>JAWZYV010002970.1:0-334306 GCA_038373885.1 Cheiracanthium punctorium
TATAATTTGTTTTTACTACTCATAGATCGCTAGAACAAACATTATTTTCAAACATTTTTCAGATCATAACAGAAGCAAATTACTGGCTGGTAAAGATTCTTCAAATGGAAAAACTTTTCGTACATTTTCTATGTTTTAAGTTAATTTTGCATTATCAAATATCATATACAAACGCTAAATTTCCACATACATGAGAGTGTTTGTGGAAAATACACTCTCCACAATACATGATTGTGGAGAGTTTATTTTCACAGTCTCTTTATTTCCACATACATGAGAGTAGCATAATATAATACGGAAGATAGGAATTCGAACTATACATGTTTATAAAATATTAAAGGAACAAACAAGCAACGCTTAAACGTTGTTTATAATATTTAGTCTAAACATGGATTTTAATTTTCCTTAATTGGATAGTTTTATGAATTAGTTTTCTCGTTTTTTAACTGTCCAACGATGGCCCATTCGCTAAACTCTATTCCCGTAAGAACACGAAAAATAAAGCAGCACTGGTTTGGCTATAGTTCTTGGGAGGTTAAACTCCTCTGTCGGCTGGACTGTTGTGGGATCATTAAGCTAATGGGAGCTGGTGCGCGTAAAAGCTGTTCATGGTTCCAATGTCCTCAATTTTCGAATGATGCCTCTGAGGTTGCCGTTTTCAGGTGCTAGTCTTTCATCTGAAATTGGTTCTAAATTAGGAGGCAACGATGGTTTGCCTAATAGGTGCCCCCATAATGAAAGGGTAACATCTGCGTCCTCGTTCTATTCAAGACTCCAGTAGGCCGCTGATCCGACCATAAAAATAACCATTGTTAGACTGAATTACGCAGTAAGTCTATTTGACGTTAAAGTAAACCCTTACATTAAAATGATATCTGTCTTTTGAAACTATTCATCTATTCATATTCATATACAGCTGCGGAAAAAAAGGTCCACTTGCTAGTTATTTCACCGTCGTTTGTCGTACAGCAAAGTTATATGTACAATTCGTTCGCAAGTAACGCATACTTTAATTTACTATTAATTTAATTTGCATAAGGGCCGTCTTCATATTTAATTCTGCATCAACTGCGTTTTCCTCAATGACAACACTGTATTTTGACTTTATTAAACTTTCAAATTGCCCTATATATAAATTTTCACCAATTTTCTACGATAATTTACGGAGATATCGCGAATTATTTTTTGCGCGTTTTTAAGGGACTTTCAGCAAATTGAAAAACGCTATTTGTAGGTTCCGAACTTTTGGCCTTTCATTCATTTCGCTCGCGAGAGTTAAAAGAAATAAATATTATTTTCAAGGAAATATTGTTTCCATCTCTCTTAAAGTTTTGTCTACCGAGAATATCACGGGTAGAAATTAGACTATTTAGTCTACGGTCCAAATGAACCGTGAGCTCATAACTTCCTTGGTTTGTACACATGATTTAAAGGAAAAATGCAAAACGACTCCTCACGATTTCGAAAATCTTTCTAATTATGAAATTGTTATTGAGTATTTGAAGGTTCTCTTAGGTGAAATGTTGTCAGGAGTGAGCATCTGTTCTCTGCTCTTCTGATTACTAGCATGAATAATGTTTTCGTGATTGAAAATATATTTGTTTGAATTTCAAGTAAAAAACGCAATTACTCTTTTTGCCAACCCAATATTATCACTGTGCTTGGTTATTTCACATTCTTCATTTATTATTATCTCCCGCAGTGTGGAATATTTTTATATGATTTTTGGCGGTGTTTTAATTTATAGTCAGATGGAAGTTTAGATAGAAAAAAGTGATTTTGAATGTGTTTTTTTTAATGTTTGATAAAGTATGGGGAAGTCCAAACACATAATTTTTCCAATATTAAAAAAGGACAAATTCATGCCTGGAATGTTGAGGGTGTTAGTTTTTCTGAAATAGGACGTTGTATTAGAAGACATACATCTACTACATCTAATTCTATACCTGGAAAACATTTTATTTGGGGGAATATGGTAGCGGACGCAACAATAGACGCTTTATAGAATCACCATCAAACTGTAAAAGCCTCTAATTTATTTGCTTCAAAATTTGATATTTTCTAATACCGCTATCTTTTACTGTGTTTTTGCACAAAAAAATCTAATTTACGTTTATTTTAAGCAATTTTCACAAAAACTGTCACTTAATAAATTTATATATGGTCCCTTTAACTCATGAAAATAACATATTTTATTTAATATGAATTAAACTACTGAAAGTAAAAATTTGAAATTTTGCACAGCCATGTAATATTACTTTCTGCATCTATTTCCATCGAAATTTTGCTAGGTCGCTATTCATAATTTTTTGAATATTAAATTAATAATTAATAATTCATATTCATATTTTATTAAAAATCATAATAACATTAAATTATGTTTGGGTCGTTTATTTCTAATAGTACGAATAAAAGTCAGCTTCTTAGTATCAATATTATATGAGATATGAATTGAAGTATGAAAAAATATTTTAACATATGGGGAGGGGGATTTTGGAAGCTCATAACTCGCACATTTTCAGTTCAAATTTATTGAAAATGGGTATCCGGGGTTAAAATGAGCTAAATTTTTTAAATATAAAGTGAAATGTAGGGGTTGCTATTGGAAGAAAAAAGTTGGTGCGAAATTTTAATATGTAGAGGCCCCTTATGCAATTTTTATGTATATCAAATTAAAGTGTACGTCAATCGTAAACGATTGGTATCTGTAACTTTGCTGTACGACGAACGACGGCCGAAAAAAAAGTACAAGTGGGCATTTTTTTTCCGCAGCGGTACAATAATTTAAGTATAAGGTATTAAAATTCATTTGAAGCTTCTTAACAAGTGAAATCTTATAATCAAAATATTCTATATATCATTTCTGAATAGGAATTCATACACACATATTTCGTACGCATGGTATCCTTGGAATGCCTTCTTATCTATTTATTTCTGGCTAATGTGTTTGAAATATACTTTTTTTTCAACCCAAAACAAATTATTTTGATCTTACTGAATCTATGTAATTTTATCTGTAAACAACATCGCTCCAAAAATATTTCTGAGATAGAAAAAATATTTGTATGTATTTAAGACACTGCGTAATTTCTCAGCGATATTCATAAAGATAAAATGTCAAAAATGACGCAGATACATTAGTAATGTTTAATTTATAATTTATCTAATAACAGTAAGGATTTTGTTTTTCTAAAATATAAGTATAAATATACTTTTTTGTTAAGAAAAGGTATAAAACTACATACATTTGTTAGGGGTTAAAAATTCATAGTTTATTTATTTATTTATATATTTTATTTATTTTTTTATTGTGAAATGCATGCTCTTAAAGTTTGCATTAAATTGTGGGGTTTTTTATTCATCAAGGCATCACATGTGCCTTAGAAATATATTTTTCTCTACGTTTTGATAATGCGCCTCGGTTCGGGGAAACATGGAGATTACATATAGGTACAGGCGGAATGCAAATTATGTTAAATTTGTAATTAGAATACATTCAGAGACATTTCTTGTGATTTGGCATAATACTCGCCTTCGTTACGTACACTGAAATTTTCGACAGTTTGATAGTGCGTTAACTTTGATACAAACTGTGAAAACAGACAGCAACGCACGAATTTGTTGTTTCATTGAGATAATATACTTCCTAAAGTTTTAATTGACCAGAACTACTTTCAGAAATCTATCTCTCAATAATTTAACCTGAGATTTCTATGGGGAATATTTGCGGCATATTCTTTTTAAAATGCATATTCAAATGCCTAATTCCAGAATATTTATTCTATGTTACAGCTCAAATACCTTATTGCTTACGTATTACGCTTACTTATTGCTTACACTTAATGCTCGGACTTATTCTTTAATGTTTCTTTGGTATCTGACAAAAGGAAATTTGCGATTCATGAATATCGGTAATTCAGTTATGTATTGAACTATAAAACACATTTATTTTAATTAAATTTACATGAATTTAAAAATCTTTTGCGGATGCCATATACATTTCTTGTACGTCTGTTAAATTATATAATTAATGTATTAACGTCTATAATATAATTTTAATGTAACGTCCGTTAGATTATATAATGTTATGACCTGCATTCAAACTTCTTTAAGGGTCATTCCGCAGTATTTGACTTCACACACACCAAAAAATATATAAATAAAAAATTAAGTGTAATGCATCCCCTTAAAGCTTGAAATACTTCTACAGTTAAAGCTTACCAACAAGAACCTTTCATTTTTAACTAAATAAAAGCATTTTGTTTGCAGTCATACAGAAAAATTTATTACGTACGGAACATTACGTGCGGGCATGTTACACAAAAACTATCGTATTTTATTTCAAAATTGCAATGCTTCATAGAAACCTTTTAATAGTAGTATTATGTGACATACAAAGGAAAAAATAAAATAATATTTTATCACAAATATTTAATAATTAATTTCTTTTTGTCTCGTGCAAAACAATTTTCGGCTTATATTTAATAACTATTAATATTGATGACAATCGAACAATTTTTTCGCTCTTCAACTAGTGAACTACCTTTCTAAATTATTTAATTAAAATACAAGTATTATAGCTTTTCATTTAAAAGTTGAGCATGACAAACAAAAAATGATAAGGCACCTCGATGGCTGATCAATTCAACTCTGCATAAAAAAAAGTTAGATCAGAATAGAAAGTATGAAACTGGAAAAAAAGGAAAATCCCAAACAACTGATAAACAAAGAAATTGAAAGATTTCATAAATTTCGATATATATCTGAAGAACAATCCTCACTTTCAGAGACTCAGGAAGTTTTGGGAAAAGCTTTAAATCATGGGTACTTAGGTATTATCCCGCCTGTTCGCCAAGAGGAGCGATTTTTCGCCACAATAAATGCCGGACCCAAGAAATTATTGGTGTTTTGGAATACGAACATTTTCAACAGTTTGCCAGCACATATGACGAAAAACTAACACGTAAGTACCAAATTATGTTCTAAATGTTTTTTACAAATTTTATTTTCTTTCAAGGAAAACTAATATAAATATTTTAAAATAGTAAAGGTAGAAAAGAGAGATCAGAAGAAAGTATTAGATGCTCTTTCAAAAAATCCAAAACATTGTGAATCAAAACATCCAAACAAGTGATTGACTTTAATAAGCAAGATTCAATGAGATGCTTCTTTGATATCAGGTATACATAGCATGCATATTGCCCAAACAACAGGCTGCGACTGTTTGTATTACATATACATGGGGGATAAATATATCCTCTATACAAGATAAAGTACCTACCTCAGACGCATGCACAGAGTTACTGAAAAAATCAAACTGAGCATCAATCGAATCTCTGAGTATGTATGATAATTATTTGTAGCCAATAGGGTTGTAAAACATTAATGATAAATATCTCTATCTATTTTGAAACCTTTTGGCAGAAACGTGTTTTCCTGTCCACGCATCTCGGAAAAGGATAAAATCCTTAAAGAAAGACCGACTAAGCTTGAAAAAAAAAAGAACATGGTCCAATTAATAGATAAGGGCATTTCCTGGTACTAATGAAGGAAGTGAAAGAAATTGAAGACATTACAGATGTTCTGTGACTCACTTGTATAAAAAATATATTTAAATTTTAAATGTTTATTATTTTTCCAAATGAAGGTATGTATGAAAAATCCTAATTTATATGATAGCAATTATTTTTTAAGAAATCATTATTATTTTTCATTTGATAATTGAACTTAACTTTGAACACATTAATAGAGTAAATAAATTCATTAAATTAACATTTGTGTTAATTTCGGTTCACAATTCCTTATAGTAGTGTTACTTAAAATCACATATCCTGTACGTAACAAATAGCCAAGTCCCATTCGTAACATAAGTAATTAGCTTTCATTAATTAATAATGCAGTTTAAAAAATAATTTTACTGTTTAATAATAAATGTATATTCCTTCTTCTATCGATTTAATTTATCTGTGAAAATATTCATAAATTCAGAGCTAAGTTCAAAATGCTGGAGGTACTTTAAAAACAACTTTTTGTGACGGCCCCGTGCATAACAAAATTTTATTAATTAATTTAAAAAAACTGTTCAGTCCTACTAAAAGAAACTTCATAGGAATCTAGTTGAAGTAGTATATAAAACATTAAATATAGTTGCAAACTTTCTCATTTATATTTTGACTTTGAAAAATGCACAAGCATATCAAAATTTTGCTGTGAAATGGCCCTAACATAGCACACGAATACACCCCCTTATATCCGAATAAAATACTTATTATTAAGATTCGGAGACTTCCCTCTAACTATAAGAGATATAAAGCTGGTTTTAGTTATAGAAACATATTTTTGATGCCAATTTTGGCGCTATTTTTCCGAAAGTCGCCAAGGTTGGTAAGGTTTTGGGCATGAACCAAACAATTATTTACCATAGACATTTAATGTATTGAAGATGTTCTCAGGCCTTAATATATTGAGTCTTGATTAATCCCTTAAAAAAATTACCCAGTCAGTTGCAGTCAAAAAGGAATGTGCACAGCCAGATGTTACAACTGTCAAAAACAGAAACTTTCAACATTTTACGGCTCATCGATTTTTGAGTTACGTGAGTTACATGCGCACATACTTAACGTACGGACTAGTCAAATTGGATTCTCAATTGATAAAAATACATTGTACAGCTGAGGAAAAAAAAGCCCACTTGTACTTTTTTTGGCCATCGTTCATCCTACAACAAAGTTACAGATACCAATCGTTTACGATTGACGTACACTTTAATTTGCTATGCTTAAAAATTGCATAAAGGGGCATCTACATATTAAAATTCGCAACTGCCTTTTTTTTCCTTATTGGAACCCCTAGATTTCACTTCATATTTCAAAAATTTAGCTCATTTTAACCCCGGATTCCCATTTTCAATAAATTTGAACTGAAAATTGGTGAGTTGTGAGCTTCCAAAATCGCCCTCCCCATATGTTCAAATATTTTTTCATACTTCAATTCATATCTCTGATAATATTGATAATAAGAAGCTGAATTTTATTCGTACTATTAGAACTAAACGACCCAAACATAATTTAACGTTATGATTTTTAATAAAATATTAATATGAATTATGAATTATTAAATTAATATTCAAAAAATTATGAATAGCTACCTAGCCAAATTTTTATGGACATAGATGCAGAAAGTAATATACATGGCTGTGCAAAATTTCAAAATTTACGTTCGGTAGTTTAATTTATCTCTACTTATTATAAAAGAAAGTGTCTGTGTGTGTGTGTGTGTGTGTGTCTGTCGGCAGCGTTACGGACAAACGGCTACACCTAGAAACACCAAATTTGGTACTCGGGAAGATGTAAATATGTAGTTGTGCACCTCGAAGCGATTTTTTCAAAATTCGACCTAGATTTTTTTTTATTTTATGTTTTATGCGATTTTTGGCATTTTTTCTCACCTAATTCGTAATAACGGAGGAAATTACGCTTACAGCAAAACGGCATTTGTATCATCGGATAGAGGAGAAAATTTTCTTTTAAAAACAGTTTGTTCTGAATACGTAACATGATTTACCGATTTTTAGGAATTTTTTTACTAAGCATTTGCTTCGGAGAATTGTTTCGTAAAATAATTTTAAAACTGTCGCATCTTGAATTCTATCCGTCATAACTTTTTGATATTTTGACAAATCGTGAAACATTCTTTTCTCCCTCTCTTAAAATAAAAACGAAAAAATTATGTAAATTAGATGATTTTTTATGAATTTTAATGCAGCCTAATGTTTAGAATTTAATAGCATCAACGCGATCTTACGCCATTCATTACATTGCGATCACGGCACGAGAATTTATCTTCGGTTGTTGCCACAGAAAGGATTAGAAAAAAGGGTTTTCTCAACCAATCGAGTTTTTAAATGGGATATCGGAATTTCAATTCGCAAGTGAGGATCTATGACGTGAAATGCTTTAAGATACGTAAAAATTACGCCATAATTTTAACTCATTTATTCCAGCTCTATTTTCAACACAGAGAGACGATATTTTGATTAAAATTTACTGTAGAAATAAACTAAGAAATTCACGATTATTATTATTAGAAGTGGTATTTTAATCCGGTGCTTATTTAAAAATTGAAATGTCTTCACGGTGCTGAAAATGTTCATCTTAAAAATTACAAAGTTCGTTTCAAAGCGCGATATATTAAAATTTTTCTATTTACTATTTTTAATTTTGACATTTAATTATGGCGCAGACGTTGCCTAACATATGCATGCAGGCTGCGAGTATAGTTTTATTTTAACGTTGAATTACGTTCCTCCATAAAGGTCCTACATAACGCAAAGATCTAATGATACCGTTTGAAAACTACTATGCGAAATATCGAAATTAACTCCCTCAACCAACTGGGGTATCCTTTACGGCAGTCAAACAGTGACGTCATAAATTAAAAAAATGCGTGAAATTTGTAAACTCTGCAACTCTGCGCCATGTCACAATTAAAGCGGGAATAAGTAGCTCCTCGAGATTACACAGTTTGATGTTTTTCAGGAGACAGGACTATGGAGGATATAAAAGATATCGCTATATCAGATACATGAATATTTAAAATGGCCTCCCTTGGATATTTTCACCCCACAATAAGATGAAATGGTTTGCGGCGCTAAATACGCCAATCTTATAAAACTATGTATAAATTAAATATATATGGAGAGTTTCCTTAATGGCAACCATTATGTGAAATGATTATTATTTATGCTAATGCGTAAATTGCAAAGCTGTTTCTTTTAAGGGAGCCTCGAAGAGGGAGAAGCGAAGATAGATAGTATTAATGTACGTAATAGGTAGTATCATTAGATTCGTAAGGATAATATGAATAAATCATAATATACCACGTTAATAAATATTTCATGAAATTAAAAGTATTTCTCCTTTTTCAACGGTTGTCTTACAACCAACTAAACGAAAAGTAATTCTAATTTGCGTTAATATATCCCGCAGTAATTTCAACAGAGGAGATTACTTGAACTTTTTTAAAAATGAAATTCTGTTTTGTCACATGCAGATATGATTTTAGTAGTAAAATATTCCCTTCTTCCCGTATGAAGAGCGGGTGCGCAGTTATCTTACAAACATCTCTTGAAAATAGCATAAATGAATTCAGAAGACCTCAAAACGTGTAAATACACCAAAATCTCGAAGTCGAATTTTTTCATGATTACAATACTTTCCTTATATGGTACATGTTCGGAAAGAAATAAATGGTTGTCCATTCCATGTAGTGTCTTAGGTATTTAATGCTACAACTTGAGCCTAGAAAACAGTATGATGTAGAAATAAGACATTTTGAAAGCCAGGAGTTCTCTGCAAACCATTAAGCTTTCCACTTTTTTGATAGTGAATAACACTGACGTAGTTTTTTGACTCATTATACTGCAATGATGCCAGGTTAATACTCGTGACGCAAACTTTACATCAAGAGTCAAATAATTTTGCTCTTTTTCTTTAAATTCCACATCACGAATAAATTCGAATTACACATGTAAGGAAAATTTTCGTTTCCTACCGTGCGAAGAACGGTCACGCAGCTAGTATTAAATAAAATATGTTATTTTCTTGAGTTAAGGGACCATTTATAAATTTATTACGAGACACTTTTTTGAAAATTGCTTAAAATAAACGTAAATTATTATTATTTTGTGCAAAAACACAGTAAAAGATAGCGGTATTAAAAAATATCAAATTTTAAAGCAAATAAATTAGAGGTTTTTGCAGTTTGATGGAGATACTATAAAGCGTCTATTGTTGCGTCCGCTACTATATTCCTCCAAATAAAATATTATCCAGGTATAGAATTAGATGCAGTAGATGTATATCTTCTAATACAACGTTCTATTTCTGCAAAACTAACATCCGCAACATTCAAGGCATGAATTTGACCTTTTTTAATATTGAAAACATTCAGTCTTTGGACCTCCCCATCTTTCCTCAAACATTCAAAAAAAAAATTCAAAAATCACGTTTTTCTGTCTAAATTTTCATCTGACTATAAATTAAAATACCGCCAAAAGTCTTAGAATATTGCACATTGCAGACGATAATATTAAATGAAGAAAGTGAAATAACAAACACAGTGATAATATTTAGTCGGCAAAAAAGTAATTGCGTATTTTACACGAAATTCAAACAATTAAATTTTCAATCATGAAACCATTCTTCAAGTTCGACCGTAGCGGAGTAACATTCATGCTTGTAGTCAGTAGAGCAGAGAGCAGCCTCTCACTCCTGCCAACATTTCACCTGTGTAAGAGAACCATCGAGGGAAATAATAACAATTTCAAAATTAGGAAGATTTTTAAAATCGTGAGCAGTCGTTTTGCATTTTTCCTTTAAATCACGTGTACTAACCAAGGAAGTTATGAACTCACGGTTCATTTGGACCGCAGTCTAAATATTCTAATTTCTACCCTTGATTTTCTCAGTGCAAAAAAACTTTAATAGAGATAGAGACAAAATTTTCCTTGAAATTAATATTTATCTCCAGTGCCGATCCTAGCGGGGGGCAAGATGGTGCACCACACGTGGGCGGCGAAATGATTATCAACCAACATAAAAAAATAATGACCTTATATAATTTTTTTCTAAGATCTAACTCTACTAATTTGACTGAAAGCAAAAATGTTCGCCACGACAGCAGTGCAAAAATGCAAGCAACAGAAGAGCCAAACGACATTTTGGATTCGCCTCCCGATAACGTAATTTTTTCTTCGAATGAGACCGTGGTTTTGGAGAATGTAGACATAGCAGAATCTGATCTCGCAGAGGCTCATCCTGGAACATCCAAAGAAAGCACAACCTCTGGTTTTACTGTCAGTGATGCTGGTACTTGGCCTTCAAAATTAACTTTTAGAACTATTGAACTTTTAATTGAGACTGAATTTATGTCTGAAAGTGAAAATTTTAAATTTCTTACAAGTGAAACTGGTAGACGATTTAGTTATTCGTATGTTTACAACTCATTGAAAAATGGTGAAAATGTTAGACGAACTTGGCTTTTATATTCTATTTCATTAGATGCCGCATTTTGCTTTCCATGCAAATTATTTGGAGGGTCTGAAGGAGAAAATATTCAGCTTATTAGTCTTGGTTATAGGGATTGGCAACATTGCTCTGACTATTTTTCTAGACACGAGAATAGTGCAAAACATGAAATGTATTAAGACTTTTTGGGAGCTCAAAACACGGCTAAGCAACAATAGCACAATAGATAGAGAACAACAAAACTTTTCTTTGGAAAAGTAACGATGGAGAGCAATTATCGAACGAATGATTGCTATTGTGCAATATTTGGCTAGCCGGAACTTAGCTTTTAGAGGTAGTAGTTCAAACCTATACGAAAAAAAAAATGGAAACTTTTTAAAAGCGGTGGAAATGATAGCCAAATTCGATCCTGTTTTACTTGAACCTATAAATAACGTCCAAAACTCTAAGAATAAAAATACCCGCATGCCCTATTATTTAGGTAAACATTTTCAAAATGAAATTATTGCACTTTTAGCTGATTCTACTAAAAAAACAGCATATAAAAATAATACAGAAGTCCAGATATTTTTCTGTTATATTGGACAGCACACCGGACATTAGCCACACTGAACAAATTACCTTTATAATTCGATGCGTGAACATGTCAGATAGCAAATCAGTCATTTCCGAATATTTTGTTGGATTTTACCAAATTAAGGATACTACAGGGGAAGGTTTGTTCAATTTTGTGTTAGATGATGTACTTCCTAGTTTAAATCTAGATGTTCAAAGCATTCGGGGACAAGGATACGATAATGGCGCCAACATGCGCGGAAGAAATATAGGTCTGCAAAAAAGACTATTAGATATTAATCCTAGGGCATTTTTTACACCATGCGCGGCACATTGTCTGAACTTAGTAATTAACGACGCTGCTAAATCAAGTGGAGAGATTGCAATTTTTTTATGTTATTCAAGAATTATACAACTATTTTTCAGCTTCGATATACAGATGGGACATTTTAAAAGAATACAATTACAAACTTTTATTTCCCTAGTAGCACAACTAGTTCAAAAAACGTTGAAATTACGTTGGAAATACGTTTTTTGACGTTAAAAAACGTGTTTTAAACGTCTTTTGGACTAATTGTGCTACTAGGGTTAAAGCCGCTAAACGATACTCGCAGGGAGAGTCGAATACTTGCATTACGACCATTGCAAAACAGACATCATTAAAAATATTCCTAGTTGCACGTGGGAATCTCCTCTTCAAATGATGCAACATAGACCCGAATTCACGCTCATAGGGGACGCGACTCGAATAGGCGAATTTTAGTCGTTTATTGACGGTAGCGCTGTCTAGGGTAATTTCAATATTGGGGGGCAAGGATTTGCGTATCAACTTCTACATGAAGCAAAAGATCGTGCAGCAAAGCTATAAGCTAAATCTCTCACGGAAACAATTTGTTCATTCAAATTTATATGTTCAGTAATGATTTGGCACGATTTGCTAGAAAGAATAAATATTGTTTCAAAAATGTTGCAGCAATAGAAAATAGATTTAACAGAATGTGTCGAAGCATTAAGAAATTTAAAAAACATATTTAATTTTGAAAAGAAATGACAAAAGCTTTGCCACATTTATCAATCAATCGTCTATTATTGCACAGGAAATTAATGTAGAGCCCGAATTTCCTGAAATTCGTGAAAGAAAAAACCTCGCATGTTTCCCTACGAATCACATGATGAAGATGTTACAGACTCTGAATAAAAGTTTAAGATTAATTTTTATTTTACAATTTTAGAAATATTTCAATTCAGTAGGTGAACGTTTCGATTTGGTGGAAAGCTGTTTCTTAATATTCAGTTTCTTACTAACGTTTAACTCTGAAGATAGTGACAATTTGAAAAAAAAGTTGTATGGATTTGGACATTAAACTACAAATAAATAAAGATGGAAAAATAGAAAGGGACTTAGACGGTATAGAATTGCACAGTGAAATGCAGTTGCAATTCTATGTTTTCGAGATCTGTTTCCAAATATTTGCCGGTTAAAGCCATTAGAAATTTTGGAATCATATATTAAGTCAAGATTTAACATCATATTTTTAAAATTTATCTATAGCACTCAGAATATTTTTGACTATACCAATCAGTGTTGCTTCGGGTGAAAGAAGCTTTTCAAAATTAAGTTTGATTAAAAATTACTTAAGATCTACAATCTCACAAGAAATGCTTACGAATTTGGCTATTATTTCAATTCAAAGTGACATCTGAGAGTCAATAGACATTTCAAGTGTTATAGATGAATTTACCTGTAAGAAAGCTCGAAAAATATTGTTATAAGTTTTTGAAAGATCAGAAATACTTATTGTAGTTGTAGATTGTATTTTTTCATCCATTCCATACTTTTTACACTTCCATACATTTTTATAAAACATTTTGTTGGTTTGTAAGAAAAGGGGCGGCCAATTTTAATTTGCACGTTGGCGGCCGAAGGTCTAGGTTCGGCACTGTTTATCTCTTTTAACTATCGCGAGCGAAATTAATGAAAGGCGAAAAGTTTGGAACCTACAAATAGCGTTGTTCAATTTGCAGAAAGTCCCTTAAAAACAATCAAAAATTAATTCGCAATATTCCCGGAAATTATCGTAGGAAATTGGTGAAGATTTATATTTAGGGTGATTTGAAGGTTTTCTTTCGTTTAATAAAGTCAAAATACAGTGTTGCCTTTAAGAAAAACGAATTTGATGCAGAATTAAATATGAAGACAGCCCCTCATGCGAATTATATTAATAGTAAATTAAAGTATGCGTTGTTTGCAAACGAATGGCATATATAATTTTGCTGTACGAAGGCGAAATAAAAACCATGTGGGTCTTTCTTTTCTGCAGCTGTACATGTATAAATCGTACATAAATACATACATAAGTTGAGACGTCAGAAGCTCAATGAAGTAAATTTAGGGACAGTCAAAATCAATTTTTTCGTCAGAACTTTAGTACCAAAATTATATATATATATATATATGTATGTATGTATGTATGTATATATATATAGATTGATTTCTTTGTACTCACTTTTCTAATGTTGCTTTTTACAAGTTTAAAAAGGACTGTTTTGACTCAAATCATGTAACAAAACCATTTCTAGAAGAAAGGCTGTATAAAGCGTACTGTAAAACCGAAAATCAGCAAATTTTAAAATACCGTATTTCTTTTTCTATCCTTAAAGACATGACTTATAATATACACAGTAATAGAAATATAGCACTTATTTATGCTCTCATATATAACATTCAATTACACATTCAACGATTCATGTATGCAAAGTACGCTCGTGCAGGGTAACTCATGATAACTAATACATCCAATATCAAATAAAAATAAACCTACGTATATTTCATCATTTATTACTCAATTACTTCTCTTTCTTTTGTAAGGAGAGGGTGAATTGTTCGATTTTAGAATTATCTTCATCATTTAGTTTAAGTTTAAACTTTGGGGATATAAATACTTCTTTTTACCTTTTTTCTTCTTCAAATCTTTATAATCGGTTCATCATTTAAAATCTCACAGGAAGAGAGATTACCTTCTTAAAGAAGATTTACAAATGTCGAATTTTTAGTCTTTTTAGAAGCTGTTTTTTAACTTCATTCTGTGAACGATTTAAAGCTTTAAGAGTTTTACGGTAGTAATCCCCTCTGCATCTTGTCTGAGAACTTGTTGAGGCATGCTCCTTGAGGTTCTCAAGCTGTTTGAACTGATTTAACAAGACATTTAATTCAAGTTTTTGAGGTGCATTTTTCTGTTTTGTGTAGTAAGAAAATTATAAGCCTTTATTTACGTACTTGAAAAAAAGGGGGGCTTAGGTACTATGGTCAATGTACAGGGTGATTCAGAACTCTTGTAAAACATTCCAGTGGGTGAGAGAACAGCTCATGTGGAGCGCAAATCAATATAGAATCTCTGGTCTATATCCAACTGTTTTCCCACTATCACGGATAGAATGAAAAAAGTTCAAAACTTAGTAAATCCCTCATTCAGAAATTTTTAAAACAAGCTAGACAAAAAGTAACCCCATAATTAGAAAGAGTAGGGAAAATCCTATAAAATGACATCAACTGTATTATAATATCTAGAATTGATAGCCAGTTACAAAGCAAGGAAACAGCCAAAATAAATGCAAAATGAAATTCTTGCAAACATTTTTAACGTTAATTCCTTAAATACCGTCCAAGATACAATCATTAAAATTTACTAAACACTGGCCCATTCTGACAGCTTTCGGGCTACAGTGTTCAGCTTAAAGTGAACTATATTGGTTGACTCGTTCAGAAGAAATTTAAATTTTTCTTTGCTACAGATCACTAAAGTTCTAGTTTCTGCAAAACGTGGATCGTCCACCCTACTCGTGCACACACCTCAAGTCAGTTTTCGAAGTTCTAGTGTTTCTGAATTTATTTGTTTTTGGTTTTAAATCACAAAAAATTTGCTTTAGAACTTTACTAGAATTTCTACAGCAAATTCTTTTGGAAGTAAAAACCAAAAACAAATAAATCGAGCAAAGACCGAATTATCCATCGGTTGCTGCAAGGAGTGATTCAAATTTTATTCCAAATAGTAATTGCAGATTTATGCAGGATGATTCTTTAAAATGCAAATAAAATATGCATAAGTACCGAAAATAGACTGTTAAACTAATTTATGATTGGATTAGACCTAGGTATTGTTCATAAACCTCTTCAAAAATGAGAAGATTATGCAACAAATGATGTTATATATGCCGTCTACATATGTAAAATACAAATTAATTTATCGATATAAGTACAGGTTTCACGAGAACTGTTGTAGACTTTATAAAATTAAATAACGTTACAAAATTAAGGCGTTGACCAATGTGGGATGAGACATCCTGTTGAAAAACCACATTTCCAAATCTTTGTTACAGTCGCTACGTCCAGTTCGCTCTTTCGAATCTCGCTTATATATATATATATATATATATATACAATATGAAATATGAAATTACAATATGAAATTAAATATATGCAATATGAAAAAATATTGTAATAAATATATTACAATATGAAATTAAATATATATATATATATATATATTTAATTTCATATTGTAAAGTGTCCAACAATTCTCGCACATCCTGCATAATTTTGAAATCGTTCTCTCAAAACAAATATGCTGAAAATATAGCATGATTTTAGATTTACTAGTTCTGTTTCAAAATTTGATTTTTCAGGTTTCCCAGTACTGTTCGTCTTTGATTCTGAGAACGTTCCGAGCATTCACGTTTGTGACAGATCTACTTTGATTTTATAAAAGCAGGGGTGTTAAATTTCTTTTTTACACCACTTCTTAGGAATGGAGGTTGTATTTTGTAAAAATGCTGAGGATTTTTTTTTCTTAAAAGTAATAAAAAAAATTTGAAACGAAAGCAAACAATGAAATTGGAAATTGATCCACCAACGACAGCCCGCGTAAATTAGTAATTCAGCAAGTTCCCATCTCAGCGTATCACCTCTTTTCAGAGTATTATCGGCACATTTGCGGTAGTTTCATTTTTGCAAAATGGACAGATTTCTACATATCTACAAATAAGCACATTTGAACAATTTAATTTACGATATTTATCATCATGAAATCTATAACAACTTTTGAGGCATATATAATTTAAAAATAACAAAAACACATGTTACTGTAAGAGTATTTATGCTGATGGTAATCTTTCTAGACATGGCAGATAAATAAAAAATGTAAATCTATGCTGAATATGCATTTCTCTATCCATATTGAAAGTCAAAATATAAGTGATTTTCTTTCGGCTATGCTTTTGCATCAAGTGTATTTGTCATTAAAATTATATATTTTATTTCCATGTATTGCATTGTTTTCTGAGATCTATTGTGCTGAAAATGTCATATTACTGACAATCCAAAATGGAACACCAAGAAGGATCAGAGATATCACAGCAAAATTTATTTGGAAGATAGCATGTTATGCAAAGATCAAATGATCGAAAGTACAGCCTCTTGTGAAGTTAGGAAGATGCTGAAATCGGTATTGAATGTGGCCGCCATCATGATACATATATATTATCATTAATTTTAAGCATACGTATGACAGTAGCATTTGTAAAACTAACTGTCTATCAAAATGTTCAAAAGATACATTTGACAGTTCTATTTTCAAAGTTATTTCGTGTAAAGAGAAATTTTTTCAACAAGTTAATTGGTATTAAAAAGTACGTTTGTAGTGTATTAAAAGTTTATGATATTTATTTTTTAACACAGTTATATATTTTTAAATTCCTGGTCATAATCACTCCAATACTTTTTAAACAGTGGGGTAGTTGTGTGTAGAAAAAGTCATTCTGACCAAGAAAAACACATTCTGCCTCATATCATTTAAAAATTTTAAGGAAAAGTAATATAAAATATTTTACTGAATTGCTATATTTAACTTAAAAATAAATTATTTGATTATATTAATTGAATTGGATAATTCATAATAAGATTGAAATTATTATGGATTATTTTTAAAAATTTCAAATGCTCTAAACTTACTGCCATCGTCTGTGAATAGAGCCAGAAGTACATTCAAGAACAATAAAAGTATACCAGATAAGGTTTTGTAATTGAAATAACTGAAGCGTATAAATAAAAAATAATGATTGAGATCATGGATTTATGTTTAAAAAAGGGAGTTTCTTTACCTTAACTAAGTAATAAGACAGCTTTACTTTTCCTCGCAACTCAGTTGTTGTTGTTGTCGTGTACATGGATAGACGACATTATCCATGGAAAGAGGGGTGCCAGTGCCCCCGAGGGGTTGGACTTCTACTTGTTGGTCCCTATTTTGAACCGATTCCAGATGAGGGACCAACCACCACATGAAATCGGCACCCCCAGAGGTATCGTTTAACAACTTGGAGGACATTGGAACCACGACGGATTTTACGTGCACCAGCTCCCACTAGCGTACATGGTTCCACAGCGGACGAACCGAGAGGGAGATGACCCTCCCAAGCACTGGCCAAGCCGGATGCTGCTTCACTTGCCGTGTTCTTATGGAAACGAAGTTTAGCGCCCACACCACTGCGGTACTCATTCCTAATTAGGGATTGCATTAGCGATGCCGGTAACAATAGACGTACCAATTTACCGGATCCGTAAAGTGCTAAAAATGGAAAAGGCTGCATATGTAAATGAAGGATTTTGAGGACATATGGCTATATTCATGACTCTTTGTTGACAATAAAACCGGCACGTGTACCAGCTGAAAGGACCTTTTTAGCGTCTATTATATAACTCTCTAAGAACTCGATTGTCAGATGACACGATTAACACTATTTGCTTCCTACGATCCTTTTTTAAAAACCAAACTTGATTATAATCGATATACCCAAAATTATTTCAATGCTTATTGAAAAATGCCCAATATTTTGATAATTTTCAATTCATTAAACAGATCTATGATAGCTGTCACAATTATTATAAGATTGCTTAGCTTGACGAAATTATATAACTATTGTAAACTCAGTTGATTAAGTTAGATTTAGTAATATAAGAAAATTACTAATGTAATGTAAGTTACAAGATAATTTGCATTGATGTCATTTGTGAACCCTATTAAGACAACTTTAACTGTTATACTAAATATTCCATTTATAAATATAATAATAAATATGATACTTATAATTAAATATATAATTATAAGTATATTACTACATAGTACATAACGACCCAAATACTATTTCATTGATATCCATTGTTCGTTCTGATGACAAATACATTTTTGTTATTATATTATATCTGATAAAAATAATACTATATAGAATATAATATACAATAACCTAGATCTAGTCTTATATTATAAAGATTAAAATTTAACTAGTTATTCTAGATTCTAGATTTTTCATTGTTCATTTTATTCGTAATGGTTGCTTAGTTATAATATAGTTGATAATAAGTTTATTTACTAAGAAATAAACGGTCTATTTTATAAACTTCATAATAAACATCTTTTATACAGGTAATTTTTGAACGAAAGAGAAATCGTTTTGATGTGGCCAATCCGACCGGATTGAAATCTGTAATGAACAGGTGTCATACGAAAAAGAAATCAACTCTTTAAAATATGAAATTCATTTATGAATGTAAAAATCTTTCTATTCATCGATTTTCAAAAGGTTTTCATCTCTACTGCCTTCTCGAAGATGTTTAAAACACGAGTGCCACAAAATTTAAAAAGCATCATTTCATGTTATGTTGAAACAAGATTTTATACAAATGAAAAACATTGAATGCCTGGAATTTGATGAAAGTGTCTAAATATATACTCTAAGGAAATGTTAAAATAAGTGAATAGAGTAATCATCAAACTGTTAATATTTTGTTCTCAACTACGCTTTTGTAAAACATTGATATCTTAGCTATATGTAACTAAATAATCATTATCCGAAAGAACTTAAGATATTTCGAAAGACATTCAATCATATAACAGTATTTAAACAGCAGATTCCCTGTCAATGCTTTTATAATTACAGCTCAGAGATGATATTGAATGTTTTGGTTGAATGGATTGTATTTTTAGAAAGAACTCTTTTTAAAACCATGCATCAAATTTACTTATTTTACACTAATTAAACTTTAATGTGACAACATAAGGATTTTATCTTGTAGAAAAGCTCTCAACTGTTTAATTATATATTTAATGAACGGTTCAGTTCTGAGTTTGAATACGTTATTATTGATTACTTTTCTACAGTCGAAATAGTGGAAGGTGGCCTAAAATGATTCTAGCGGGCAAAACGATCCACGTATGTTTTTTCTTAGGTACAGCGGTACAGGTAGTGCTGTCTACCGGGCAGTGTTGGCGTTAATGAATTAATTTTTTAATCAACGCATTATTTGCAAAAGATCTCTGCAGAGTTTCAGTGGCATTAGCTTGTCAAAGATTCAAAGGCGTCCACAGCTACGATCGGCTATCCGATATAATTCAAAAAATTAACGGAGATTTCGACCTCAATACAAATAAAAGTGTTGAATCGGTGGCGGATTATGGTACGTATAAGCTTTCAAATATTCGGTGTCAAATTAACAAATATCAATATTGTTGAAGTAATGCCTGACTCTCGTCCACCAGAAGTCACTTCTGAATCAGATGTTGAAGAAGACGAATCATCAATTATAGATGATCTTGAGAATATTCATCTCCTTCCTATTCATTTACAATGCTGTGTGTATAAATTAAGCATATGCGCAACTGCGGACGCGAACAAAGTTTTAAGCGAGCAAAACACGCCATTGTCCGAAATGCATGCTGCAGTCATGAAGAAGGGAAATGTTTTTTGTGTAAAGCTCCTGGACGACTAAAGAGTGTTGAAATATTACCGGACGTGTTAGGACACACGGTAAGACCACCTGGTGAAACCAGATGGAATTGATGAAATTTAGTACAGTGTTTATGGAACCTCGAGAATGGACGTATCATACTTTTTGTCGGTACAAATGAAGAGATCCACACCAGTCATATTTTAGTTGTTAGTTTTTATTTAAATTCGCATAAAACAATTGAAAATTAATTGTTAACTGCAGCAAATGACAATTCACAATTAATTAATTGTTATTGCTGTTACTACAATTAACAATTAAAAATTTTTTAATAATTACAGTTGATCAATTCTTAGTTGTTACGGCCACAATTAACAATTAATCAATTGTTAATCTTTAATTGTCCTTACAATTCAAATTTGCCCAACACTGTTACCGAATAACTCATAAATTAATTTTGCCAAGTCAAGAAGAAGCTATCGATAATTAAGCGATTGGTGTATTACGAGCCTGAGTAGAATTCTTCAAAAAATGCTAGGTTTTTTTGATAGGCTAGAGATATGATAAAGCTAGGCTTTATCATATCTCTTATAAAGTACGCACTAACTTTCCTACTTATTTAGAAATGCGGCCTTTGATGTACAGAAGCATGACTTGTCTTACTAAATAGAGTATTTTTTTAGGTGCAAATTACACTTGTTTAGTTTGTTATGTTCCTCGGCGTGTTCCCGTAATATGACCTAAAGTGTGTAGCCATACCGTCGGTTAAATTGATCCATCGACTGAAGAAATTTGAGTATAGGGTCCTAGACATCGTTGCAGCCTTCAGACATTCTCAAAATTTGCGTGACTCGCCATTACATTATTTAATTTATTTCTGAGTTTATTGTAGGTCATAATTTTTGAATTATAATTTTGAAATATTTCATTTTATCATTTGTGACACTATTTTATTTTAAAATTTTCATAAAATAAGTTATACATACTGTAGGATTGTAAAAGTTGTTTATTTCATTATGTATAGTCATAATTACTTTAAATCTTTTATTTCGCGATTAAAAAAAAAAAATTACAGTTATTTTCAAATGAAGGATACTTTTTCCCTTAGGTGAGGTTAAAATGCTCCTTTGGACTCTTTTTCAAAATTCAATTTTTTTCGCTACTCTGTTTGGGTTTAAAATATTTTTAAAATATGTTTATGATGCAGGATACAGTGTAAAATATTGTGGCAAAGGGCCAAAGATTTATTTAACTTTTGTGTTATTTTATGCAAGTTTCCACTTAAGGGGATCATTTTGGGCCGCTGTCCTCTATTTAGATATTAGAACTAGGACGAGAGGTAGAGAGAGTTCTTCTTAAGTTATTACAGCAACTTTTATAATATCAAGTACTTCTAATAACTTATTTATTGAATAATACATACGAAAATATATTTGTCATATCTAAACAAATTATCACAGTTCTAATCCTCTAATACTGGCGTAATGTTCAACACATGAAAAGCATATATTGAACATATATTTTTCGGTTGAAAGAATGCAACGAATGGTCGCTGCGAAAATTTCTCTTACAAATTTATAGAAAATGGAATCCGATAGTGAAGATAAAATGATAAATGTATTGTTATGATCTCCGTGAAATATAAGACTTACTTATTTA
The DNA here is from genome assembly GCA_038373885.1 of Cheiracanthium punctorium. NCBI lineage: Eukaryota > Metazoa > Arthropoda > Arachnida > Araneae > Cheiracanthiidae > Cheiracanthium > Cheiracanthium punctorium. Next base: position 22,018 of record JAWZYV010002970.1, read on the forward strand.
GAAAGCAAAAATTGTTTATCTTAGGCATAGTTTTGTCTAACGTAGCATTCATTTCGAATTTCTAATCTAATGCATTTTTTTCCTGCAAAAAAGAAATTGTTTTACTATTATCGGATTTCACTTATTTGCTCTCCTGCCCTAACTTTTATATTTCTTTTTCAAAAACTGTGTTGCAGTTTATTTTCTTCTTGAAATTTGGTCTTGAAGGCATCTTCGATATTTATCTCTCCTTGTTATGGCTTTAATGCCATTAATATATAAAAAGCACAATCAGGATGTGGCATCTACGCCTGTTCTTGTGTTATTAATTGTGATATGAAAATATTAGCGGATTTCATAGTTTTTAAAACATAATAAAACAGTTAAGACAGATAATAAAGTGCAAGTAAATCGGTTAAATTATTTTGTGTGTAAATCTAGGACAATATAATGAGAATCGTATTTAAAATACTAAAATACTAATGATTACCTTAGACAACAACGAAAAATTTGTCTATAACCTGGTTCTAAATAGCTAATTCTTAGTAATTTCGGGTCGCATAAAACGAATATGTAAATGAAATTCCTTTATTAGCTATAGTTTTCAAGAAACTTAAAAGCCCTTTGGAGAAAGATACACAACAGTCTGCTCATCGACTCAAAGGTAAATGCAAGAAAAATAATTTTGTTTAATAAACATATTGCAAATGATCATGTTTCATTAAAAAATGTTCATTGTTCAGAAAGCAAAGTTAATGTTAGTTTATTTCTGTGAATGTTTCCTTTTGGTTTGTCTCTTGTACTTCAAAGACGGAGAATCTCTTGTAATAGTCCAGGAATAGTCATTTAGCATTGACAAATATTTCCCTACTACTATATTTGTTTTGTTTTAAGTAATTGGTTGGCATACTAAATTAAAGCTCATATTACATTTATAAAATTCCATACTGTGATTATTTATAATTCAAAAATAAAAACTAATGGACCTATCAAAACAGAATATCGATTTTTTGTTCTGACGCCAAAGTTTACAGTACTTAAATTCAAAGCGGCAAGAAATAATTAATTATGCTAGATAGTATGATATAAGTTTACTCATAAGTTTACTCATAACAACTTTTTTCAAAAATTTAGAAAAGTACTTTATATAAACGATCGGTTATTTAGGAGGGTAGTGTTTGCAATTGGTATAAAACTTTTCAAGTTATAATATTTTACAGAAATGGTTTATTATCATTTTTTAATTAACTGATTTTGTCGTAAATCTGAGGAAATATCCAATTTTAGTTATTAATTTTAAACAAAAAATCAGTGGAATTTGTAGAAAGATATCTTATAAGTTCAGATTTTCAGTAAAGCTTTTCTCAGATTATGTATATTATTTACGATACATATGTAAAAGACTTTTATATTATTAAAATAATATCCCCTTTTATGCATCTTGTTTAGAGAGATCCCTAATACAATATTTAAGAAACAGACACTATTTTTAGAACTATATATCTGTAATCTATTAAGTGAACACAAATTTTTCAATCATAGATAGAGAAATCTAACTGATCTGGAAAGTCAGTTCACTTAATATTCATGAAAACAGATACTCCTTATTTCATCTGTATGCTATATTTACAGAATGACTGATAAAGGAACATGAAATATATGGCAGGAAATTCGAATGCTCACATATTTTGATGCAAATGCGGAAATTCATTCCACAGAAAGCAACAACTGAATTAAACTCGGGTGAAAGATTTATAAATGAAGGTGAACCCCACGCAGTGCATGTTACTACACCTCCTTTTAACTTCGCGTGGTATGATATACACTAAAATAAATGAAATATAATGCATTGCATATTTTATGGTACTGCTAAAAAGAATGTACGAGCTGCCACCATGCGCATCAAAAGAAACATTTCTAAAACTGCCAACATAAAAATGAGTATTTGTTTTGCTATTTTAATATATATTTGTCACACACACTCACATGTATATACATATATATCTAAGTTTAAGCTGGGAGAGTTCAAAAATTCTTTAGCAAAAAACTAAAATGAGAAAAAAAAGCTTTAGTAAAATGCTAAAAGGCTGCAAAGGAAAACTTATATCCCTCGTATGAAGGATTTTCTGGGAATACTCTCTAAAAAAAGAGAAAACCCTCTCGTTTCATTTTAGCATTTCGAAAAGTCTTCCAGCATTACGCATAATATACGGCCGTGTCTTATATATATATATATATATATATATATATATATATATATATATATATATATATAATATACAGGGTGTACCACATTTACCTCCTGGGTTTGGAAGGCTTAAAATATATATTAACAATACAGCAACGAAAGGAAAAATATATATTACCAATACAGCAACGAAGTTGACTTTATTGGAGAAAGAAATGTTACACGTTTTTCTTCACAAAAGTCCAATATGTGAACCTTTCGTGAGAGCGAGCAAGTTAGTTGGGGCTGCAGGGAGGGCGGTTAGATTGTTGTGGGAGCACTTAGTAAGAAGAATGACATATGCATCCATTTTATGGAAGTAAAATTAAATATTTTATATTAATTTCTTTTTTCCCAATTAGGGTGGTCGCCCCTCCACCCCTACCTCTAATCCGTCCTTGTTCCTGATGCTGATGATTCGACAAACTAGCTGCCCTCCCCCCAACCCCACCCCGACAAAATTGCATTAATGCATCGCCGTGACTAAAGGTTCACATATTGAACTTTTGTGAAATAAAACTTGTAATATTTCTTTCTTGAATAAAATCACATTTGTTGCTGCATTATTAATACACAGTTTTATAAGCCTTCCAAACCCGGGAGGGATTTGTGATATATCCTGTATGTATATGCAACATATAAAACTAAATATCCTCTCAAAACTCAAATTTTCTGTTACTTCTCTCCAAAATTCAATAGGGTGTAATAGCTTTCATTTTCAAACAAAGGATGTGTTTCTTGATCTAAATGTAATAAAAGGCAAATAATATATCTTCTCTCGTTTTACCGTGTCACTGTCGCCAGAGCTTTTCCAAAGAATTTTCAGGAACTATGAGACCTGGTTCATTATGATAGCCAATAAATGCATTTTTTTTAAACCATGTGATTAACTTATAACACATGTGACCCTAGATCATAGGTTCCCAAACTTTTTTGAACTGGTGCCCCCTTTTCTAGTGAATATTTCAATACCGCCCCCCTCCTGCTCCAGAGAAACAAGAGCGTAATTAATGCATGGTGAAAACAAGAATTAAATTTTTAAAAAAATTACTAATAGATAGAATATTGTTGGAATTGAAACGCTACTGATTTTCTTTGCTACTGAATTTAAAAAACAGGAATAAAAGTTTTAGCTTATCTGTTATAAGGACAGGCAGGGGTATTGATGATACGAAGTTATAGATAATAAACTATTGCTTTCTAAATAAATAAATTGACAGTTTCACAGAACAATCAAAACGCATACTTAATTATATTAAAAAGAATTTTATTTAAAATTTATTTTTATTAAAGTATTATCATTGTAATTTATAAGTCTTTTTTAGACTATATTTGGTTAATCTTCCCACGCCCCTCCGTGCCATATCAAAGCCCCCTAATTTTCTCTGGGTCTTTTACCGCCCCCCTGAAAGCAGCAAACGCCCACAAGGGGGCGTTATCGCCCACGTTGGGAACCTATGCCCTAGATAATAAAAGTGTAAACTTCGTAGAGAGCTCAGATTTTTCGTGACATATCTTGCTATATGAACGTGTATTACTTCCTGTTGGAATAAAATATGTGTCCCTAAAGAAGTAGTATTTTTTAAATACTTTCGAAGGCTGTACAGCTTTACGTACCGAAAGCAAGAGCGGGCCCAGCTCTGATGTTCAAAGCGAGAGTGCCGTTGATATCCAATTCACCAGCAAACACAACTGTTTCAGGCGTCAATCATAACAGTTCACTCTACAAGATAAATTAAACTATTTCCGACCCTCAGCTACTACCAAACTTTTGAAACTCTAAAGGAAAAATTGAACAACTCGAAAAACTCAAATTTGCTCACCAAGGCGTCTCAATTTTAAAAGCGGGTGCCTTATAGACTCTTGGCTCCTTCCAGATTTTGAAGTGTTGATGGAAGATTCATATGTACCCAGTGTTGACATAACACTGTATCATCTGATTTGGTGCAAATCCTTTTGTATCTCGTCAAAAATCCGAAATATTCATTACTTACAAGGTATGAGTCTTTATTAAAATTAACTGTATAACCATTTATATTTTAACGCGATAGGTAATAATTTATTTAATTTCATAAATAGAGTTTATAACAATTATGTAATGTATATTACATTCATAGTAAGTTTATTTATAAAACTAAGTATCTTGATTGTTGTTTGAATGTAATAAAATTAGAAATTATTTCATTGCAGATTTCGGAACGATTACGCGGATGCTTAATTGATTAGAATACGATTACTTTTCTTTTTTAGACGGAGACTGATTAGTTTATCGTAATCCCGAATATTAATTTTGTCGATTATGATTAGATTACGGTAATCCCAAATAATAATTTTGTCTATTACGATTAGATTACAATAATCACGCCAATGAAAAATTTCAATTACGATTATGCATGTTTAGACTAAGATTCTCCGAAGTAGAGGGCGAACTTCCGCGATGGGGGACACACCCGAGTAGGAATCCGTTTATCAGCTGGGACACCCTGGGCCCACGGAGGAAGGGACTAGAGCTCTTCACGGATGGGTCTAGGCTCAATGGCAAAGTGGGATCAGGATACGTCCTGTATAGCGGTCAGAAGAGAATCTCGGACGGCCACTACAGGTTGTCGGACAACGGAAGTGTATTCCAGGCCGAACTCGTCGCGATCCTGAAAGGTCTGCAGGACCCACTCTGTCGAAGCACAGAAACCTTGGACGTCTATGCGGATCCGCTTCCACTGGGTGAAGGCACATGTCGGAACCTGGGGAAACGAGGAAGCCGATGCTCTGGCGAAGAGTGGAACACAGAAACCATCAGTAGATGAAAGAGTAAAGAGTTCGATAAGGAGCGTGAAGTACTCCATGAGGACTGAAGCCAAGAAACTGTGGCAGAAAAGGTGGGAAGAAGCAGAAGTCGGACGTTTCACACGTTCGATCTTTCCAACGGTGAGCGAAAAGAGAACTTGGAAAAGTAGGAAGGTGAACTGGGTCGTGACGGACCACGGTCCCTTCCCGGCCTATTTTCGACGGTTCTCCGTAAAGGAGACAAGGAATTGCAACTTCTGCCCTCTGACAAGTCCCGCCGACAGTCTGCACATCGTAGCCCACTGCCCTGGGTTACAAGAACTGAGAAATCGGTTCTGCCCGAAATTGGATGCTTCAACATTCAATAACTACGTGCGGAGCGAAAAAGGGCGCGAGGCCCTGTCCCGCTTCCTCGACGCGCTAGGAGACTCACTAAGGTAACGGGCAACTTAGAGAAAAGAGCGAGCGCTTCCCCAAACCAGAGATAGCTGGTGGAGGATAGATACTTGGTGGTGCATGTATCGAACAAAGTCAAATACTGGTGGTGCATGTATTTTGCTTCTCGAATTTGCTAGGGAATACTGGAGGTGCATGTATCTCCCAAGATGCCCGGTCAACCGGCCGGCATCACTTACTGGTGGCGCATAAATTGAAATACTGTTGGTGCATGTATTTCAGGGAAGGACCTATGAGTCCCCCAATGGTGGTGCATAAAGTTTGAAATACTGGTGGTGCATGTATTTCAGGGAAGGACCTATGAGTCCCCCAATGGTGGTGCATAAAGTTCGAAATACTGGTGGTGCATGTATTTCAGGAAAACTGCGGTTCTCGCGGTATTCCACCCCGCAAAAGGGTTCTTGCAGGCCATGCACAAGCATGGAGCAAAGAACTAACAGGTGAACCATGCCGAACGGAGGGCGAGCCCCTCCGACCGTGGTTGTGACCTCCTTCCTGTCAAAGGACAGAGGAAACCTATTTTGTCTATGCTGCACGAGTATCGTGCTCTCTGGTGTCCTGAGATCTCCTAACGGTGCGACGGTTGTTGTAGTGATGACGGGTGGACAGTGGGCAGGGCTCGTCCTGCCCAGCTGGTCTGGGTGCCAGCACTGCCTCCCCTAATGTGGGGAGACGGGCAAGGGTTACCGTTTACCACCCGCTAGGCAAGCCCCGCGCAACCTGATGAGGGCCTCTTTGAGACTCCTCGAGAAGGTTTGCTGTCAATGCGGCGGCCCATTGGTGTTCCTTTAGGGGGGCTACCAATCGTGTAATGCTCAACATAGAGCGGGTGCACGTATTGAAATAGTCTCCTTAGACTAAGATTAAATTACGATTACAAAATGCTTTTTGTGAACATCCATTGCTTTTAAATTGTACAATTTTTACTTAGATGACCGAACTAATTAACAAGAAACACTCGAAAGAAACTGGTGTTTAAAAATAAAATAATAAAAACTTTCGGAAATAACATACATAAAAGGATTTTGAGTACAGATCTAACCTGTTTAAGCAATATCCTGATATAATACAACATCTGAGATTTTCTCCTTTCTGTCTCCAGCGCTGCTGCCTTACCCACAGATCTCGGAGTTCCTTGCTGGGCCCATGAAGACCGATGAGAAAAAGTAACGCTGGCCATAGAAATGATAACTTTTGGCTTTACGTCTTTGTAACAATGTGAATGAACATGTTATACCGGAGTTCAAAGTTTTTTTTAGCATTTTTAATACACTCTCAAAAGCAGGAGCCCCCGAGAAATTTAACGACGACTTCACACACATGTTTAATGAGTTTTTTCTGTTATCTTCATTTGACATTAAACTAAAACTGAGTGAATATAAACCTGTAATCGTCTCAAGCGATTACGATTATTACGGGATGCATAGATTACGATTATACTGCGATTATTTATTAATAAACTAGAAATTTAATTTTCTTGAATACGATTACATCGGGACTAGATTTTTCTGATAACGATTACGTAATATTATTTGTAAAACTAAATTTTATGACTAGATTACGATTACACGAAAATGTGTAGTCGATTATAATCGATTACGATTAAACGAAGTCTCTTTCCTTGTATTAAATACGAAACATACATATATATTATTCGCATAATTTTACATCGCACAGTTTTTTTTTAGTTTTTGTTTTTATGAACATTTTCCACTTCAGTATCTTGGATTTCTGCTTAAAATAAAATTTCATGAATCTCCTTTTCCTCAAGTTTAAAGAAATATGTATTCAGCCTAAGGGAAAAATCATAAATTCACTTTTAAGATAAATCTTTTAGACCAACATTCTTAAAGTTGTGTAAGATCTTACTGATTTTAGAACATCTTTGTAAATAATTCTTTATAGATAAGATATTTAGGCTCCGAAAGTTTTTATGTTTTACATGAATAACAAAATTGTGTTTCAGAATTTTTCAAAAGTTTTAAGTAACTTTTGATTAAACTATCTATAACATTTACAATATCCTTTCCGATGTTCTCTAAACGAGGAATCATTTAAAATATATGTTTAATAATTCCCCCCCCTTCCACTAATGCCGAGAAAAATGTAAAATCATAAAGGTATTTTCAAGACTGAGTTATTTTTTGCAGTTTTACCATTATAAAAAAAAAATTATTTTGAAATAATTAATGATTAACTGTAATTAGAGAATACCTATTTGAAGCTTTGAAAGGACGAATTAAATTTTTGTGTTTCTCTTGTTATATAACAAAAGGACAAAGCAGTAGGAGCACTTTTGAAATGAAGATAAGTTCATAAATTATATCTGTATCATATCACTACATGAAGTTACCTTCACAAAATACTAGTGAAAACGAGGTTCTGGAAATGATTGCTGAAATCTAATGTTATTCCGACCAGCGCTTACTCGTGTTGTTTGAAAACTATGTACCTGAAAAGCCATTTATCCTGCTTTGCCAGCTTATCAGCTAGAGCATCTGCTTCTATGTTTGCAGATGCTCTAGATAATGTACTCCTTTCACATCCAACGATGTTTGCTGTTTCCCACTCTAGAATATTAGGGACACACTAGGTGACTTTTTGCATTGACTTTTACTTCGAAAATAAAGCAATAATTCAATCTATAAAACTAAAACCAGCTTAACGTATCTCATATATTTAGCAAGGAACTACCAAACTGTACTGAAATGCATTAAGAGTTTTAAAGATTTTTACGCATAAAATGTTATTTTTAGGCTACATATTCCTTATAAGAAAAAATCTCCCCACCAAAATTCTTAACACTGTACTGTATTTTGAAACAGAGTTACCTTGTTTACGAAATAATATCTGACTCTTTGACATAAGGAACGACTGGGCCACACTTTCCAACGATTTTTAATTTATTTTTTTTTTTTTTTATCTGTGTTTTGAGGTAAAAATGGTAATATTGCATTTCCTTTACTTTTCTCTACAAACTAGCACAAAGTATATATTCTTTTTTGACAGCAAATAGTTAATTCTGGTAATTTTTAGCTGGAAAATGCGTCCCATATGTGGGGCAAGTTTCCAGCCTACTAAAAATGTACAGAGACAAGTTTTCCAACAATTCTTTAAATGATAAATCTTGCTTGTTATATTTCGTTGTAATCCTAAAATTAATTTGCGTTTTCTGTTGGCAGCATGCTTGGTGGCGGTATTGCAAGTGATGCTACTTTTTGTTGTATTCCTTCAATTTGAGGCATGTCTGGGACACGCGATTCCGATTCGATGGGTAGAACAGGAATTTCCATTAGACGTTCTTCCAGTGGTGGCGTTTCCGTTTGAGACACAGCAGTCAGAGGGATCCTATCTGATTCTGGTCTTGATTGTTTAATAGACGGAATTTTAACGAGTAATTATTGAGAGTCCTGCGGATAATATTGAAGTCTATGGATGATATTCTGACACTGCAATCCTCCTTGACTGTTTTTAGAGAGGCATTTATCATTTCATGAGTGTAGGAGCCTTTGACGTTTTTTTTATATATATAACTAGCTGAAGTACCCGTTCTTCGCACGGGAATGAATGGACTTTTTGATATTACGATTTGTGGTGATTACTATTTATTGTAATAAAGAGATATAGCAAAATGGATATCGCTTTATATTGTGTTCAATAACCATGCATACCGAATTTCAAGGCAATCGTTTGTACGGTGCAGAAGGTCATGCGGCGTAGCGCAATCTAGTGGCGAGTTTTAGCAAAACGGATACGGCGGAAATATTCTTCGCATTCAGATATCGATGAATACGAAATTTCAGGACGAACGGCTGGACAGCCCTGTGAAGTTCATGTGTTGACGCGACATCTAGTGGCAAATTATATAGGAAAATGGATAGCGCCAAACTCTTCCCCGTGTTCAAATATCTATGTATACCTATTTTCATAGCGATCAGTTGCACAGTCAAGAAGTGATGCACTGCAGCGTGATCTAGTGGTTAATTAATGATTTGCTACAGTACCGTCAAGTGGCTAGTTATAGCAAAATGGATAACGCCAAAATATTCTCATTGTTCAAATAGCTATGTATACTGATTTTCATAGCGACCGTTTGAATGGTCAAGAATTTGGCCTGCTGCAGCGTCATCTAGTAGCGAGTTAAAATAATAATGCATTGGAGTGCCATCTAGTGGTGAGTAACATCAAAAGGAACACAGTTAGAATATATTCTTCGTGCTGAAATGTGTAAGTATAAGAAATTTAATGCCGGTCTGTCGAACGGTATAGAAGTTGATGCGTTGCAGCGCCATTTAGCGGCAAGTTACAGCAAAATGGATAGTGAAAAATATTCTCCGTGTTCTAGTATCCGCGAGTACCAAATTTCATCGAAATCGGTTGGACGATATTCGCATAGTAAACGGCTAAACGGAATAGAATTCGTCGTTCTGCTGCGCCACCTAGTGGCATGTTAGAGGAAAACGGATAGCATGAAAAGCTTCTCAATGATAAAAGACTTAGGTGAAATTCCACCACCATTCCATTGAAATTTTAACCAAATTTCATGGTGCAACGGTTCTAGAGTTTTTCAACCTCATACACACATACCAACATTCATTTTTATCTATAACCAGTGTCATTATATATCCCAGTCTCAAATAAAATCCAGTTTCAAATCTAAGCCTCGCCAAAGTGCCAACATACGCCATTGTGCAAGCGTTTGTTCAGGAAATCATTCGAAGCATTGACTTAGCAGCAATCAATATGGAAAATGGTTCGACCGCGAAAAAGTAAAGCAAGCCTTTATTTCAAAAGTGAAATCCCTTAATACAGCCGAAATTTTTAAAATTATCAACTATAACGTGCTTTATTTATCGTTACTCCGATGTAGTAAATGAGATTTCAATTTTCTGAAATTTGGCGGAATTCCCCCAACTTAAATCAATGTACTCATTTGGCGAGAATTCTGGAGATAGATCGCTTGAAATCCCTTAACAACTGCATTATTTCTTCACGGATCATTAAAATTTAACGCTGTATTCTAATAAAACCTTTACACTTGTTTTCAAAAATCTATTTCCTTAAGCTCTCAATAAATTGCGTCAAGCCGAAATCTGTGCAAACCGCTAGAACTCACTTTCTCAAAATCGGCATTTGAGCCATTTTATTTTTTCGCCAAACTAAAAAAAATTACCTATTAGCCTCGGAAATCTTCAATTCTTATTGTTTTGCGTATAAAACATTTCATTCCTGCTCTGATTTCCCATGCACACGATATTATAATTTAAAAAAAATAACCTTACGAATATAAACTAACAAAAAAAAATCGTTATTATTCTTTTATTTTTACTTTGAGAATTTAAAACATCTTATTCGGCAAAATCGCCAGACATGGCAACCACGATCCTTATTTCACACTTTTTTCACTACAGGGGTTACAATTACGGAAAGCTTTTTGCGTGGAGAACATAAAAAATCTCTTAAATTCTGGGAACGGGTGGACTTTCAAAGTTTTAAAGTGGACTATGATTTATTCTATATTATTTTACATATCTGTGCAAAGTTTCAGGCTGATATGTCCATTTTTGTGGATTTGTATACAACTCAAATCCACAAACAAACAAACAAACAAATAAACAAACAAACAAACAAACAAACAAACAGAATTTCATTTTTATTTATAAGAATATCTTTTTGAAGAATTTAACTAACATTTAAATGTATCAAAATATGTGTTACAATTAACCGTTTCATGTATAGATGTTTGGCCGACTTTATTACACAATAAATACTTTTTAATACAGTAAGACTAGTTGACTTAGGTTGTGACGTTTTCCAAGAAGATACGTGTTGAAAAAAATATATCTTGTGTGCAGTTGGAAAATCTGCCCACGGCCACACTGCAACGTTGACATTACCCGAACGAGTAACGGCAAAAGTTATTTACAAAATGAACTCTTAGTTACGTGAAGAAAGATACCTTTTTCAGTACATGCAATCTCAAAGCGGTAAGTTTAATACTAGTATGTTTAAGTTTCAATAAAGACCTGAACGTTTTCACACCATTAAAAAACGAAGAAAAAACTCTGGTGTCTATGTTACAAGAGCTACTGAACTAAAACTTTTGTAGATGATGTATTCTGTATTAATGCTTCAGCTACTTTGACTTCTTGCATCATTTGGCGGCTCATTTCAAAACTAAAGCCAGTAGGAAATTGTGTCCCTATAAGAAATATGTCCCAGTATTCCCTACAGTTAGTTCCCCCTCCGAATAAGCCATACAGCGATTCATTTTTGTCGTTATGCCTCAGTAACAATCTTTGACTTCTCTTGAGGTAGAGGAACTTATTTCACTATATGTCATTGCTCGAGTATAAACTATAATAATTATGATAATGATAATGATAATGATAATAATTAAAATTGAGAGATAGGGTTACGGCTACAAACGCCCGATGTATTTATCCCTACAACCGGCTAATTTAGCCTCCCAGCCCTTTATTTTGCAGTGAAAACAGGAGTTTATTGATTCAAAAAAAGTCTCTGTTTCAAGAATAAATCATAAGATGTTTTGAATCTAAAAAAATTTAAATTCTTACTGCGAGTGCTGCATTTACATACCAAGTTAAGCAGCCGTTACATAACAGTGAAAACAGAAGCATATTTTTTACCTATTAGTATATTTCAACAGGAAACAAACACTAATTTGCAAAATGTGTTTGATACAAAAATTTAGAGATACAGATGATAGATGTAGTGTTAAGATTTCAGTAGCTTGATGTTATAAATACAAACACAAAAAGCGGAATTCCTTTTCCCCATTCTTTCTAAAATCACACAGTGCTAATATATTAAGCAGTTAGACCTCTGTTAAAAGTGGTGAGACACCCGAAAGCTACAAATGAACATCGATTTCATTATATTCTAATTTTCTCAATCTATATTAATAGAATAAAACTTCTAGACGTTAAAATCTTTTACTTTAAGTGCGATTAAAGAGAACAGTTCCCAAAATGAAATGCATTAAGCATAGCTCTTATATTGACTTTTTCCCAACAATGGAATATTTAAATTGGCTGTTTTGAATTGACTCTCAAAAGACACGGCACTTGGTAAGGAGATCGCATTACCTCATGCAACCAGTTCATTTAGAATTCTGATCAGAAGTTCTGATGCTAATGTTAATTCAATAATAGCTCTCAATAGACTTTAAGAGAATCTTTGGATAAGTTTTTTTACTTAAGATAAATTACAGCATATAAATTACAATATTTAATGCCCGAATAATTATTTTGTCTTTATATTTCTTAATAAATTTATAGTTCAAATTTTGAAACTTGTAGAATAGAATATGTTAAAAGAAGGTTTTTAGAAAAATGAAATATGTGTATGACAACACAGGGTGTCCCAAAATCACTAACCTAGGCTTTTATTCCTTAAATATTGATCATCTAATAAAATAAACTGTAAAATGCCAGTTGGTTGGTTAGTTAGTTCGTTAATTAGTTTGTCTGTGTCTCGAGTAGCTATTAGACGGGTGATCCTAGACCTACTAGATTTTGTATGGAAATTCTCCAGGACAGGTCCCGACATACCTCGAAGCGATTTTTATGGAATTCGAATTATTTTACGAGATATAGATAAAAAAACGTGTCGCAAGAGGCTCATTTTTGCTCTTCGCCATTTCGTAATTGTAAACCCGCAGTGGAAAAAGTGAGTATCTAGGTTGCCATATTTGGCAAGTTTATTAAATGATTCAGACTCTTGAAGTAAAAATAAAATAATAAAGATTTTTTTTAGATTATTTGTAAGGTTATTTTTTAATTTAAATATCGTGTGCATGTGAAATCAGAGCAGGAATGAAATGTTAAAAAAAAAAAAAAAAAAGATTTGGAAATTTTCCTAGACTAAAGAGTGCAACTTTTTAATTTGGCGAAAAATAAAATGGTTGATATGCGATTTTGAGGAGATGTGATTCTAGCGCTTGGTGCAAATTATCTTAATTTTATCGTCTGCCTCTTGGATTATGAATACACCTGAATAAGTTTTTGAAATTTTCATTCAGTTCGAATTTTGCAATTTTCTGTGCACGTTTTCCCCAATCTATTTCTAATGTATTGGATACAGAAAAAAAATGTTAGAAAAATCAGCTTCAATTTTGTTTAATCACACTCATGAATAATTATATACTTTTCAACTTAATGGAATAAGAAAAGAAAATAAGGAAGACCCATGGATTATAATACGCTTTTAATATATAGCACTTTAGTGCGTATTTAAATCTGAAAGTGTTTCAGATTTTCTTACTTTTTTTTTCCTTTCCGTTTTATTGATAAAGCCCAATATATCCAGAAGCTCTTCAGAATTAATATAGGACGGAATCAGTTTGCGCCATTTGTAGGTTGTTATCATTTAACTATCTTATTTTTGTAACCAGGGGCGGCCCGACACTATAAGCATCGCATCTGGATGCCGGCTTCGAAGGGACGTCAGCTCGAACTCAAAAACTAAGTAGAGCATAAAAGGGGGCGTCTTTTTACATTAGCAGGGGACGACACTTACCGTAGGGCCGCTCCTGTTTGTAACCATCTTAATTTTAAATTCCCTTCAGAATCTGAGAAATTTCAGTGACAAGGAAGCCAGTGAGGAACAGGATTCTCTCCGAACAAGAGTTATTAAGATGGGGAACCAACTGGTCGCCGGAGGCGACTAGTACACATATAAGGGAAGGTGACCCAAAATGATCCTAGTGGGCAAAACGATCCACATAGTGTTTTTAGATTCATGCAGCGTTGTTTATCAGGTAACAAATTAGTTGTGCCAAGTCAAAAAGAAGAAATGACGGTATTTAAGCGACTGGTGTATTACGTGTCTGAATAGAATTCTTCAAAAAACTGGGTTTTATCATATCTCATACTAGCTGCGTGCCCGTTCTTCGCACGGTAGGAAACGAAAAATTTCCTCACATGTGTAATTCGAATTAATTCCAGTGATGTGGAATCTAGAAAAAGCAAAATTATTTCACTCTTGACTTAAAATTTGTGTCATATATGTAATAACCTGAGATCATTGCAATATAATGACATACACACACACAAAAAAAAAAAAAAACTATGTCAGCGTCACTCGGTATCAAAAAAGTGAAAATGGACCGTTTGCAGCGAACTTCTCACTTTCAAAATGTCTTATTTCCTCAGACATGCTGTCTTTTAGGTTCATGTTTTAGCGTTAAATACCTCAGACACTACATGAAATGGACATTTTCTTTTTTTTTATTTTAAAAATACGTCACCCTCTCTTGCAACCCTTTACAAAAAGAAAAGAGATAAGACTGCGCTATTTATAAAGGCTTTAAAATTGTTTTTCTCAGTTTAATTTTTCTTCTCGCAAATAAATCCAGTATTTATAAAAGGAAATCGAGCCAAGCAAAGAAATCGTCTGCTCGCGGGACCCGTTTTTATTTATTTTTTTCAACTGGCAATTTTAATCATTGTTACTGTATCCATGACAACCAAACCGCAAGATATCAAACCGAAACTCATAAGCAGGTGCTACTGAAATGAAAATCCTTCTTTACTTAAAAATTCGTAAAAATTCTCCTAATTCATATTTTTCCTCCGTTCTTCTTTTAAAAGTGGGCGAATTGTGTGCTCCGTCTTTTGCCCAAATATAAAAAAGTTATGACAGATAGAATTCAAGATGCAGCAGTTTTAAAAATATTTTACGAAAGTCAGCGTCAAATTTAATTTTATTTGAAAAATTCCCAAAAATCTGCAAATTATGTTACACAGTCCGAACAAACAGTTTTTAAAAGAAAATTTTCTCCTCTATACGATGATGTAAATATAGTTTTCTTGCGAGTGCAATTACCGGCGTTATTATGTATTACGCAAGAAAAATCGCTAAAAATCGGACAAAACATAAAATAAAACATTTTCTAATTCGATTTTCGAAAAAATCGCTTCGAGGAGTGTCGAGACCCGTCTTGGAGAATTTCCGTACAAAATTTGGTAGGTCTACGATCACCCGTTTCGGAGCTACGCGAGACACAGACAGACAGACAAACGGACAGTTTACACTCTGTTTTATTTATGTAGATAAGGTAAGCACCAACCTTCCTATGTATTTAGAAACTCAGTTTTAATGTACAAAAATATGACTTGGTTTACTGAATAGAGTATGTTTTTAGATGTTAATTTCACTTCTTAAGTTTGTTATGTATGTTATGTCGTGTTCTAGTAACATGACCTAAAGTAGCAAGTCATATTGTCAGGTAAAATGATCCCTCGACTGAAGAAACTCCAGTACCGGGTCCTAACACAAATGCAGCCCTTCAACCGTTCTCCAAATGCGTGACTCCCAATTACATTATTTAAATTATTTCTGTGTTTATTGTAGACCATAATTTTTTAATTATAATTTTAAAATATTCCGTAAAATTTCCATAAAATAAATTATGCATACTATATGATTGTAAAGTTTATTTCATTATGCATAGTCATAATTACTTTTATATATTTAATTTTGTCCTTGGGTTGAGGGTGATATGATCATTTAGACACTTTCTAAAAATTAAATGTTTTTCATTACTCACTGTGCTTTTAGAATATTTTTAAAATATGTGATGCAAAATAACATGAGGAAAAATAAATTGTAAAATGTGATAGAAAAGAGCCAAAGTTTTATTTAAACATTAATGTTATTTTATACAAATTTTAACCTTAAGGGGAACATTTTGGGCCATCCTCCCCTATATATAATACAAAATCGCGTAATAAAAGGTAGAGAAAATATTAAGTTACTTAAAAAAAAGTTACATTATTTAATGGCATAGACTGAATCTTTCAGAAGATTAAATTTACATAATTACAAAAACTTGAATTTCTGTACATTCCCGGTATAAAGAAATTACCAATTAATAAAAGGTGTCCCTTACGTTATAAGGTACTGTACAAAATTTCATTCTTTCATCAAAAATAAGTTTCAGAGATATTATTGAAAGACACAATACTAAAAATAGCAAAAGCATTATCTCGGAAAAAACACTCAAAATACTGGTGTTAAATGATAAAGTAAATAAAAAACTTAGTAAAAAACACACATAAGATGTTATAGGTAAGAAGATACGCACGTTTCGACCAAAAATTGTTTTGGCCTTCATCAGTCCAAGCCCTTCGTCGCAAGGAACACATGGAACTGAAAAGAGATAAACCGGTTTATCTCTTTTCAGTTCCATGCGTTCCTTGCGACGAAGGGCTTGGACTGATGAAGGCCAAAACAATTTTTGGTCGAAACGTGCGTATCTTCTTACCTATAACATCTTATGTGTGTTTTTTACAAAGTTTTTTATTTACTTTAAAAGCATTATCTACACTGCTGGCCACCCAAATTGCAACACCAAGAAAAACAAGAGATATCACAACAAAATTTATTGTGTAGATAACATGTTGACCAAGTAACAAATGATTAAATTTACAGCATTCTATGAAGCGTGGTTCCTGCCAAAATCAGTACCCAGAGTAGCCGCCGTTGTTGGAGATCACAGCTGCCACACGCCTCGGCATTGATTCAAAGAGACTTTGAATGTGTTCTTGGGGTACAGCAGACCAAGCAGCTTCCACACGTTGCCAAAGTTTATCTGGTGTGACAGCTGGGGATGAACTCTGGGTCAGTCGTTGAGCAACCATGGACCACATGTTTTCTATCGGCGAAAGATCCGGAGAGCGCGCCGGCCAGGGAAGCAATTCAATCTGGTGATTGACGAAGAACCCTTGGACAATGCGTGCCACGTGTGGCCGTGCATTATCCTGCTGAAATATGGCTGTTGGCAAGCCCTGAAGGTAAGAAAGGACAACTGGCTCCAACACCTCGGAGATGTAGCGCTGGCTGGTTAAAGTACCGGCAATGCGTACTAGAGGAGTGCGAGAGAGATATCCGATACCGCCCCATACCATAATACCCGGTGCAGGACCAGTGTGACGGTGCATAATGCAGCTGTTCAGCATCCTCTCTCCACGGTGTCTCCAGACTCGAATCCGACCGTCGTGGTGTTGCATACAGAAGCGTGACTCGTCAGTAAAGAGAATTTCATTCCATTCTGTCGTCCACATCCTTCTTTCATCGCACCATTGGCGGCGGAGACGTCTGTGGTTCCGCGACAGAGGAAGACAAAGCAACGGACGTCTTGCGGACAGACCATTCTGCTGTAAACGACGTCGAATGGTACGCGCAGACACTGGATGATGCGTTACAGACTGAATCTGCTGTGATATGGTTCGTGATGTGACTGAGCGGTCCGTCACTGCCATGCGTACAATCTGCCTGTCATCACGTGACGTGGTGCACTGAGGTCGATGCGGTCGATCACGTCTGTCCGTCGTACCCTCCTGCACCCAACGATCACATATCCGCATCACAGTTGTTTGGTTTCGTCCAATACGACGACCGATTTCCCTGAAAGATAACCCACAATCTCGGTATGCCACTATCCTTCCTCTGTCAAACTCGGATACTTGATCAAAAGATGATCGTTGTTTCCTACGAGGCATAATTTATCGTTTTTTTTTTGAAAAAAAAGCAAGAAAAACACAATTGCTGTACTTGAAACCGTCGAAATCTCCAAGCCTTAAATAGCGCTTTGAGGTGGCGCCACAGGCGCGCTTGATGTGCGTCTGCGCTGAAATTCTAATCATTTGCATATCTCACCTCAGCTAATGCATGTTGTAAATTTCATATTATTTGCATGCTTCCTTCAGGGTGTTGCATTTACGATGGCCAGCAGTGTATTTATACATTCATCGTTTTCTTTCGTAATATGAGTACGATCCCTGAAACGCGATCATCCAGTGTGATTTTTTACCTTTAAGAACCACTGAAAAATGGTTTAAATCAGCATATATTTATTTTCACATTTCCGACCCATTTTAGGATAAAATGCTCCAATTTTGTACTTCACGTAATTAATGTATGCGGCAAATTTTGCTAATTGGAGATCTTTGGTAAAGAGGCCATTTAAAAGTCTATTTTTTATTTATATATTTTTTTTTAATTTATGTTTAACCTTCTGAAAATTTTCATCTGTTCCATACAGTTTTGTATCATTTTACGCAATTTTTTAATAGATTGTGTATGGCTGTAGCAATGGCTAGTTCGGAGTGCATAGCTTGCCTTTGAAAAGTGACTAAGTGTAAAATCTTCCACGTTTTGACTCATATTTTCTACTGCAGCTGCTACTCTCAAAGTGGCTTTTCTGTCACTTATATTAGCACATCTATAACACTGGGGAACAGCAATTTTGTTGTCTTAGAACTGTGACTTGTTTTTAATCACTTTTGGCTCCCGAATCCAAAAGTAACTGTAGTTTTTGTCTGTCATGTCAACTTTTTAAGATACAGGGTACCCCCAAAATGTGCATAAAAAGAAAAATAAAGGGAAAAGTTACCAAATATATAGTTACTACAAGTTAAATTGTATTAATACACATAGAAAAACTTATTTACCAAGTGGTAAACATACATATTAAGGTAAAAATTTTCGTTTCTAGCTTTTTCTGGAATGTTTAATCTGTGGACATTCTTGCTTTATGCTCCAATAACAGTCAGCCATCATATGTACATCCCAACTTCCTTGATAGCATGATTCCATGATCTTCAAATCTAGTGAAATCGCTCACCCTGCTAATCACTGACTTCAAGATTTTTCGGGAAGTCAGCTAGATGGCTACATAAAAAATGCAACAATGCTCATGTTGCAACCAAGCATTTTGGAGCTCTCCAAGAGCTGTTGGACAATTTCGGTGTAATTCTGTGCTCGTGTATTTTCAAGAAGTCTTTGAAGAAAGTGTTTTTGAATGTACAACCAAGCATTCTGTCATTGTTCCGATGAAATGCTCATCTTTAAGAAGCTGGTAAATCCGTGGACCATCAAACATAGCAGCTTTTAAAGTAATTAAAAAACTTTGTAAAAAACACACATAAGAAGTAAAAGGAAAAAGGATACGCGTTTCGTTCAAAAATTGTTTTGAACTTCTTCAGTCCAAGCTCTTCGACGTAAAGAACACAGGGAACTGAAAAGAGAAAAAAACAAGCAAGATGTTGCCACAAGGGGCAAAGAAAAGTCGAACAAAACCACGGAGAGGGGAGAAAAAAATTAAAAAGGGGGATAGAAAGGAAAGGAAAGAAGCACAAAAAATACAGAAATAAAAAAGGAATAAAGAAAAATAATTTAAAAAAAAGGGGGGGAACACACAAGTACAAACACACACAAAAAAAAGAGAAAACAGAACAAACAAACAAAAAACAAATAGCACACGAATTTTTTTTTTTTTTTTTTTTTTTTGAGTGTTTTTTCAGTAGCAGCTTTTATCTTTCAAATGACAGGTTAGGAAATGCCGAAACAGTCTCCTTCAATTGACAAAGATTTAACAAATTGCTTCATGAGACCCAGTTTTATATGCAGAGGATGAAATATTATTCTTTCTGTTGACAAGTGGCTGATGAAGAATGTTTGGATCACCAGATTTAAGGTCATATCTTGGCGGCCATTTCGACTGCACCCAATGCTCCTCACGAGCTCTTCTGTCCCGCATGCACAAAAAACAGGGATACTTGGTATATCCACATTGCTGGCCAAGGAGGAAGCAGACCATTTTAAGATCAACACAGATGATCCAATGGTGCATGTAATATTCCAACAAATCAATGACTATGTCTTCATATTTCTCACGCAAACATACTGAATGACCTATTGGGACTGCACCAAATAAATTTCCATTGTGGAGGAGTACACACTCTAAGCTCCGCTTTGAGCTATTGATGAGCTGAAATTCCCAACTCTTCCATTAAACCATGTATGTTATGGCAATATACAAACCCATCATCACTTCGAGAGTATTGCAGAAATGCCCTTTCTTGTATCGGAAGTAGGATACTTTAGCTCCTTTTTCAAGCAATTTTTTTTTCACGCAGTCTTGATACTAACAGTTCTCAAGCGTTTTTGAATAGCCCAAATCCTTTAAGTCATGTTGCTCAAATCCCTTACGAACGGGATCATCTTCAATTTCAAAATCTTCGTCATTGGGGGTCACAGCAGCAGTGTTTCGGGGGAACGAAGTTCGCTCTTGCGGATAGTGAAGAGAAGGTAGGTGTAGAGAAAAAATTTGACGTGATCGAAGAAAACTAACAACAGTTTTGTAATCAGTGTGCCCATTGGACTCTAAAACAGCTTAAAAATCGAACTCAACAGAAATTATGTTAAAAATTGTTCCCCAGTGTAATGGAAGCTAGTTTTCCTGTTATAGCGACAGGTATACTTGTTCTGGTATTCACAAGGGCTGTGAGTAACATTGCGCTCCCAACGCACGGTTGCGAAGAAAACTAAAGCAAGCGGAAAAATCTTATTTCTTTAACTGATCTAAAATCTGCACTTATCTGAATTCTACTTATAGTCGTTTCACATTTGAAATTATACCCTTTTGAATGTTGTAT
This sequence comes from Cheiracanthium punctorium, assembly GCA_038373885.1. Lineage (NCBI taxonomy): Eukaryota > Metazoa > Arthropoda > Arachnida > Araneae > Cheiracanthiidae > Cheiracanthium > Cheiracanthium punctorium. The sequence continues at coordinate 42,928 of JAWZYV010002970.1, forward strand.
TATTTCGGGTTATGGTATTATACACTATTCCTCATCTATTTTACCAATTTTCAACAGAATTCGATTGTGCTGCGCGACCTCTAAATATTATTCGATTGAACTGTAATTTTGCATACATCATATTTATGAATAGTGTAAAAAAAAAAAAAAAATCTGCAGGGTGAGAAGAAAGAAATTCGAAAACAATATTTTAAAAAGCCTAATATATATATGTAATCAGGGTGATTCCAAATTAGACTAACAAATTTCTATCCGAGTTAGGTTACAACAAGACCGTTCAGAATCTCATAGAAACATGAAATCAAAAACGTCGTCTTCCTTACCTGTTAATAATCCCTTTGGAAGAAGTGTTAAAGTGTTCGTCTGATTTCTTAACCTAGTTACATGCACAATGGGCTCTTCTCTGAGAATTTCATCAATGCAATAAAAAAGAATTTCTGAGTTAACCATTTTTATCAAGTGCAATAAGTGAAAGATGCATTGGCTTTTGAAAAACCGGGGTTGAAAAGTTTAGTATGGCTTGAACTGTTCTTCTAAAGTGATTATTAATGGGTACATGAAGACGACGTTTGCGACCCCATATTCCTATGTGATTCTGAACCGTCTTGTTGTAACCTACCCCTCCTGCAAATTTGAAATCTAATTTGATTTATATATCTAATTTGAAATCACACTGTATGTATGTATATATTTATAGAGGAGAATAGGGTATTATGGAATAGTCGCGGGAAATACGATATACCGAAGTTTTGGCTCTGTTAGGGGCTGTTGTCACATGGGAATAATACGAACTACTCAAGAAAGATTCTCGTGTCACAATGCAGTAAGAGTTGACCCCTTGTTGTTGCCGTACCACTCTCTACAGAACAAAGTGTGTTTTGTGATTTTCAAGAGTTTTTGCAGATAAGTTTTCAAACATTTTCACCTACTAGTATACACGTGACTTGAATATTGATGTTATGCATAATGCACACTAAAAGAATTATAGCTTGTTGTACTGTTTTTGTTCTTTAGCTGACAGTGAGTTGCCCATCGGTTTAAAGGTTCATTTTCCTAGATGGCATGTCGGGTATAATGGAATACTAGGTAATAGTGTAATGGATTTCATTCCAGCAACTAAAGAGCCAGAAAACGAGCACACTGAATGTATCTGCTGTAACGAAAAATTCTTCAAAGTTCTCTGTGGGCTTACCTAGACTGCACCGGAACAGAGAAAGAAGATTATATCTGCGACTTATCTAAATAGAGACTCGAAGCAGAAATGGCTTGAGCATAGTCTTAAAAATATGATTCATAGTTAAAAATAACTTTTATCAAGTATAGTTAGTTTTTCAACGGTTTAAACAAACTATTCCATATTACCCGACTATTCCATATTATACTCCATTCGTAACTTTTTTTTTAATATTTTTTTCTATAACAACAAAATCAGTAGTGTTTTCTTTACAGGTTACATTTCATTACAATTAGTTATAGTATATACTCATGATGATTTTGGGTATTTTATTCAAAACCTGTAAAACTGCAGCTATAAATGTAAATGGTATTCCACAATACCCTCCTCTCCTCTCTCTCTCTATATATATAGATATAGGACAAAATAATAGGAACACACGTGTTAAAAAATGAACATATTTTATTAATATGGAGTTGGGCCACCCTGGATAACAGCTTGCATTCGACGTGGAATTGACAAATAAAGTTCTTGAATAAAGCTCATCGGAATTTGCAGCCATTCTTCTTGCAGAGCCGTGTCGAGTTCAGAGAGTGTGCGTGGAGGAGAAAACCGAGCACGGACTTTTTCTCTAAAAAACCCCACAAAGTCTCAATGATATTTAGATCAGGGAACTGAGGACACCACGTTAGATGTTCCACTTCATCATTATGCTCATGTAACCCTGTTTGAACACAGTGAGACGGTGAACAGGGGCGTTGTCATCTTGAAACACAGGACGTTCTCCCGGAATGAGAGTATGAAGCATAGGGTGAAGATGATCTGCGAGAATGCTTCGGTAATGGTCACCTTTGATCACCCCCCTCAAGACAACGAGAGGCCCAATCCACGGGCAGATATCGCGCCCCACACCATCACAGACCCACCTCCATGTTTCACGGTCGGAACCAGGCAGTCAACATGAAATGTTTCTGCCGGCTTTCACCACACGAACACACATCCGGTGGTCTGGAATAGTGTAAAAGAGGATTCATCAGACCAGATGACTTGTTCCTATTGCAGTTATGTGCATTTTAGGTGATCTTGGCACCACTATAGTCTCTTCAAAGCATTCCGCGCTGAAACTAGCGGTTTTGGAATAGCTACTCTGCCATGAATGTTAGCAGCATGCAACTCCCGTTGAATAGTTTTCATGGATACGAGGTTCTGAAGGTGGGTATTCGGACGTTATCACGGCAGTGTAGTCTTGCGTTTTCGAGCGACTATCCTCTTCAACACCCGTCTATCACGGTCCGACAACTTCGACTTCCTGCCGCTGTTGTACTTCGCAGAAGACACCTTACCCAACTTTGTATATGCCGACAGAGTCCTTGAAACATCCACAAGGTTTGCTGTTCTGGACACGGACGCTCCAGCGAGGCGAGCTCCGATTATCATGCCTCTTTTAAGGTCACAGAGGTCGGACATAATCGCGATTTGCTAGGAACAGAATTTTCTCATGCAACTTGTTTTGGCCGATTTGTGGACTGTATTTAAATTTACAACAACTATTAAAGTATAAACGAAATTTATAAACGACATTTTAACAATTTTAAGCTCCGAAATGAGACGTTGGTTAATTACACCGAATCGTGTCGAAATTACATTTTTTTATTCTTAAAAGCAGTGTTGCCACAACGGCATTATGAATTAACAATTATGACGTCATAATTGATCGTTGCTAGGCGTCAATATTCCGCCCGCCTTTGAAATCCCAAATGATTTCAAAAGGTTTTATAAACATAACAAATTTCTGATAGGTTATACATAAATATTACACAATGTACATCGAAATAATTAAATATAGTTGCAATAAACAATGGACAATGGACAGAATTTATACACACATTTATACATAATGACTATATTTGTAAGAAATTTCAGCGTTCCTGTGATGGTAATACACATATGTTGGAAATGCTTCCATTAAAAATTCCGCGTGAAGTTTTCACGAGAACAACTCGTATTTTACCATCTGGTCCAAATATTACCTCTTCAATTCTACCAATAGACCATGAACATATTGGGATCTTGTCAGCCTTAAGCAAAACTCAGGAACCAATTTTAACATTATTTTTCTCATAAAGCCATTTACTTCTTTGTTGTAGGTTGTTTAGATAATCTCTAGACCATTTTTTCCAAATAATTTGATTTAGTTTAGTTACTTTTTGCCAACGAGAAAGTTTATTATCAGATAACTCGGTTAAGCAAGGTTCGGGTAAGGAATTAATAGGCCTTCCTATTCAGAAGTGACCAGGTGTCAACGTTTCAAAATCATTGGGGTCAGATGATAAAGGAATGAGTGGTCTACTATTCAAAATACCCTCAATTTGATTTGTAACAGTTGAAAATTCCTCAAAAGTAAGTTTCATGTTTCCTATTGTTCTCCGTAAATGATATTTGAACGATTTTACGCCAGCTTCCCAGAGACCACCAAAATTTGGAGATCTCGGGGACAAAAATTTCCAAGTGATTGATTGAGATACTAAATAAGAAGCAAGATCATCAGGGGGATTTTTAGCAAGTTTATAAAGTTTTTTCAGTTCCGAATTAGCTCCAACGAAGTTTGTAGCGTTATCTGAGAAGATGGTAGAGCAAACTCCGCGTCTTGTAAGAAACCTTTTTAATGTCGATATTAAAACATTTAGTTCTTTTGCAAATGAAGTTACCTGTACAGTTTTTATCAAATAATTTTTGGCATTTTCAAATTCATTTTTAGTTAGAGGACCAGTTGTTTTCTCCTTAGTTTTACAGTTGGACACAAACCTGAAAATAAAACTAAGAATTCGAATTAGTTTGATATAATTGTTACTTAGGCTAAGTATTTGGTCAATAAAACCTGTATTTGATGTAAGAACAAGGTTAGTGTTGGAGTCTTTTTTTAGTTCAGTCAAATAAAGTTCTTTATCGGCTTTGTCAAGGTTCTTATCTGTCCACTCAGAACTGTTTAGTTCATCACTCAACGCAAGTTGTGGTCCAGTCCACCACAAATCAAAGGCTTTCACTTCTTGAGGATCTGCACCACGGGACAAAATGTCAGCTGGGTTGTTTCCAGATGAAACGTGTTTCCATTTATAGTTTTCTGTCAGAGTTTGGATTTTTGAAACTCTATTTCCTATAAAGGTTTTAAGATGATGAGGCTGTGAATTGATCCAAGCTAATGCAATAGAAGAATCAGAGAATAGCTCTACACTTTTAATGTCCAACTTCAAAGATGCAATAACTTTGGTTACTAGCTGTGACAGTAAGAAGCAGGAACACAGTTCTAGACGAGGAATCGATATTGATTTTAAAGGGGCCACTCTAGATTTGCTAGAAAGCAGCTTGGAGTGACAGGATCCTGATTGAGTATAGAACTGCAGGTAAACCACAGCACCGAATGCAACACTAGAGGAATCACAAAATCCACGTAGTGTAATTATTGTTTCTTCTGATCCCAAGACATATCTATTGATTTTTATAGTTTCAATTTTTTTCAGTGTGGTTACGAAATGATGCCATTTATCAGCGAGGGGTTTTCGAAGTGATTCATCCCAATCAACTTTCTCTAACCAAAGATGTTGAAGGAATATTTTTACTTGACACATGATAGGTCCAAGTAAACCGAATGGATCGTATATTTTTGCAATCGTAGACAAAACTTCTCGTTTAGGGTAAGCGATTTGATATTTCACTGAGACCTTAAAATTAAATTGATCTTCCTTTGAGTTCCAAATCATACCCAATGTTTTAGTAGCAGGTTCTCGATTTTCATGGAAAGAATGTTCGTTGGATTCTTGATCAAGACCAAGTATTTGACTGCAATTTGATTTCCATTTGTGGAGGGTCATACCACATGATTGAAACATTTTAATTAGCTGGTCTTTAAGAATTTTTGCAGTTGTGATATCAGAGCAGCCGGTTACTATGTCATCCATGTATACATCTGATTGAACAACTTCTGAGGCCAGAGGGAAAGATAATAATTCATCCATGGCCAACTGTTTTATGACTCGAGTGGCGAGAAATGGGGCACTTTTTGTTCCATAGGTAACAGTGTTTAGTCGATACACAACAGCATTTTGATTTTCTTCGTTTTTCAAGAAGATTCTCAATAAATCCCTTTGACTAGGTTCTATTAGGATCTTCCTGAACATTTTTTCAATATCAGCAGTTAAAACTACTCTATGTTTCCGAAATCGAATCATAATGTCGAATATATCTTCTTTCACTTCATTAGAAAGTAAAACATCATTTAAACTTTTTCCAGGTGTTGTAGGTGCAGAACCATTAAAAACTATACTAAGTTTAGTAGAGGATCTTTCTGGCCTATAAACTCCATGATGTGGTAAGTAGTACTCAGCAGAAATCGAGGTTGGATTGTCTAATTTTTCCATGTGATTATGTGCTTCGTATTCATTAAGAAATTCGCAATAAATCCGATGCATATTGGGGATTTTACTCAATCTTCTAAGTGTTCGGTGTAGTCGTTTTTCTGCTAAGATTCGAGAATTACCCAACGTATTTAATTCTTCTTTGATTAGGATCTGGACGATGAATCTTCCTGTTTCGTCTCGTCTATGTGCGGTCTTAAAATGAGCTTCACAAAATTCTTCTCCTTTGCTTAGCGGTCGATCCGATGAAACTTCTTCAACTTCCCAAAATTTACGGATACAATCTTCGATATTTTCAGATTGCGAAATTAGCCCACAATATTGTTTAGCGGACTTGGTTTAAATTGATCCAGTAGCAATAAAGCCAAACACAGAATTTCTAAGCACTAAATTATTAGAAATATATTGTTGTTCATCCTTTATTATTTGGAAGAATAATTCAGAACCAATGATCATATCAATCTTGTTTGGTTTGAAAAAATGAGGATCGGCTAATGTGTAGCTTAACGGAATATTTATCTTTCTCATGTCAAGCATAGATGACGGTACAAAATCTGTAATTTTGCTAACAATAAGCAACTCTATTTCTGAAGTAAAAGAAGAATCTTTATTACTAATGAGTGCACTAGTTTTCCATTTTATATTTGTAGCGTTTCCACTTAAACTACTAACAGCTACATTTACTTTTTGCTTAATCAATCCCAGTTCCATAGCCATTTCTGTAGTTATAAAATGCGACATTGATCCATTATCAAGGATAGCTCTACAACACAAATATCTATTTTGAAAATCCAAACAAGTGCTGTTGAAAGCAAAACAGATTTACTGGATGCTTCTAAAATCGAAGAAAACGAACGCACAATTTCCTTTCCGCAGCTATTGTTACTTCCTTGTACGTAGTATAAGGAAGTAATGTGATCCCGAAAAATTTTGGGGCCAAATTTCGACAAAAAAACCGATTTTGATTACCTCTAAATTTAATTTTAAAAATATTTTCGATGCAACTCATCGTAGGCTAGCATGCACGATCATATTAACGCGTCTGCAACTCATTTTGACCAGCGGCGAGTCTATTGTGGCCAGTTTTTCCATGCCGTCTGTAGGTACGTACGTACGTATGTATAACTCGCATATCTCCAAAACTATTGGTCGTAGAATGTTGAGATTTGATATTTAGGATTGTTCTATGATCTAGTTGTGCACCTCCCCTTTTGGTGGCAATCGAATGGATAGTTTATGTACAGGACCGCCCAAAAGATTCGAAATACATTACGCTCTATGCGCCGAAATTCATTAAACTCGCCTAACTCAAAAGCTATTAGGCGTAGAATGTCGAAACTTCATATTTTGGATAGTTGTAACATATAGTTGTGCACCTCCCCTTTTGGTTCCATTCGACTGGATAGTTTATCTACAGGACTGCCCAAAACATTCGAAATACATTACGCTCAATGGGCCGAAATTCATTAAACTCGCTTATCTCAAAAACGTAGAATGTTGAAACTTTATATTTAGGATTGTTGTAACATCTAGTTGTGCAACTCCCCTCTCGGTTCCATTCGACTGGATAGTTTATCTACAGAACCGCCCAAAAGATTCGAAATACATTACGCTCTATGGGCCGAAATTCATCAAAGCTTTTTTTAGAGGTATTGGGCTATTTCAAACGACTCAGAAGTGATATATGCTGTAAAGAGTTAGAAAATGAATTTCTCCATTAAAAAAAGTGTCTTTATCATTTATAGTTCTGCTACAGGAACACTCAAAAGATTTCCAATACATTACGGTCAATGACAATTTTAGGGGCATTCATCCATTTCAAGCACAATACCGTCCTACCACATAAGTTAGGTAATGGTCCGACCACGGTCACGTGCCTCCCTCAAGAACTATGCCAAAAGTCGCCAAGCTTGGCGACTTTTGGTGTACGTGTGTGCATACTTATTTCTCAAACCTCAAAAACTATTATGAAATTTCATATATAAGATTGCTGTAACATCTAGTTGTGCATCTCGATTTTTGGTTCCAATCTACTGGAGAGTTTATTTACAGGACCACCGAAAAGAATTTCAGTACTTTAATGTCTATGGACATCTTCAACTGTAGACAGTCATTGTTTGGTACATGCCCAAAATCTCGCCGTCTGTCCTCGACCTTGGCGAGTTTTGGCGAAATATCGCCAAATTTGGCGATAGTCAGTCATTTGGTCCATGCCCAAAGTATCGCCATTTGTCATCGTTCTTGGCGAGTTTTCGCGAAATACCACCAAATTTGGCGATAATCTGTCATTGTTTGGTTCATGCTTAAAAACTCGCCAAATGTCGTCGACATTGACGAGTTTCGCCGAAATATCGCCAAATTTGGCGCCAAAAATTATTTCGTATTTTGTATAACTCTAAAACTTTAACCCGTAGAATTTTGAACTTTTGTATTTAGAACTATTGTAATATCTAACTGTTTTAATATCTTTTTTGACAGCAATCGACTGAGAATTTATTTGCAGGGTGAACCAAATGACTTTAAATACATTGAAGTGTATGGTTGCATTCAATTCATTGAAAGTCTGTGGTCAATGACTACTTTGGCTATCCCCAAAATCTCGCAGACTATCTCAAGTTTGTCGGCTTTTGGTGAAATATCGACAAATAAAGTGTCAGAAGGAAATCTTTTAAATTGAAATCAGCTTGGCGATATCGAAATATTTGGCTAGAAATCGCTAAACCTTACTATTATTGATATTTTATCTCTTTCAAACAAATAAGTTTAGAGGGAGTGCGTCGAAAATATTTTTGATCTAATAGACGTGCAAGGAAGTCATGTGTTGGACACATCAGATATTTTATTTCATCCGAAGGTGACGGAATTTGCGTACGAGAAACATCGTCAGTTGGTTGCAAATTGGAAGCATTCCGAGATGAACTTTCAGCTGGTTCCACGCTTGGCGCGTTATCTTTTTTAGGGAAATTATGTTGAGTTGGCGAAGGATTATATTAAAGGTAATCATAAAAGGTAATTGTGCCTTCCTTGACAGGAACGACAACAGTATTTGGACGGACATGAAGAAAGTTTGTGTGAATGATTTAAGCAATTAATGCAAAGATCATTCTTTTTTGCGACATTAAATCGATGTGAAGGAGACATTTTCAGAAAAGTAGGGCACTGGTATAACTTGTGAGAATTTTTACATAAACACACAAATTATTTTCGGGCTTCAACATAAAAGCATTCGTCTTATTAGAAAATTTAACTTTCATGGAATGATATTGTACGCCCTGCAAATTTTCTAATATCATCCTTAATGCATTTTATGAGTCGGCTGGCCCGAGTATTTTCCATAATTTTTATTTTTAGACGCAGGTTTTCTAGGAACAGCCACGAAAGCACCTGAGTCTTCCGCTTGTCTATCATCGTTACGCCTGGCATTGAATTTTTCTACTACGTTGATTGTGAATATTTCTGGCTTTGGAAGCTCATCTCTTGATTCCATAGCACATCGGAAATTTTCAAAAGTAGAAGGGAGGCTATATAACAGCATTACAGTCAGCAAGTCGTCGTCTATTTCAATATCCATTTCTGAAAGTCTGTCAACTATGTCGAAGAATTTTCTCAAGTGGTCGTGAATTCCATTAGACGAGTCGGGTATCTTATATTGAATTATAGATTTCAGTAATGCAGCTTTAGGAGCAGGTCCTTCAGACTGATAGATTTCTCCCAGTTTTTCCAAGACATCTCATGCAGTGTCACAAGAGTTCGGATGGCGATATACATAGAATTATACCTGCTTTTGCTTTTTCGTGCATTTGGACCCACGTATCGAACTCTTCTTGCGATTTTTCGTCAGAGTTATGGAGCAATTAATAGTAAGCGTAGGATTTTAACATAACAGTTACTTTATTAAATTAGGACGGGAGAAACCGACACATCAGATAACAAGGAACATCAAGAAGGAAAAAGTATAGAAGAAATAAAAAGAATGCGTACGCGAGCACAGTTACAATTAAGTAAATAAATGTTTATTGAGGGATACAGAATTCAGGAGGATAAGACAGTGCACAATAAAAAAATAAACAATTCAATTCTCAACAACTTTTATGTCGCATTTTTGGGACACATTTTTGGGACAATTTTTTAATAAGGGGGTGAGAGATAAAATGACATAGTCATTAATATAATTAGTACATGTTATTGTTCTCTCTCTCTTTCACACACACAAAAAAAAATTAATATATGAGTTTAAATTTAAACTTGTCTATTGTTTAAAAAAAGAACTAATGAACTCTGGTACTATTCTTAATGCTATTCTTTAAATTAATTTTTATTTGCTACATATTTAATAGCATATTATGTACAGAGTGAGCTTTAGGTGTAGTTAGATATACTCCTCTAAAAATATTATAAACCCAAACTATCTCTTGCTATTATTCTTTTAAACATTTCTAATACTTATAGTATATTTTACTCTCAACTTTACTATTTTTAATTTTTACTACTTAATCATCTTTTATTTATTCACTTTTAACTTATGTTCAACATTTAACCAAACATTCTGGGAAAATGTATTTTTCACTCTACAACTGGCAACAGCCCCTTGGATGAGCCATGTTTTTAGGCTTAATGCAAACTGGCCATGTTTTCTCCATTTTTTATATTTTATTTATTTATTTTTTACTTTCACGCTTGCTTTTTAACAGGGTATCCCCTGTAGTTACATATTTAGCTTTCTTTGTGCTAAGTAACTACATTGAAATCCTGTTATTTTGTTTTTTATCTTGGTAGTAAGTATTCGGTTCGAGGGGCCTGACGAGTATAGCCGATGCTTGCTACCCACTGTTTTACTCCATCCAATTCCATTTTAATTTTCGTTTTTACCATTGTTTGGATTTCTATTTACTGGATATATCTACACATTCCTGTTTTACATACGATTTAGAGCTCATTGTTTTGCTTTGGCTATGTTGTTTATTTATGAATATTTCCCTACATCTAAATATCTATCATTCCATGGATATTTAGAATTTTGTATCTGCCATGTGGATGCTACGTTGATTCGTAAGTTATGCCTTTTTACTATACATATATTGGTTGTTGGTTCTTTCTAAATTAAAAAAAAAAAAAAAAAAAAAAACATAAAATATATATCTATATATATTTTATTTATAAAAAAAAAAAAAAAAAAAAAAAAAAAAAAAAAAAATCTATTCTTAAGAATGGTTGATTACTGGTACTTTTTCCTTTTTATGTGAGTCTGTAACCAATGAAGCCAAACAGAGTACTGTTCTAACTAAACATTTTACAATTATATTAGCATAAATAGCAATAATAAATGAATATAATTATTATCAATATCATTATTGTTAATATTATTGCTACAGTTTTTCTCCATTTCCACAACCTCAACTAAGTACTTCTTAGCTACTGCAGCTAGTACTACGTAAAACATAGGCTAGATATACTAGTGTAATATTTATTTTATTATTTATTCATTTAATTATTACCAGTTTTATTCTTTTTATTTATTCATTTAATTATTACTTTTTTTATTTATTTATTCTTTTCCTTTCCATACTTCCAAAGTATTATTAATATATCATTTTTTATTCACACTCCATGGCATTACTTGTCTATTGATTGCAGTAAGCCTTCTCTGATGGCAACATGCACTAATACTGCCTCCATTACTGAGCTTTGATCTTCGTGTCGGTCCACTTCCTCGTTGTTTTTTTCTAATAGCTACGGTCGCGCCCCCAAGTTACAAAAGGACCCTAATTTTGGTCAGGTAACTTGCAGAAACCAAGCTATTATTGTTTTTTTCGATTAAATTGAAATGTGTGTGCGGTGGCGCCTGATGATAGAGCACACCATTTCAATATTAATTCCATTTTCGGACTATTTCTGATTACATGTGACTAGGCTTAAATGCACACCAGTTCTAATTTGGCGCTCTATATTCAATTTTTCCACTCTTTCATTGCCTTAAAAGGCTATATTTAAACACTTATCCGGAATAAGCTCGTTAATTGGCACCATGTGCTATCTATTTTTTATATTTTCTTCACTTTATCATTGGATTATCTTGGGATTTCACTTCACGTAAGTAAGCTATTATATATTATATATATATATATATATATATATATATATATATATATACATATATATATATATATATACATATATATATATATATATATATATATATATATATATATATATATATATATATATATATATATATATATATATATATATATATAACTAATAAGTAAAACACAAAGTATACTGAAAATATGACATGCGCCGAATGCAAAATATATATTACAGCAGATGCAAATATTAGAAAGGAGATAGTCAAAATAAACATCTGTATTTTACAAAATATTCAAAATGAATAATGATAAATCATAGATGCTGATTGAAAAGGAGTAACTGAAAGTAGTAACTAAGAATTTACATAACTATATGTGCGCTTTTACAGCAAAATATAGCTTGGAAGAAGACTTCAAAAGTAATTTCAAAATGCAGAAATGGCATATAGATTCAGATCCAGCATCCATAATTAAGTATAGAGAACATATCCTTTTTGTAACACGCAAATGCAGCTATGACAAACAGAATAGAATAGAACTAATAAGTAAAACACAAAGTATACTAAAAATATGGCATACCTCGTATGAAAAAATATGTAACAGCAGATGCAAATATTAGAATGGGGATAGTCAAAATAAACTTCTGCATTTTACAATATATATATATATATATATATATATAATATATATTGAAAGTTTAATATGAAAAATTTACGATAAAAATACATTTGAGAACTGCCACGGACAAATTTTTACTTTTGAAGATTTCTATAAATTAGTATTTTCTTTCCGGTTCCGCTTACAAAAACATAGATAATTAAAATAGTTCTCTTATAAATTTGTTAGAAGACAGACAAAGTTTTATTGTCTTCGCCAGACAAGCGAAAAGTTACTGTGATATGGTTTATGAGTACCAATTTCCTATATTTGCATCGATTTATGCAATACTATCCTAGAAATATTTGACAGTTAGAGGAGGAATAAAAAAAGAAAGAAAATGTCCACTTGGGAATAAAATTATATTTACGAAACAAGGATTTGTCGAAAACAGAGGTATAAGTGACTTTCATTTAATTAGTTTGATTGAATATTAAGAATGAGAAATGGCAAACAGTTTTTAACTCTTTCCAACAAAGTTGAAAAGTGCTTATGATTTCGGTTTGTCTGTCTTTCCGTCTGTTCTCAAACTCCCAGAAATATTCATCGATTTCTACGAAATTAATACATGTTATTCGCATCTGCCGTACTATGTACCCTATTGAAAATGGTCTATGTAGCATTTAAAGTTTTTCAACAGGAGCACTCAAATTATTCCCAATACATTGCGCTCTATGTTAAGTTATTCTTTAAAGCGTATCATCCTAATATATAGTAGTTACTCTGATCCCTGTCTCACTGCATCTCAGGAAAAATTTCGGGCAATCTGCTCCAACTCAAAACCTTTTTCGCTATTACTAGTTTACAAAGATTACAAAGTTAAGCACAAAAAGCCTTATAACATATACTCCGTTTGTACGATCCTCTTGAAACTTTTGAAAAAAAAATGCCTGTTTTCATACCCATTTTAAATCCCCTCACCTTATATGGAATGATTTATTTCATACTCTATGGCATTGCATTCATCGAAATAATTTAGACTAATGAATAAATATTAATATAATACACTGCGTTGAAAAATAAAGTATATTTTTCCGAAATTAAGTAGCGCAAATTTTCAATGCAAATTAAAATTAAATGTTACTATACTACTTGTAAGTCGAGGGATCACACGTATTGCAAATATTAAATGCTTACAAAAGTTTTTTTCCCCTCACCGAAATCAAAACTGAAAATAAATTACACGTTTTTTCTAACACGTAAATCATTTCATAGCTACAACATTGTTTGTAAGTCCTTACGATACACTCAGAGTACAATTATTTATTTCGCGTTAAAACAAAATAACAGGTTCATAAATTTTTAACACACAAAAAAAAAAACGTAAGAAGTAAAATACAATGTGAAACTAATTGCTACAACAAAGATATAACTATGTGCCACAAATGGAGATATGCTTGTCCTTATCTCTGTGGAACAATTCAAAACTTTCCTTGCCATTAACACTGTACTATATTTTTCAATAATTGCGTGTTTTTATGTGATCAAAATAACTTCTTCATTCTAAAGTAAATAAAAAATAAATGGAAATTTCGTTTACGTGCTTCTCCCTTAATCCCAAAATGTCTCATAAATAATCTAAATTAAAATACAATTTATCAGCCTGTACCGTGACAGCGATGTTTTTGCTAAATTAAAAATAGATTTCATAAAATGACTTTTTTATTTTAACGAAAAACAAATTTGGCTTTAATGCAACAAAAAGTAAAAGAAGATTCTCGCCACCTCGTTTTACGCCTATAGCTACGCTTTACGTCAAACTAAAATGAAGCAATTGTTGAATCTAGTAAATTAAATAATGTTGCACTATACCTTTATAAAAACCGGGAAAGTTACTAAGTAGTTTAAAGTGTACAATAATTTGGTAAAATCCCATTTAATATCCCGTGATATAGGATTTTCATCCCTATCTCGAATTTGAAATTTTTTTGATTTTTTTATGAAAGACCTGTATATGTTATAGCTATAAAAAATACTTCTTGCAATATTTTGTGCTGAGAGTGTAGTTTAGTATTAAAATTATTTATTAACATGCTTAACAATCACTGGTTATTAAATTATAGGTGATCTTTAGAAAAGGAAAAGAGAGAGAGAAAGAAAGAAAATTGGGGATAATCATATAACATATTTATGCATTTTCCTCTCCGTGTGCGCTTGCCTGCACATAATTGAAAATGTCTCAGAAGTTTTTTAACTCAAAAATGATAGTCCAGATCTATAATGAGATTCAAATGTTCTTAAAAAACTTATACTGAAATTAACAAAAAATTAGATTATATTTCTATTAGAACATTAGCGTCATGTATATTTAGTATGATCTATCATGAATTTTCCCATTATAAGGCAGCATACTGTAAGTTGTGTGTGTGATTATGGCAACGCTACACTTGGGCGATCTGCCAAGGGGGTTTGGCCTTGGTAGGAGGGCTTTTTAAGGGGTTCTAACGCGTATTCACGTTACATCTGGAGAAAACCTACCAAAACTCCAGACCGTTAGATCAACAGCCGCGCGATGGGACCTTCACACTTCGGCCGTCTACCATTTTCAGTGGCATAACCACTTTGTATGGTAAGGCTACTGTAAGTTGAATGAAATCTTAATTTATCTAAAATTTGTCTTTTTATAAATTTTTTTAAAGTTTAAAACGCCAAGGTTTCGACAGTGATATGAACTTTCTTTGTCAGTCTTTTTTTTTTATCAGATATAATGAACCAGATAAAATTTAATGATCAGATTCAGTAGGCTGAAAATGTTTAATATAAACGTCAAACGCCCGATATTATTTGTTGGTTCGTTTTTCTTCATATTGCTATTTA
The DNA here is from genome assembly GCA_038373885.1 of Cheiracanthium punctorium. Classification (NCBI taxonomy): domain Eukaryota; kingdom Metazoa; phylum Arthropoda; class Arachnida; order Araneae; family Cheiracanthiidae; genus Cheiracanthium; species Cheiracanthium punctorium. Next base: position 58,074 of record JAWZYV010002970.1, read on the forward strand.
GTGTAATTTTCTTGTAAGCTAATAATTCAAAATGAAATTCAAATAAGTTTCTTTTTTGTAATATTATTCAGAAATTTTGCGTAGTGGACTATAATATGAAAAAATAAACTAAAAATAATTTTTTTTTAATTTTACTCAAATAATTTACCGTAAAAAAAGATGCCTTTTTGTTGCTTTTATTCAAAAACAACCCAAAGTGACATATAAAAAGATTTGTAACTTTTAAAACTTTGCTTTTAGAAAAAAACTAACTTTTTGAAAATACCGAGAGACGTTTATATCTCAATAACTTTTTGTTGCATCTGTCATTTTCAAAAGTACGGGTTTGTTTTCTTATTTTACTGTCAACATATGACTCCAATGCAAGTATATTTCTAGAACTTTTCACCATTAATTGAGTCCTATGATTAAATGCCGTGTCACGACTTTCTCCCTTGTTTAGGGCCAACTGTCATAGCATTTCGACATACAAGAAAACATTTATCTTAAAGAAAGAAATTTTTCGCGAAATGGATGTATTTGACATCTGTTTGAAGCTCTGTAAGTAATTCTAGTGTGATTGAAATGTTTGACATTCACAAATTTCTTTTGTTGTCTATTTCACCAAACAAATAGGGCTGATATGATGTATCAAATGTTTTGAGTAGTTTCTGACATAAATTTATCATTTCATTCAAAACATTTATATGACAACTATATTTAAATGCAATTGCATTGAAACCTAGAAATACAGAAAATTAAAAAAAAAACTGAAATTTATCATAAAAATATCAAATTCATATAATTATAAATTATTCAAAAAACATTATCGGTCATAACAAAATATGTATGCTAAAAAACAGTTTAAACCAAGTTGTGAACGAAAAGAAATAAAAATCGCATCAATGGATTTCTAAAGGGAAGTCGATGAAGCAACTGGGAATCAATTTTCTGAGTGGGCCAGACAGGCCAGGATGTTCCCGAATTTTTCCGCATCTTCTAGAATTTTTCAGATTTTTCGTTATAAGTTGTTTTAATTGGGAAAAATATGCCCTCCCTTGGTCTTTATTATGTTTTTCAACAAGATTTGGAATTGAGTCAACAATTTCTTCCAGTTCTGAAACCTGCTGGTGTTGAAACCATAACTGTATTACAACCTCATTTAGTTTTACTTTATTATTTTATTCAGATTGATTAGCAGAATACTGTATCCCCCAACAGGATATAATTGAGGTCTGCATTATTTTAAACAGGATGAATATGCCCACTAGTAGTATTGATTGTAGATGTGCTGATAATTTCTAATAGTTAAGTCTTCTCAACGCGCATCAGCGGGATATAAAGGGTTACAAAACTCTAAAAAAAACGTTACAAAACTCTGTAATGAAAGACAAAATTTGCATTTTTGGCCGAAAAGGTTAAAAGTTTGCTCGTAATAGTACAAAAAGAGTGAAAATATCTATTCCGGTAACATTTATAGAGCTAAAAATGTCGGCAGAAAGGAAAAAGTGGTCAACAAGCTTGCAATAAAGTACTTTGGTATAATCTTGAAGGAAAATGAAAACAGCTTCTTTCATGGAGATAAATCTCTAATTATCCAAAAAGAATCTTTGAGACTACTGAAAACCAAATCAATGTCAGGAACAATATCACTGATCAAATTAACATTAAAGACCAACTTTTAAATAAGTTCTAAAATTTTAAAATATTTTCTAATCTAAAATTTTTTACCGCCTTATTTAGTTAATGACTTAACAAAGTCACGTCAGAATAACTCTATAAATATTAAATCTAAATCTCCTTATTAATTCGGCACAGTTTCCTTATTGTATTCATGTTCAAACTCTTTAAGCGCATTTTTTAAAATCCTCTTTTTCATTAATTCTATAAAACAGAACTTGGTTTAATATCTCGTCTCTCTTGATTTGTGACCCTATTAATATAAAATCTTGAAAAGTAGTTTTATTCGTTTCATTTATTTATAAATCTGAAAAATTAACTGGAAAAAGACTATTACATATGCAACATAGTTCAGTCATCTGGATTATGACATCAAATCCACTCCATTCCTTACTCTTGGAAATTCGAGTGAATGAGGCAATAACGCAGCTACCCCAATATGTATTTTTGAAAATCTAATCAAGATAATGTCATCGGTGCCAATAATCAAGATGATGTCAAAGCTTATTTCGCTGGTGCGCATCACAATCTGTCAGATAATGTTTTATTTATTTCGAAGATAAATGCTTCGTCGAATATTATCTCCTTAAAAGTTTCCGTTAAATATGGTTTAAATAATAATACTGGTAGATTCAGACTGTACAATAAACGTTTTATTTAACAATCAAAATATTCAGTGAATAGTTATATTTAAAATATTTGCTGAAATAACAAATTAGAACTAACATAATTAAAATCAGATACCTATATTGAGAATTTGAATTTCTTTCAGAAATCGAATATTAAATAAATATTTCCGTAGGCTCAATCACTGATTAAGTAAATTTTATTAAAAACGAAAATTGTGTCATATAAATTTCATTGCGATTTTTTAAAATATAATATCATGGTTTGAATGTAGCAGAAAATAATTAAATTCTCTGTTAATGATGTACGTAATATAAGACAGCTGTTCGTGTTTCCTATATATTTGCCATTATTTTACTTTAAATTCTTTTCATAAAATATAAAAATTTCTCTTTTACAAAAATTTCTCAAAACAATTGTGTGTATTTTCTATTTAAAAACACTTCGTGTGTGTGTTCTTCATTGTTTTTTAAATTTTCATAAAATTAAGGAATACTGTAAGAATCTTAATAACAAAGAATCATTCATTTCCAATAACCTAAAAGCTGCTTTCTATTGTTTAAAGTAAAGGTCAGAAATTTCTTTACATAATAACTCTATATAACGAGAACTACTGGATAAGTACACGTAGTTTCCACAAAATGAAGATTTGTTGAGAAAAGCTCTCGAATTTTTCATTATTAGATTTCGTATATTTTCCCGTCACGTGTTATCACGTATCATTCTATGGCCCAGGAGGGCGTTTAGATTTTCCTGTGGTTCAATCTATACTGAACGCATTAGAGAGACTCTAATATTCTGTATTCGAAACACTGAAACAAAAAAGCAAAAACTATTAAGCTAAAATATTTCTTTCAAGCCCTAAGAGTAACTTATGCGTCATTGGTGCAGTACATCTAAGAGAGTATACATTCAAAAAAATTAATAACGCGGATTTCTTTTTTTTTTCTTTTTAACGAATCATCGTTTCTAAAATTCAGATTAAACATTTACTCTTTATAAATCGTAATTTTTAAATCGATTTTGTAAAAAAAAATATACATAAATGCAGTTACTACTACGACCAGTTCAACAAGCAATTATTTTAATAAGGCTAACTATGTCATCTAGTCATAAGTTATTTGAATTTATACTCAACATATAGATATTTATAGCAGTTAGCTCACGGACAGACTGAATGCTAAACAGACATGTGTGAAAAAGTTCATTTAAGTTGAAACAATTCTTGATATGGTAGTATACAGATTTTTGCGGTATTTGTAAGAGTTAGTTATACACCATGCGACAAGCTTCACCATAGCACAGTGATTAAGTCACTAAAAATGATAGACAGCCGAAGTGTGAAGGCCCCGGGCTCGGCTCCCATCGCTCAGCTGTCGACCTAATGGTCTAGTTTTGGTAGGCTTTCTACAGATTTAACGTGGATATGCGTTAGAACCCCCTAGAAAGTCCTCATGCCAAGGCACCCCCCATCTTTGGCAGATCACCCTATCATATCGTTACCATTATCGCACAAACATCAAGCACTATGCGATGAAGTCACACGACATTTTTGGGGGGACTGACAGGAACGCGCCGTCCATGTGTGCGATGTGTGCGGCACACACAGGTGACAGATATTCAAGGAAGCCTTGAGGCGCCCCGAGTTTAGGAAAACCGAAATGCAATCCTAAGTCTCTGTGCGTAAAATCTAAAGGCATGTAATTCATGAAGAAAGGTGAGTTTCACTTAGCGCTGGTAAAAACTCCAAAGGATGCGCCGCTGTTCATTATTCAGGATCATTGGTCAACTAATCAAATTATCACTGTTCTTTTTTTATTTCTTTTCGTAGCTGACACACTAAAAAGCTTACGTATTCTTGAAAAAGTACGAAAATATACTTCAAAATTTAAAGTCACTAATTTTGCATGTATCTTTTAAATTTTTATTTTCCTCTCAAAAAATACTGTAGCAGTAAGCGTGCAAGTTACAAATATAATTTTCCCCATTAATCAGCTTCCAAAAAGTTATTGATGTCCATCTAAAGATATGTAATTCATCAAGACGGGTGAGTTTTTTTTTAGCACACTTAAAAAAATAAAATAAAACGCAAAAGTATGCGGCTTCGTTCATCGTTTAGGATCTTGGTCGATTGTTCAAATTATCATTTCTTTTTAGGGATTAAAGCATTATTTGCCACATTAGATTAGAGCATCAGATTGGTGTATGTTGTGTCATGTTGTAAGTTTGTTTCGACTCTACATTGCTGAAAAGTGCTGAAAAGTTGTGTACTGGTGGGTAGGTCATGTGTGTAAAATTATAAGGAAAACAAAAAATATCTTCCGGTTCCAAAATGCCTGTGAATTTTTGGCAGATTTTAATCAAATTGTAAAAAATATTAATTTTCTTTTTTTTCTATGCAGCTCTTCGCTTTTTTCTGAATTAAAATTCGAAAAAACCCAGAACTCACAAGGAGGAGGTGGCTGCATTGCGAGTTCCACCTGTGCCCACCCAATTACATGGGCATTTAAGTATCTTGTCTTGTAGTTATTTCGGTTTTACGCGATACTCACATTTGGTTTCAAGTGAGGGCATATCTTTTCTGGACTCTGTAATGTACAATTGCATAATGCGATTTGCAGTTGTTAGCCAGCGTGCATGAGATAATTTCCCAGGATGTTTTTGTGACAAGCTTGATGAGCAGCTTCCATTTAAGACAGCTTGACAAATATTCCATAGATATTGCTGGTCTGTGCTAAGATCCTTTATATCTATTTTCTTGAAATTCACTCGAAATGGCCACAAATCTTACAACTGGGTGGTTTCCACAACTTGCCAGAGCTTTCCCAATTGGATCAGAAAATGCATTAGGGCCACTCGTTCCACCGTCTAAATGCTGCATTAAATGACGGAGTGGCAACTCATTGCCATGTAACTGGCAGATAAACCAGTGTACAGGTTTCCGAATAGCTTCCTCAAAACGGTGAATTATGGCTTTTTTGTAACCAGTATTAACAGCTGTTCCGTCACACCCTATAGCTACTAACTGATGAATATCAATACTCTTACTCTCGAAGAACTGCAAGATCATTTGAAATCATCTTTGAATTTCATCATTTTAAAGCCTATAAGGACGTTGATGCTGTGTGTCCAAGGTATTTGCTTCCTGGTTCCTTAACCCTTTAAGCGGTCAATTATTTTACCGAAATGCTTCCAAAAAAGGCATATTTTGAAAGGCATATGATGAAATATTCCCGCTCTCTCGCTAGGAAGAAAAACCCGGATGAAAAGCATTTCAGTTACATTGACAAGCCACGCAATCTATGGAAAAATATTAATACTAAATAGTCTCTTCACAATAATGAAATATACGGGCAAATCAGAAAAGGAAAGGAGAAAATATCGATGCTCGTACGCTATACGGGCAAACCAGTTGAGGCCAATTTTGGGTAGCACGTACACTGTACGGGCAAACCACTTAAGGGGTTAATCAGTGTAATGTGCTCTTCCGGCACTGTTTTCTCATACATTTTTCCTCTTATGTTTTCTTGAATTAGAGTTTGGTTCTTCCGTCCGTCAAAATAAAGTCCCTTTAGTGTTTCCATATCTCTTTCATTTTCCTGTTGATAATCTGTCCGAATTCTTTTCCTTTCTCTCCTTATTTTATGTCGATCAACTACACTTGCACGTGTCATGTTCAGTAATCATTCCCAAATCTTCTAAAACAGCACTTGTAATAATAGCTCCAGCCCCATCTGAAACTCCAGTTCTATCACAAGCTATAGCTACTGCTGCGTATCTGTTTGATAGTGGCGTCTTTTTCCTTTCAGATTGTATCAAACTGGCTGTATGTGAGGAAGGCTTGAAATAATCCATGTCATTATCATCAGAATTGCGATAATCTTCATCAGAATCTTGATCAGGAGTAGCTAGCCTAGACTGAGTAGAAGATGAAGAAACGTTTCTTTTAAGAATCATTCGTTCTGTCTCTTTCTGCTTTATATCGATTCGCTTTCTCATTTTTAAAGTTTCTTTTAAATTAACTGCACTTGTGAATATTTGCCTAAGTGTTCTTTGGTCTATAAGACAAGGTTTTTCAATTTCAGGAACTCTTTTAGAATTTGGGCAAGAACATTTATCAAATGAAACACATTTACAGGAAGAAATGTCGAACAGCTTCTCAGAGTTTTTCTGGAAGGTTATAAGCTTCGTTTCTAAAGTTGAGGTTGTCAGTTTTTTCACACCAAAATATTTCTTTATGTTCTTGTATTTTTCATTGTATGATCGAATCATCTGTACTATGCGTTGGCGTGAAATAAATGGCAGAGATGCTGTGCGCCAAATTTCTTCCATTCTCTCTGCAACTTTATCTGCGATTTATGAAGTACCTGGATTGGCTTTCTTCAACTTTTCTTTAAAATCAATTCGCACCAACAAATAATATTTCATTACATCCCTATATGTTGACAAAATATGACAACTTAACTCTGTTGGAGCGCCAAACACTGGACAAAATACACTGCTTCTATTCTGCATTATTGTTTTCTTTCAAATAATTGCTAAATCATACAGTGTTATTAATATTTAACTAGTTTTAACTAATTTAGAATGCACGATTATAAAATAATCACTAGCTCGAGAAAAAAAGCAAAGAGAAACACTCTTGGATGAAAATACGAAATGGAACCTTGATTGTGACTGGACAGTGAAAACAGCAGAACATCAACGCTTGCGCATGCATTACACTAACTACAATCTCTCTGTGGTAAATTTCTTTTGTTTTTCATTCTGAGTTTTATTTATAAACAAAATGACGAGCTGCGTACAAAACAATAGAAAAAAGCATTTATAATAAAAATCTGTTGAAAAACATGGTCATTTTGGAACCGGAAGATATTTTTTGTTTTCCTTAAAATTTTGCACATGTGACCTATCCACCAGTACACAACTTTTTAGCACTAGGGCAAAAACAAAATCGAAAAAAAATTTTTACGCTCTGCCCTACTCTACATTACTTAAGCATCTTTTGTTGATTAGCTAGCTAACAACAAAAAGTGCCTACACGGCACAATTCGAAATTAGCTAACACGGCGACACAGCAGATAGCTGTTTGGGATTCACAAACTGATGCGGCTAAGACTTTAACTCCTTCCGTCTCACTCCAGGCGCTTTCGATATTTCTGGGCTAGAGAGTTCAAAAGTTACGCGCCAGAAAGGTTAGCGAATTTCAATTCTTATGGAATTTTTTGTATCAAATTTCCAAAACCTTAAGATGAATGCACGTACTGTACATTCAATAATATTTTGTACAATACTTTTTAAATAAAAAATAGGTATTATTAGGACCGTTTTCCTGAAAACAATGCCACCTTTAAGAGGTTAAGCACATAAAAACACGGATAACTTGAACGGTTGACCACCGATCCTAAACAATCAATGTTGGTGCATCATTTGGCGTTTTTATCAGCGCTAAGTAAAACTCACCTTTCCTTATGACTTGCATGTCATTTTAGATGGACTTTGATACGTTTTTGGATAACTGATTAATGCGACAATTTTTTGAGATATAAAACTTTTTTTAAAGGAAATTGTAACTGAATAAAAAGTACATGTAAAGCGCACGAATTAAATGTTTTAGTATTTTTAACTATTCCATGATTAAGATAGCTTATTTTGAGTGTCAGCAATGAAAATAAAATAAAATAAGAGTGATAACTTGATCTGTTGACTAAAGACCCTGAAAAAACTATGAACAACCCTAAACAATCTGTTGACTAAAGACCCTTTATGAATTACGCGTCTTTAGATGAACATAAGATGTTTTTGGATAGCTGATCCATGGGACATCTTTTGTAATTTGTACGCTTACTGCCATCGCATGTTTTGAAATAAATAATATCATTTAAAGGAAATATGTGAATTAAAAATTAAAAGTAATACGCGTAATAAATCGTAAATTTAAATTTTGAAGTACTTTTGTACTTTTTATGATTACGTTAGCTTAGTTTGAGTTTCAGTTAGGAAAAATAAATTAAAACGAAACCTATTTATTTAGTACATTTTTTAACTTTTGCCCTTGAATGTCAAATTTTGAGTTATTCAAGAAAAAGGTTTAAGAATCAAATTCCTCGAAAGCTATTGATTTCCAGCTTTACCTATGTGGGTTAAAATTGTGGCATTTTGTCTACCCTATCACGTCTTACCAGAAATGCGTCAAGTTACCAGTAACCCTGTATATGAGTGTGCTTCTAATATGGAAACGTAAGTTCATTTGTTTCTACTTTTAATGAAAGTAGTAATGTGCTGTGAATCATTGATCGAAATAAGATATTAAAGCTTGCAGCAAGAAATGCTATGAGTTTGCAGAAGCTAGCGGCAAAAACTATTAAGCTCACGGCCAAAGCTTAAATTTTCGTGATAACGGTAAATGGCAGCTGCAGTTTTTGTTTTGCACACAGGCGCTGACTATGGTCGGCACGGTACTGGGGACTGTCGCAATAATACTTGTTCCCCGATATACACCTAGCAATTTAGTCACAGAGAGCCTATCTCGTGACAAATTTCAAAGTTGTTTCGCAGTATTTTTACAAGTTTTAGGATTGTCGTGATGCTAATGTCGCAAGTCTCAAAAACCCATCAGAACTGGGAATATGCCACGGTGATGCTCGACGTTTCGATGTCTGCACACAACACCGGCTCCAGTCATGGGCAAGGCAAGCAGCGGCATACAGTGTTTAGTCCGCGACTTTGTTGCTAGATGTGTACGGTGGAACAAGTATCGCGGCAGTCCAGAACCAGTAGTTGAGCAGGTAAAAAATGTCCCGCCACAGCCCTGCGACTTGTTGCAAGACATGTACGTTTTGCGGCAATATCGCATGGTGTTTACAAGACTTGATAGTTTATTAAGTACCATTGGCGTAAATTAGCCTATAACTTTCAGGGCAAAATGTTTCCTGCTGTAGAAAATAATATTTTCAATTAATGAAATCTGAATTATCTTCAGTGTTTGTTTCATCAATGAAATGAAGTAAAAATTGTGGACTATCAGTTTTAGTCAAGTGCTTTTAGTAAAAGATGCATTAGTTTTTGACAAGCCACGGTTGGAACGTTCACTATTACTTAATAAGTTCTTCAAAAGTGATTATTAACAGGTATATGAAGACAACGTATCCGACCCACACATTACTACGTGATTTGAAATCGTATTGATTCCTACGTCGTATCGTATAATCGTCGTACAATCGTATTGACTACCTTAACATTTCTGACACTATTTCTGAACCACCTTGTATGTACGTACGTTGAGACGTCACATAAAAACTTGTCAAAGTAAATTTAGGATTAGCCAAATTGTTTTTCCTACAAAATCATAGTACTAAACTTTCTGTCGATTACACTAATTTCTTTATTTCTTACGAGGTAGTAATATACAAACACTTAGTTTTAAATTAAATTAAATAGCTATTAATTTTACATGTGAATACTATGCTACGTACAACTCTTGATTTATTACGACTATGTATGTCATTAACTTTTATCAAAATGTGTATCTCTGACGTTTTTTGCGTATTTGAAAATATATGACATGGATTTGCAAATTGCCATTGGCTGTGCTTTGTGAAACGTGCTTGTCTGCTGGATTGTTTCCAAAAACCTATTAAGTTAAATTGCAGAGAACGTAATTTATTGCAGTCCGGGAATTCATACATTTCAGAAACGACTGTTAATGTGAGCACGTAAAAATATTTCTTTTCAATGGCTCACGTGAACAACAACAAAAAAAAAAATTCAGATACAATAGAACTGCAACATTGAGCATAATTTTGTTTTCTAAGTCATGGTGTGATCTACAGTCTGATGTAGAGCAAATTTACAAAAAGTTAAATTAGGTGCAGCTTCACGTTTCATCTCCAAACATTAAATGACGTGTTTGAAAGGGTATTTACTTTCTTAAATTTTTTCTTTAAACCTCCAAACTACACCACTATGGATGGTATTAATTATGTGATAATTTGTTGGGCTTTGAAATGTTGAGAACATGTTTCTTTCCTGACGGTTTAAATTGCTCACAATTGTTGACAGTTTAAATTGTATTAAAGATTATATAAACTTTTCTGTACGATTTGTCATTCTTCATTACTCGTATTTCTTTTATATATTTAGCAGCTGAAAAAAAAATTTCAGTGGTTAATTTTTTTTAGTTCATACGTATGTTTTTATGCACGTTTGTTTATATTTCTAATGAACGACAGAAAATACGTCGACTGTGAGTATATTATAAGACTTTATTTAAGTTTACACTTTAATTCTTCGAAAATGTTTCATGAACTGCAGCTTTCTGTGTTTGAAAAATTAAAGTTTTGTCAGTAAGATTTGTCAGTAAGTAATTTTGTCAGTAAGAATTTTAGAGCACTAAAAAAATAGCATTCCTTCTTGTTTTATGAATGATAAAAATCATACTTTTAGGTTGTCTTACACAAACAAGAATTTCCTATATTTTGAAGTTTAGTACAACTTATGTGTTTATAGATATTTGGCATTATTCCAGTGAGTAATTAAAATTTGTAAGAAGACTTGAAATTCACATTACCATTTTATCGTGTGAAAAATGCTTCAAAAATATCTTCTTTTTCTATTCGAAGTGTCATAGTGCGGTGAAACGGAAACAGTACATGTTTTAAAACAAATTATACCCAAGTCTGCTGTCATAAATAGACTTTTTGCGGTTTTCACATTGGTTAAATCTGGGATGTGTGCAATTCTTTACTTATAATCCTGGATAACAGTAGTTTTGCAATTATTAGATATCGATTTCTGAATATATTTCATAAACAGCAGTTTTTATTTGACTAAAAATATTCTTTTGCATTAAGAGTTGTGATACTGTAAAATATAAAACAAATTATTTTTTTCCCAATCGGTTAGATCGATTGTCTTTTTGGAGGCTGAAGCGACGAAAAAGTGGTATGCTGCTCGACTGCTGCTTCTTCTCATATTTTGAAGCTCCATCATGGCCGAGTCGATAGGACATTGACCATGGTAAATGGCTGAAATGTGAATGTAAATGGCTGAAAGTCCTGGACTCGGGACTATCGCTAGGCTATCGAACTAACGGTCTGAAGTTTGGGGTGGTTTTCTCCAGCTGTAACGTGAATACTCCTTAGAAGCTCTTCCAAAATTATAGTTACAAGTATAAAATTTACGATAAGAGAATAAATATTGGGTTTACTGTAACAGAATTAAGTACAGAGATGTATTGCTACGAATTTCTAGGGTAACCTGTTCTCGGTGGGCAAAATGTATTCTAACATTCGTATTCTACGCGTCAGATAATTGAAATTTGCATTTTGTCGCATGAAAATCCGTTAAATAGTACGCAAGATAGGGAGTTTTGGGTGTCCCCATTGCTTAAGCTAGGGTTTGAAGATTTCTCGTGAAAAATTAGTGATATCGCTTAGACGACTTCAGTTTCGGGGACTCATATTTGGAGACCAATTTTTGGGCCAAAAAGTCACCCGGCTTGGCGACATTTGGTTACATTATGTTAGGTGGTGCAGACGATGTGGACGATAATGTGAGGCCTCACAAATTAAATTTACATTATTGATGATCTTCTTGAATCAGAGAATATTCGTTGCATGAACTGGCCTGCAAAGTCACCAGATCTCAGTCCTATAGAACACAATTGGGATTGTGAGTTAAAGCAATATCTCTGCGTTTACGCCCTTTCCAGGACCCTACAGGCGTCAAAAGCCTTGCTTTTGGAAAAGAGTGATTGATTCCTGCAAGCGTTTTTCATCGCCCTTATAAGCAGCATGACGGCTCATTGTGAAGCTTGTATAGATAGCAGTGCGCTGTGGCCACACTCCATGTAAGATAAATCTTTCCTGAGATATGATGGATCATGATTTGACCTTTTCTGGTAGAACTGTATATCAACTAATAGCTCACCTCGTTTTGATAGTGGTATGTTCTGTTATATGCTTTCTCCTATGATAATATATGTCTGTGCCAAATTTTATAACGATAAACCGAATATTTCTTCAGTTATCACAGATTGTTATATTTGTAACTTTAATTTTGGAAACCAGTATAGGACAGTCATTAGAATGTGACTACACCGTGACGTTGAGATGGTGTCGTGACAAAGTTATAAGGCGCCACAAATGAGTCGTCAGAAGCTCGTTCTGCCGTCACTCCACGCGAATATCGCAAATGTAGGATGAGACAAAGTCGTATAATTCTTGATAGTGCAAAGTGACAAATCTTTGCGGTTATATAAATTATGGAGTGGATATTTAAAGTTCAGTCGCACTGTGAAAATTATATTGGAGATGTGTGTTTTCGACATGTATGGATTAAGAATGTGGAGAGTACGAGGATGTCTCTGTAATATCACCGTGACGTTTGATACTATTAGGAGATGCTTTTAAGTAATTCTAAGCTTGTAAAACAAAAATGTTTAGAATTCAAAAATAATCTTGTCAATTAGTCAGCAGTATCGATCTTGTTAAGAGTAATTAGTAGTCAATTAGTTAGTAGTCAAAGGTTTTAAAATTTCATATTTTAAACGAACAAAAAATAAACAAATAAAACTTATTCTAAATTTCTTTTTAATAATCATTTATTTCGCATGTATACTCATAAGCTCACTAAAATTTTAACGATGCATTTTCTATAATAACATTTTTCTTAAAAGTAATTTTCTTGTGATTTTGCCTTGTAGTACAAGAAACAATCATTCGACTTTGTACAATTGCATTTTTTCACAGAAAATTTTATAATGCCTATATATATAAGCATTATAAAATTTCAAAATGAGCTAGGAAAAGAAGACTGCATTAAGAAAATATTTCTATCGTAAATTTACAAAAAGTTGCAATTTTAAATTTGTAAATGACCCCCTTTAAAAACTGCCAGTTTGTAAAATGTGCCCCATACTCTAATGAGGTGATAAACAAAGTTTCTGACTTTCAACATGAAATGTCTCAGAGGCATGGAGATAAATATAAGCTAAACTGAAACCACCTTTTAATGGTTTTCGAGGGGGTAAAACTCATATCACATGATCGTGTTTCAGGGATCATATAGAAACTTCGAAAGAAAATTATTCAATAACAGAACTACAAAAGAAAATTATTTATAGAATTATGAAAGAAAATTATGGAATCTAAATTACTTAAGATGAATGTACTAATTATGTTTTCGATTACATAAGGTTCGATACAGTAATATGCTAACTTATGATAGTATTATCGTTCTCTCTTTGTACTTTAATTGATTTTCAGTAAGGATTTAATGTGTAATTTATTCTTTGTTTTGTTCATTTTATAGAAAATAATATCAGCTGTATATTAAATAGAACCTTAATGAAATTATATTAATGGCTGTAAGATGAAGTTACTTGATTCGATTAGTAATCGAAGTTTTATTTCAATAAAGTCACTGACTTAGCCCTTTAAAGTTTGTATTATTTTCAAGAAAACGGTCATAAAATTGGCTATTTTTTATTCAAGAAAATTGTATAAAAATAAGTGTATGTACAATATATGTATTCATTTTAAGGTTTTGGATATTTTTTAGCACGAAAAAAATGGAATTTCTAGGAAAAACCAACGTTTAGGATTATTGTGACTGAATCTGTTGTTTCTAGTAAGCTGGGAAAAATTAAAAACATATGTCTTAAGGACTAAACGGGAATTTTATCAAACATACTTCATAACATAAATATATATTTGTAAAATTTTATTTGAACATAAATAAAAAAATGAGCTAAAATTGCAAAATTTATATCACAAATAGAGATATTTGAATAGTGCTACCATCTATTTAAGGGACTACTCGTGCATGCACCGGCTCTAAGTTGAGCATTGCACGGGCGGAATCCCACAGTGAGGTATCCCTTGGAACACTAACTGGACACCGCTTAAGCAACCCCCTCGGGTAGTCGCAAAGAGGATCTGAGCAGGCTACGTTGGGCAGAAACATGGAAGATAAACGGTAATCCTTGCCTACGCTCCTTGAAGAGCCATAATGCTTGGAGCCCAGACCACTATTGCCGGATGTTTACCCGGCTCCACTGTCCACCCGAAAAGCGACAATTGACATCTTAGGACATCAACTGGACACTCGGCACACGACGCATTGCTACGACGACGGGCAAAGGGAAACTCTTGACTGCAGCTTTTATGGGCCACAGTGTTTGGCACCCACACCATCTACAGACAGGATTGGGGAGGATCCCCTCGCCCGCCAAGCTATCCCTGAGGCACATGACCCGGGACTCACTCGAACATTCAGGCTCCCTCTGGCGATCAACTCATATACTCGACTGCTCTGAAGAGTTTGTACGCTCAACGGGTCTCAACCAAGATTCCATGGTTCACACATAGGCTTCGATGTCCATTCTGGTGTTCACGGTGCCCCACAGATAACATATGCACCACCAGTATTATCCCTTGGATTACTACAGCGATTGCTGCAGCAAACCTGAAATACATGTACTACCAGTATTTCGAAGTTAGTAATTTGCATCAGCACTGTTACTTTAACATACATGCACCACCAGTATTTTATCACATGACTATCCATGTATCACCAAATTCGCCTTGATACATACACCAACAGTATCAAATCAGAGTCCCCACCCAGCCGTCTCTGGTTTTGGGGAAAGGCACCAACTCTTATCTCTAATTCGCCTGATCAACTTACTGAGTCCCCTAGCGTCTCTATGAAGTACGTCAGGGCTCGCTCCCTTTATTACACCGCACACAGTTACTGAACGTAGAAACATTTTTTTTTTCGGGCAGTACTGATTTCTCAGTACTTACAGCCCTGGACAGATGGCTAAAATATGTAAGCTGCCGGCAGGGGATTTCAGACTGCAGAAGTTGCAGTTCCTTGTCTCTTTTACCGAAAACCAACTAAAGTAGACCGGGAAGAGACCATGGTTTGTCACCCCACACAGTTAACCTTCCTATTTCTCCATACTCTCTTTTCTCTTACCCTAGGGAAGACTGAGTAAACGACCAGCCTTTGCCTCGCCCCACCTCTATTGCCACAGCTTACGTGCCTCAATCCTCATGGAGTGCTTCGGACTTCTGATGGAACTCTACTCTTTCATACGGATTGCCTGTCTGTATAGACATGCACCGTTTCAGTGGGTCCAGCAGACCTCTTTGGATAGCTTAGTTCAGCCTGGAACATACTTCAATTGTCCGAAACCCGAAAGTGGCCTTCCGCCACTCTCAATCGGTCCCGGTAGAGCACATATCCTGCCCCCAATTGACCATTGAACTTTGACCCCTCTATGAAGAGCTCTAGTGCCTGCCTCCGTGTATCCAGCTGATTTCAGCTTATGAACGGGTTCTTACTCGGGTGAGTGACCCAAATTAGAAGTTTGCCCTCTACTTCGGAAGGTTCAAATCTCGTATCTTCAAACTTCATCGATTGACACATCTTCCGAAGTCTCGAGATTAGCGCTTCCTTCTCAACCTGCAGGTCTAGTGGTAAGAGCTAGGACACAGAGCGCTGTACTGCTTGTCGCACGTTAACACTTTGTTACCGCTTTCAGAATCATTCTCTGCACCTGGTTAAGGCGCAGCCGCAGTCATTCCGTTCCTCCATTCCACCAGGCTCCGCAAGCATAGAGAACTACAAGCTCCATGCCAAGCTTATAGAGGTTCTTCAACACCTCTCCGCTAAGTCCATTGCCGATTCTGCTCAGGCAGACCATCTATTTAAAAATCAACTATCCCTAATTAAGTTTAAAGTAGTCTGGTACTGTCATTTGTTGTGTGAACGAAAAAAGTACGTGCACAGCAATTGAAATGGTCTAAACTTTCTGGCCCATAACTTTTGAACACTCTAGTCTGGAAATATCACGGGTACGAGAAATAGAGGGAGAAAGCTCGTGATTTTGACGGGAGCGAGAAGGAAGGGGTTAATCACTTTGAAACCAATTTAGAAAGTAACTTATTTACAAAACAGTCAATTAAGATATTTAGACAAAAAGAAAACCTAACAGGTCTTCATACGTAAAATATGTGTAAAAAACAAAAAAGTGTTAAAATATTTTTTTTAATAATTTGCTCGTTGATGTAATCACCGATAAAATTAATATAAAAATAATAAGTACAGCTTGTAAAGATGTAATATAAAAGGGGGAGTCAAATAAAAACTACTTTATAACACGTCTCTGGAAGATACCGATTTATTTGGAAAAATTTTGAACGAGATAAGAATAACTCACATTGCTGAGTAAACCTAATTTAAAATCTGCTAATTTCAAGGAAGAGTTTGTAAAAGGACTTAAGGTTTTCCAACTCCTGAGGCAATTAGCAGAGAAAGGTGATTTTTAGTTTAAATTGAATTTACGCAGAGAAAAATGTTTAACTTGTTTCCAACTTTGACACCATTAAGGTAAGGTAAAGAAAGAAGAAAGTCAGCGCCTCTTTTAAGAGTTAAATTTATTATTTTAACCATTGTCATACTCTGTATATGCTGAAATCATACAAAATATCTGCAGGTTGTATACTGGATACTATAGTAGTGCACACATTTTTAGAAATTTCACGATCCTTTTTCAAAATTATCTGTTAACTTTGTGGAAATTGAAGGTTGCTTAAATAAATAACAATTATTTCAATTGTATTCATTCTTGCATTTATTAGATGAAGTGTTTTTAACAGCTTTTTTAAACGAATTTACGATTATATTTTACTTTATATCTGACAGCAGACAACTCGGACATTTCAAATTCTGCTGCCACAAACCAGAAACATTACACCTTAATGAAACCTAGGTCATAAAAGACAGTTTTGTTTTATTAGCCACCAATATGTCTTCCCGCTTAAAAATATTATGGTCTGGAATTTTAATCGGTTTTCTTCAGATGTAACGTAAATACGCGTTATAGACTGAAAAAGTCCTTCTGCCAAGGCGTAACCCCCTCTTTGCACAGGCAACGCTCATGTAGCTTTAACTTAACTAAACACGAACAACAAACAATCAAATATTTTAATATTTTCCTTGTAGAATTTGATAAATAGGTATTGCTTGACTGAATAATATTTTATTTAATGCCATACTTTCCTCTGACATTTTTCTTTTCTATTTAACAATCTACATAAATATCTAAATATGCTTAACATTTCTTCATTTTTTTGCTTAAATTTTAAATGATTTATTTTTGTTAAAAATCAAAGTAAAATGTTCGAAAATTATATTCACTTTACAACTTGAAGTAAGAAATTCAAAGGAGGTGCTGGATTCTCATCCTCTTCCTAGATGGTAGAAATTACAAACAAAATTAATACAGGTATAATTGCCTCTAATTTCAGTAGTGAACTCTTAGAGATTAAGGAAGCCCTCACCTTATACCTCAAAGATTCGCAAGCTATTGATTCTACCGCAAGCTACAAATCAAATGTATTAAGGATTAATAATTTTTTCAGATTCCAAATCAACTCTAGAAGTTATCAAAAATCCGATATTATTATCCTCCTTCTAGAAAAGATGCACAGCAAAGGCAAAATCCTGTGTCCTGGAACAATAGATACCTGGAAATGTCAACATAGCGGGAAATGAATGTGCGGACTCTTTGGCCAAAGAAGCTAAGAGACCGCGATCAAAAGTGCACCACCATCACACTCGCTGATGCTAACGCAGTGGCCAGATATACTCATACGTATTACGTAAAAAAAAAAAAACACATAAGAAAATTTTCATAACGGAATTTTAGCTGTCCCAGAAATATTACATCCACAATATCCAGGCTAAGAACTGACCCTTATAGGGGCTCGAAGATTCATCCAGACAAAACAAGATCCTATGTTCATTGTAAAAACTGCTCAGATGACCAGCTCACGCCCATCTTGGAATGCCCAGTTGTCGCAGTGAATATATTAAAAATATGAATGGTTCCACTCTGGGACTCATTGTTTGAAATCCTGTACAGTCCAGATGCACCATGCAATAGACTATTAGCTGCGGCAATAGTCAAGAACTTCGAAGGAGTTTAGTGACTCTACTCCCTATTTCATTACTTCAGTCTATACTTTAATCGTCTATCCATGGACACGACAGCAACAACAGCCAAAACAAGAAGACGTTGGATGATGTATTTCTGTCTAAATACGGATGATGTTATTCTGTCTAATTCTACTACAAAAGCTTATTCACTACGACTGAATAAGTTTGAGTGGTAATAATGCAATATTTAAAGAAGGGTGTTATATTGTTTAAGATATTTCTAATTTTGAACTTTAATTGTCGTGCTGTGTCTTACTTTTTGGGAAGTTTCGGATAGTATAGTCAAACACAGCTACGTACGTGTACTCATTCCAATACAGAGCCTACACATTCTTTTATATAGAGAAAGATATATTATACTATTTTTATCTTTTAAAATCAAAGGCATAAAATTTATTTTACATCCTACCGAATTTCAAAAGCATATTTTCTCAGGAATGACATTTTTCGAATTTCATGCTGGCTTTAATGTCGTATTCCACAAGTTATATACAGAGAGCTATTCAAATGTATTTTATGAAAATTATATATTTTACACGTATGGAAGTCTGTCACGTTATTTTTTATCAGACATTTAACAAAATTGCTTAGCTGTATTTGGCATTAGAGTGGATAAATATAGTGATTTCAAAATAGAAAACATTTGCAAAAGAAGCTTCTATTTCCAGAAATAATGCCCATAAATTTATGGATATATACTCATGTATAAATTTGGAACAGAATGTAATCGAAACAGAATTTATATTTAGAGTAGAATAAACTATTCTGCTCTTCAAATATATCTCCTAAATCCTAAAGTTCAAAGCGAATGAGAATATATTTACTTATTTTTTTACTCATCGATTTATTTTGTATCATCCCTCCGCTGTGTATCTCATGTTATTTTGCTGCCTTTAACTTTCTGAGAACTTGTAGTTCTTTTCAGGGAAGCTGTTTTTGAAATTTGTTAGCTAAAATGTACAGGAAAATTCCTGCATTATTTTTTAAAACAAATACTATCTAACAATTTTTGTTAAACGAAATCACTAATTGCGAATTATGCTCATAATTGGCCTAATTCAAACTGTAAAGGTGAGATGAAATTAAAATGCAATGATATTTATGAGTGAGTAGATCAATCAAAAAGTTGGTGTCTCTTTGTAAAAGTATTGCGTAAAAGGTTATTTTGATAAAACTTTGTGGCAACACTTAGGCATTTGTCTTTATGAAAGAGCTAAATACCTTGCAAAGAAAGCTATCATTATTCTGAAGAGGCGAAATAATTCTTTGCTTTTCTATTCTATTAAAATTCTCATTAAAGTAAAATTTAAGTAAAGATTTAAACTGGATATGTTTACAGTGACAAGGAGGAAGGCCTCAGAATGTCTAACTGCAAAAAGCCTGGACCTCCCACAAAGCTCTGCAGTTGCTATTTTTCATCTTTTAGCAGGAGACGATGGTCTGAATTACCATCTTTTTTAAAATATGACAAAAGGACTCTCCAGCTTGCCCTGTGATTCTGGACAACCACTGGACGAATGTCATATCGGCCCGTGCTTTGCACTCCATAGCTTTAATTTGGAGAGACCGGGCAAATTTTCTATCGTAAGAGGTTGGTGTGAGATCAGCCTTCTGGTAACCATGATCATTCACTTTGTGAGATCCATGTTTTTGATCACCTTGAAAGGGTGGACTTTCTTACTGACGGTACCACTTGGCTAAGAAGGCAAATGGTGAAACCTAAGTTTTTGGACATTGATGGAATTTCTTTACAGAAGACATGAAAAACTTGTGCTATGCCTTTACAAATCTTTAAATAACGAAAGTACTTCTTCAAAAAAAAAAGATTTTGTGAGGAATTTTAGGTACAAGTAAAATTACTGTAAAATTTGTCTTTTTTTTTATTAAGCTCTGTAATTATTTGGCAAATCCTTGTATAAATCTTTCTGTAAAAGCTGCAAATTTGTAAAAAAAAAAAACCTTCATTTATTTATTCTTCGTATTCAAGGTTAATATAAAATAGCAATTTAATAATATGCAAAAGCATCATGATTTAAATCTAGCAATAAATTTTATTAAGTACTGTAATTTTATCTTGACAAACATGCTTAAAATTCAACCCTGGAATTCAAGTGTTAAGTTTAGTAATCTGAACACAACTTTATGAAATGTTCAATTAAATTGTAAATCTCTGATCTCTTTTAATTCAAACTTTCGGAAATCCTCTTTCGTGCATATTATAAAATAAAGCTTCCTATATTTATGATATGGAATGAAATTCTTTAACTGTACACATTGTTATCATGCATGGATATTAAATTATAATTCTTGTATAACATTTACATGAAAAAAAAGTTCGTGTTTATTTCTTTTACCGGAACACTTACGCTGCATATGAAATCTTGCATATTTGAAAACTATAGCTATTGAAATCAATACTACTGGAATCATTTAAATATAATTTGGTAATATTAAAAGTTTAGAGATTTAAAATGCCATTTGCTAATTTAAAGAAGTAATCTTTAAATAATCATTACCCTGTTTTCAATTTACTTAGGGTCTTTACAGGTGGTCCTAGGGTGGAAGATTGTGCTAATGCTGGAGCCAGTATGTTTTGCGAGCTCTTTTCGTTTTACTCTTCTGCTGGTGCACATGTCAGCTTCCGATAGAGAAATCTTTACTATAATTGGCCCTTCTTCAACTACGGAACCAATTTGAATGTTTTTCTACAGTGGAAATTTTCTTGGATTCAAGAGCATCTCTTCAAGCCATAGACTGCTGGTCCATCTCGTACGATCAACGATTGTATCCATCTTTGGCATGTTTATCAGATTGTAACAAAACAGTTAGCTTACAGTGGATCCCTGCCCACTGCTAAATGAAGGGAAACGAGACCACTGGCTTTTGGGGAGAAAACGGAGCTTCTGTTTTGCAGTTAAATAGCAAGAAACTATCCTACCAGTCTATTAAGATAATAATTAAAAGAACACCGGCGAGTTCCTTCTCTCGAGACGTTACTGCTAGAAGTGGTCAAAAGCCCTGGTTCAATCATATTCAAAGTATTCCTGAGTGGCATCATGATAAATCGGTGTCACTGTTAAGGCTATTTTCTGGCCACGATTATCTTGGAAAACACCTAAATAGAATCATCTTTGTTCCGGACTCTGCTTGTCCCTTGTGCTACTCTGGAGAGGATTCTGACATTTCTCACTTTGCCTCCTGTGTCCTTATGGGAGCGATATTGGATTGCCAGACTTAAGCTGGCGGATTAGCCGACATCTTTAAATCTTTATTTTCATTTCTTCCTGTGTTCCTTTCCTTTTATGCAAAGATATCCCTTGTCATGTGTACTAACCATTGGAAATTTAAAAAAATTATTACGTAGACTTTTAAAACATTTATAGTAATGAACAAGATAAAAAATTTAAAAATAAATTTGTCTTTTATATTTGCTTGAGTGTGACGCCATTTTTTTAAATCAATAATTTATGTAAAACCTTTTTCTATAGAATATTAAGCACATTTTTTAATGAATATATACTTTATTTATTAAACGTTAATTCTGGTAAATAAAATTGAACGAACTATTGCGGTGTGCAGAAAAAAAGTTAAAATACGTTTATGTTATTCTTATACTGTGGCATGAAATCACATACAACCCAAATTTTTCCTTAACATTGTTATCTTTTTATGTTCTTGCAGCTCTGATTAACTCTTAACTGCAATGCGTTTCTCAAGCTACTTGCTTTCACACACAGAAAAAATAATGGTCTTCTGCATTTTTCAGATGATCATTCTTATACGTAGCGTGAGACATGCTGCATACATATTTCAGAGGCAAACAAACAGCTTTTTGTGAATATAATGATGAAGGTAATTAACATCATATTACCAAAAGAAATATTTTTACGACCAATTAAATTTTTCTTCCTTACTTTATTTGTTTCATCTTATTCAGTATATAAAACGTATTGATACAATGTAAGAAATTTCGAACTCTGATGATTTCATAGGTGAGTGTGTATATACAGGGTGGCCATAATTAAACTGCACGTGTTCAAGGGGTGCTGGAGAGAAAACTATTGGGAATATTCCAGTAAAATTTGGTATCTACAAGTTTCAGAACATGCGCAAGTCAAATATGAAAAAACATTGTCATTTTTGCCCGATAGATGGCGCTGTATCGTATTTCAAAGCTTATCGGCGGCATATATGCAAATTTTAAGCTCATCGAACAGTATAAAAACAAGACGACATTGAGTAATGGTCAATCATGACTCTGAATAAGAAGGAACGTGCATTGTTAGTGAAGATATTCTATCAGAATGGTAGCAGTTATTCAGCTATTCTGAAAGAATACCGGCATATGAAACGATTAAGAAGAGGGCAATGAGTGTGCAATGAGTGACGCAATGAGTGTTAATGAGAATAAATAATGGCTTAGTTGTTTTCCACAGCGTCTTTATGTTCTTGCAGCGTCTTATGAATTGTTTAATTTGTGATCTTAAATTACGTTAATTTTTGATTACATGATAGTGTAAAAATTTAATTACTGAAGCGAATTGTATTGAATTTTGATAAACTATAAATGATGATTTATATTGTTTATATGCCTCTTAGAATGTCATTATGCTCTGTCCATTGGTTTTGGAAGTTGTATATGCCACCGTTGAGTGCTGAAATACGATACAGCGCCATCTATCGGTTGAAAATGGCGATTTATTTTTTCATATTTGACTTGCGCATGTTCTGAAACGTGTAGATACCAAATTTCACTGAAATATTCCCAGTAGTTTTCTCTCCAGCAGCCCTTGAACACGTGCAGTTTAATTATGGCCACCTTGTATATATTATATATATATATAGTGATGGGATGTGTGTATATATATATATATATATAGTGATGGGTAAGGTAGTTGATTTAAGCGAATTTGATAGGGGGTAGATTGCAATTGCCCGAAGACTCGGAACGAGTATCTTCGGAACTGCGCGACTGTTCGATTGTTCACGATCTGCTGCTGTTAGTATTTATATAAAGTGGATTAATGACAGTGAAATCAGCAGTAGACCCCAAAATGTTGGGCTTACACGCATCAAAGAGGACGTCGGAGACCGTCCCGCCTAGTATACCAAAATCGGCGGGAGACAGTGGCTCAGCTGACAGCCCAGCACAGTTCAGGTCCAAATAGGTAGGCTGTTGATCTAAGCAAGTTTGAGAGAGGGCAGATTGATGCCAGCGACTGTTCCACCTAGTACAGAAAAACCGGCGGCAGATAGTGGCTCAGCTGATAGCCCAATGCAGTGAAGTCCAAGTGTTTCGGAATATACAATTCAGCGGATACTGTTGGATATGGGAATGCTGAGCAGACGTTCCACTCGTGTGCCTCTGCTTACCAAGTGTCATTGTCAACTACGCCTACAGTCGGCACAGGAACATCGAGACTGGACCATTGATATGTGGAAGTGAGTTGCCTGGTAGGACAAATCCGGTTTCTCCTTCATCACTTCGATGGTCGTATCAAGGTATGCCGTCTTCCAGGAGAACACCTGATCCCGTCTCCCCGGCAGCTCAGAGCTCAAACACCACCATCACCGCTGCTTAAATATTTGGTACAACCTGCCTTCAGTTATCTAACAAACTCGTGGCATCCTGCACCAGGCGAGTTGCAGCTGTTTCGAAAGCCAAAGGATGCGCAACGCGTTATTGAGTAGTTGGTCATAATGTAATGGCTCTTCGGTGTATATATGTGGGATCGCCGAGCATCCATGATCTTCTCGAACACAATTAAAAACACTTGTAAAGCTTAAAAACGTTTAATAAAGTTAACGAAAAATACAAAACTAAAACTTGAATTAAAATTAACGAAGACAAATTAATGACTCGGCAGGGAATAATATCGTGTAGCGGCAGCAGGTCTGTGTACCCTCGTCCTCGGGTAACTTCGTCTTCGTTCGATTGCTCCTGGATTCACTGCTGTCGTTTCTCATCCGATCAGTCCCGAGCGCGAGTCCTCTTGATGTCCCGATCTCTTGCAGTGGAGCAGCTTTTGAAGGCCAGCATCTAGTGATGTCATACTTGGTTGGAACCTCTTCTCTTTGGTGTTGCCACCTTCAATCCCACACACTCGGCCATCCTAGACGGCGGTGTCCTCATCGCCACGAAGGCTGAATCTGCGCTCGTCCGTCCCAAGCCAATCGTTGTGGAATTCGAACCCAAACGTCGGGTTTTCACTGTGGTCAGCGTCACTAAAGGTCAAGTCTGAAAGAAAAAATTGAAAGAGCAGTAACATGTTCGTGAAAAAAGTTTTCACATCTTAGTAAGCCAACTTCAGTTCCACCTCGAACATTCAAGTTCGCCTGTCTCCAGTGGAAAATAGCGAATGAGAAACAAGTCTTAGCAAAATACGAGTTAGATTGAATATCTTCAATAAACTGCAGCTTTCAGAGTAGGTTTTAAAATGACACAATTCGGATAGAAAAGTCACATTCGGGAAGGTAGATGTCGAAGTTAGGAATGTCTAGTCGGGATACACACATTTCTTTTTTAAATTAAGTTTGATCGGGCCACATTTTCATATTTTCAGCGGAAGCACTCATACACAATGAATCAATTTTCTGCACAACAGATATCGTTAGATTTTGCTGCTAAATATGAATCTAGGAATTTCTGCTTTAAGTTCACACCTGGATTTTGTTGAGTACGTTTTTTAGAGACAATGCTATTGACCTCAAGTTTGTCAGCTTTCCTTAGTCTTAATTTAGAAGTGTTGCGATTTTCATCTTTGACTTTTACAATTTCTTGTTTTGCTCCCATCTCAACTTGTTTCGTTTGTTAACAGATTCAAACTGCATTTCTGTATTCAAAAGCTTTATTTTTATACATTCGACAGTGTTTCGAACTTTAATATTTTTAAGTGTTATATCATCTGTGGTAATTAAATAAACTGGATTTCTGCTTAAAGAATTTACGTGTATTATATCCAAACTCTTTGTATCTTCATCAGTTAAGTCAATTTTCATCTTGGCATCCACTGTTTTTGGTGTTCCGGGCAGATAATTTTCAATTAAAGAGCGTGTTTCTGGATTCATGTTTCCATGTTTGTTAGACTGCAAATCTATTTCTAGAGTATCAATTACATTAACTATACTTTCTTCTTTGGTTTTAATAAATGATATTTCATTAGGCGAAACTGTAAGTGTATCTTGGTTTATTACATCGGTGCCAATAATTAAGTCGAAAGAAAATCATCAATAATCACATAAATATCTGTATTAAATGTATCGTCATCTATTTCAACTGAAGTTTTAAAATATCCAATCGGTTTAACTAATGACTTTCCCACGCCAGCTAGCGTCATATTTGTTGATTCTAATTTTATATTTCTTTTTATTCTGTCATAAATTCGTTTTCTCAAAAGTCTTTTCAGACTTCCTGTATCAATCAACGAACTTAAGTTCATGGAACAAAGTTTTACATCTTTAACTATGAAGTTTTGGGAAGGACTGTCGATCACGTGGAAATGCTCTTAAGATTTGCTTCCTCAATCCTCGGACATTCAAATGACTTATGACCGAATGTCGAGCAGCGAAAACAACGAGGACCTTGATCTCTGTTAGGACGATGTAAACTTTTATGGTTTTTGAATCCACAATTAAAGCAACGGAGTTCGGATTTAGACGAGTCAACGTTTCTTCCAATGTCGGCTCTCGGGGGAGGGGGTTTTCATTTTTCGTGAGCCAGACGTAACTTCTCATAAATCTTTAACTTTTGTTTGAACTCCTGAATATTTTCACAGCTATATAAAAATGATTTTATTGAAATAGAGTCATTAATTCCATTTACAACTTACTGCATTAAAGCCGAATCTTTTATGACCCCTCGAGCATAATTGCTTAATGATTAAGAAGTATTCCTCAAGTGATTCACTTTCCCCTCATTTTTCGCTTCTGCAGCATTTCATGCAAATCGGCGGAATTGAAACATGTTTCAAATTCTTTAAATTTAACCCAGGAATTCACTTTTGTTTCGCTTTGAATTAATAAGTTAGCTTTACCAGTCATGCACCTTCGGGCAAAAATTAATTTATGCAAATCGGTCAAGTTAAACATGTTAGCAACATCTTCAAAATTTGCCAGCCACATTTCAACATTTTCAAAAGAATTACCCTCAAATGGAGCAACAATGCTTTCAATATCGGAAAAACTCACGATAGGTTTACACCCTATTTCGTGGTTTGTATTCAGACTTTGCAAGGGAGGGCGATTGGAATTGCATTTTGAAACATTATCTGCTGTGCTTTTAATTTCGACATTAGGAGGGTTTTCGGTTAAGGTACAAAACTGCGGTTCCTCAAGATCGTTTTCAATTTCATCATGAACAATACTTTTCTCGAGTACTGACAAGTCACACAAGCACGAAATTATTCTAATGGCTAGTTCTTTTAAAGAGCCTTCACTTTCAAGGCACAGAACATCACAAATACCAATCAATTCATTTACTGAAAAATCTCTCTCAGTTATGAGAACTTTATTTTTAAACTCCGAACTCTCAATCGGAAATGGAAATCCTGAAAACTCAAGAATTCGTTTTCTGTTTTGTCTATCCCCGTCACTGTCAAACAGCAGTTTATGCAGGCATTTTATTTTTGCTGCTTTCACAGTTCCCAGAGAAGATTTCAATTCTTTAAAATCACTTAACTTCATTTTGATTGAAAGAGGATAGCTTCACTCACCTTGTAAATTTATAAAGTTGGCTTGTCCAGTGAATAAAGCATCAAATCAAAACTTCCTTCCAGGGATCCGTTGAGGGCTGAGCACTAAACATCTTGAGTGCACCACTTCTGACACCACTTGTGGGATCGCCGAGCATCCATGATCTTCTCGGACACAATTAAAAACACTTGTAAAGCTTAAAAACGTTTAATAAAGGTAACGAAAAATACGAAACTAAAACGTGAATTAAAATTAACGAAGACAAATTAATGACTCGGCAGGGAATAATATCGTGTAGCGGCAGCAGGTCTGTGTACCCTCGTCCTCGGGTAACTTCGTCTTCGTTCGATTGCTCCTGGATTCGTTGCTGTCGCTTCTCATCCGATCAGTCCCGAGCGCGAGTCCTCTTGATGTCCCGATCTCTTGCAGTGGAGCAGCTTTTGAAGGCCAGCATCTAGTGACGTCATACTTGGTTGGAACCTCTTCTTCTCTTTGGTGTTGCCACCTCCAATCCCACACACACACACACACACACATATATATATATATATAATATATATATATCATATATATATATATATATATATATATATACAGTGTGCCCCAATAATTTCTGAACGATAAGAGCTATAGTCATAAAAGTGGGGTCTAGGTATAGTAAAAATGCCATGCGCTACGCAGAAAAACTCTTACAAAGCCACCTAGCGGATGAATTTGGAGTTAGTGTTTTTATCTCAAAAACAGTACGAGATACGGAAAAAAATCATTTACAAAATTATTCCACATGACCGATTTTTTCAGAGACATTTTTTCGAAGACATCTTGAGCACATTGATTTTAAAAACTGAAGGCGTAAAATGCAAGGAGTAAAACTCTATACTGATACTTTTGGCAGCGTGTCTCCAGCCATATTATACAACTTCCAGGGGGAATTGCACAGCAGCCTCCAAATGTGTGTTCTTGCTGACGGAAAACATTTTTAGCATGAAGGATATATAAATTTAATGTCAGGTTAATAAAGTTTTGGAAAATTCGACTAAACAAATGTCAAAAAAATGCGTTTTATGCCTTCCATTCGTAGCATTATTGTGCGAATTAATGAGCATCATGTGCAAATTAAGGTGTTTTTTTCTTACTAAATCAATGATGTTGAAAACTTTGTAACTGACTTTTTCGGGTATCTTGTATCGATTTTAAGATACAAATGCCAACTCCTAATTTGGCCTCCAGATGGCGCTGTAAGCGGTTTCCTTGCATAGCGCATGACAACTTTACTATACTTAGATCCTACTTTTGTGACTATATAGCCCTTGTTGTTCAAAAATTATTTTGATGACAACGGACTTTAACGAGCACACTGTATATTTATTTTGATGACAACGGACGTTAGAGAGCACACTGTATATTTATTTTGATGACAACGGACGTTAGAGAGCACACTGTATATTTAAGTGTGCCAATATCAAGGCATGCTTTTTGAAATCGAAACGTTACATGGAGAAGATGAGTAGTAAATATTTAAATTTATAATATTGATGAAAAACCGAAAAAATTTCATATTAATTAGTGTTAACAAAACTCTTAAAAATTATGACTTTGAACATACACAAATTTATTTTTAAATTAATTAGCCTCTACTTCTAGCTTTTATTATCCTTCCTATATTTTCGTATTAACATATTATGCAAGTTTTATGAGAAAGACTTTTATAAGCATGCATATTGTAAGAGGACGGCAAAAGAGAATTGGAAAATAATTTTCCACTTTTTTTCATATTATCTTACCAGTTCTTTCAAGCAAACAAAAAGTTTTAAAAAAGTTTCAAGCATACATATTGAATTTTCATTAATCTTGAAATTCCTATGTATTTCCCATTGTTTACTAAAAGGTAAAAAAGTAAGTACAGTTTTGCACAACTAAGAGGACAAAAGAAAAAATTTAAGTTCTTCAAAATATATATTTTTTATACGAATTCAAAATTTTATTTTTTGGACAATTCTGATTCTCAAAAGCTTTGAATACCAGACTGAGAGTACAGCTATTTATATTTTGAATTCCTTTAAAAGAATTGTTTTGGAGGCTCTGTTATGAATTTAAAATACGTTTTGAAATTGTTTTATTGTTATTTAGGGTGTTTTTTTTCTTTTGCAAAGTGTAATATGAATTAGAGCATCGAAACTAAAATAAAATATTGTCAGGGAAACTAATATAGATGGAATCCACCTAAGAATGCATAACAGTGCTCCTTGAAATCAACAAATATCAAATGAAAGAATTATATAACACATTTTTCTGTTTATTCTAAAGTTTGTGATAAAAATAAAACCAGGGGGCCACACACAATGAAAATCACTATAATCTTTATGCTACCTGATTGAAGTTTTTTACATAAATACAGATTTTCTTCCATTGAAATACTTCCATATTAACCTCTACGTAAATTTCTGTTACTATTTATTTCTCTCTTACGTAAAGTATTTCATATCAAACATACCTGCAAAAATTTTGAAAACACATAAACATTTTTTTTCTTTTCATTTACATATTGCATGCTTCAAAATTTGCAATATAAATAAATAAATAACTTTATAGTATCTTTTAAATCAAAATAATAAGCGCGTGCTCCTCAACAGTCAAAAACGTATTCTTTCTCCCAATCTAAATCTATAATCATTCTTTCCGGGAGAGGTGGGGGGGGGGTCTATCATTTTTAATACTTTCAGACAAAATTGAAAAGTTTTTATGATTTAATGTTGTCTGTCTATCTGACCATCCGTGCTGTAACTGTCGTATGTAAGCATCCATTATAAAAGTCATGCATGTTATCTATGTTATTTCTAGTTATATACTGTACCATATTCCCTATTCAAAATAGTGTGTGTAACATTTATAGTTCTTTTACAGGAATAAATTCCAATAAATTGCACTCTACGATGGGCAGTCATTTTCAAAGTGTATTTTTGAAATATTCATTTATTTCAAACAAAGCAATATTAATGTAAGTCATTAAAATTTACAATATAAAACTCTCCATTGAAAATTGTGTCTGTAGCATGCATAATTCTTTCACAGGATCACTCAAAAGAATTTCAATTCATTACAATCATTGATGGCTTAGAAACATTAATATATTTCAAGCAAATTACAGTAAGTATATAAGCATTTATAAAATTTTACTCCTTATTTAAAAGAATGGGAATAACTTTCATAGTTCTTTTTTCAGGATATCTCAAAATTAAATTATTTCTTAATTTATATTAAGCAGCTATAAATAGGCTCAATAAAGATAGTTTATTTGGAAAGTCTTTATAACTCATGCGATTGACGTGATTAGTCTTTTTGGTTTCGTCTTACAATCGTGTTCAACAAACACGATGTAAGACGAAACAATGGTATACATTTGGGGTGAGATTCAAGTGAAACGCGCGCGATCGAGTTCAAATCCGACGTTTTTCAGTCCACAGTTCGAACGTTTTGGCAGAATGCTTCCAACGAACAAACCTATTGCGCTGTCACGTGATCAAAACAAGATTGGTTTGTTTCAGTTGAATAAGAAACATTGATATATTTCGAAGTTTCCCCTGTTCCACGCGGAAAACGTTCGAATTGTGTTTCACTTGAATCTCGCCCTTGGTTAACAATATTATTAACCAAACGCTATAATTCTGAGAATTAGACGTTCTGAATGGTCTGTTTGACTATCGGAGACAATGCTGAAATCGCATTGGTCAGAAGTCATGGTAATCAAGGCGATATTCACCATTAACCTTTGAAGTAAGTTCTGCTGAGTGAACTCGCTGGTATAATGTTTGGTGAATACGATCCTTAATCTTTCAAAATCAAATTTAAACAGAAAACGAGAGTCAACGAACAGAAGCCACTCTTAATTTAAGTGACGTTAGTTAATACCACGTAGATTAGACGGCACAACTTTATCTCAATATAATTTGAACGGCATCACGTCTAGTAGAAGCATTCAACTCTTACTACTTATAGTGAGAATTTAACGCTTATGACATAGGATTACTGTTATACCTTGAATATTTTGTGACATCTTGTTTAAGGTAGATGTTTCTCATAAAAGCTGCATTTAATTATTACTGTTGTTCCATTAATTTTTATTTAATTAAAAATCGAGGTTAAAATTTCATTTTAATGAATAATTCATTCCGGCTAGAGAGAAAAATTTCAGTTCCCAGAAAAAGTGATTCTTCGCAAAAACTGGAGCTGTTTTTAAAATTGCTACGAGCAAACTCTAAAAAAATATACAGTACAATTATATGAGTAATACAAGATTGAATTAGCAAAATTAGCTATCCATTTAAAATGCTTTTACTCACAAAAGAATAACATATATTACAGTCGTAACATATATTTCAGTCATTTTTCCAATAATTCTCGGTCATCGTATTCCTAGCTTAATTCTACGTATGATCTGGAGATGATCGTCGTCTGTCTCTAAGGTTTCAAATTTTATACATAATAAATAAAGAAATGAACGAAATTACAAAATTTTTAGGTTACTCTGAATTTCTGCATTCCAGCGATGTTTCAATTCATAAAAATGCAAACGCAAATTCTAAATTAATGACTAAATCATCCCTCTCGCGTGCAATAACATTTCATATATATATTCAAATTCCTAAGCTCGCGTTTGTTTGACTATATTCCTAATTTATATGTTAGTTTGAAAAGGTATCACAGTGCACGAAATATCATAATTAATAATTATACTTAAAAGCGATTTTAGGATGCCCAACATTGTAATGTACTTCAATAATTGTAAAAAAGTTAAGATACAACGTTTGTGTGTGCAATCAATCAGGTTGCTTTGGTGTTCTGTTAAATAATTTTAATATGAAATTATGTTGACTATATATTATTCCTTGAATAAATGTGTTTCGATGCAAAAGTTTCATTCTTTGAAATTGTTAGATCTAATTCTGCAGTAATCATTATAGTAGATAATTCTGTTCTTAAACTCCGTGCAATCAAAACGATCATTTAACACGGAAGTACTTCCTGTGTAAAAGTGGAATAACCTAATCAAGATGAGGAGAACAGATTTGAATGATTTCATTTGGATAACACTCTGTGTAAACAGTAGTAATCTATAACTTTCATCCAGTTATGTGAAGATTGAAAATGAAACTTTCTATGTTTGATAATTCTCAAGATGAAGCATAAATCATAACCATACTGGCATAGCTCTAAAACACAGCTTTAGAGTAAAAATGTTTTAAGCTCAAATATACAAAAACAACAACATTTTTTTTAAAAATTCTGTTCATCATTTCAATAATCATTTGTTCGCAAGTAATTTTTGAATGGATATATGATACATAGCATACATATGATAGCGTATCATAATCCGTGCGTCATCCCTAATTTTCTTCCTTATTCCATTAGGTTGGGATATGTATCATTATTTATGAGTGTGCCGTATTTTTATTTCTTGTTCCATAAAACACTTCTTTGGAATCGAAATCTAGGTTGAAACCGCCTACTAAGACTGTTTAACAATCTTCGTCAGGAACATTCTAATTATACTTCTCCTTTTGTATTGAACTCTAGCATTCGCTAATTTTTCGTCAGATGTGGAATACATAGCCAAGCCAGGTTCAGCCTGGGGGACTTTGACGTCAAACTTAGCGATAAATCTTAAAAAATTGCAAATTTTGTGACTTTCAATATGGTAACCCGATAGAAAATGCAACGAAAACATGTCGACGCGAATCGGTCGGCAAAAATATGTCGACAGGAAAAACAGGCGTGTAAGAAATAGCACTGCAGTGCTAACAAAAAAAAAAAAGAAAGAAAGAAAACGGGGTGCGGCTGTGTCGTGGACACGGCCGTGTGTTCCGAATACGTGTACGTAACAATTAATATTATCTACTATAGAAATAATGTCAAAATACAGAGAACCAGTTATATAGTAGCGATTACATGATTCCACTTGTAATCATGTAATCGCAAGCCTATGCAAGTGGATGACCATTCATCCACTTGCATAGGCTCAGGAGACCCAACTGCAGATGTACTGGAACAGTCGTTTGTTCTCAAACGACTTCATTCTTTTACGTTCCCGGCACCGCTTCACTCTGTCATATGGTGTTTTACGGTTATCACTGGATTGCTCTTGAGAAGCCCTTTCCATCCATAAACGTTCTCTATATTATGATTTGGATTTTCGATGAGTATAATCCGACACTGCATTATTTATTTGAATTTTTTACTTTATCACAGTATATATTCACTATAACAATTTCACCGTAATGTTTTACGTACGCAAATTGATACATCTTAATGAGAACTGAGAATTGAAATGGAAACGATCGTTCTAGCTTCTCCGCGTCAAAATTTATTCTGAACGGACATTATGTGACGCAGCGAAACGACCTCAAAATGGCGGGCTTCCCCCTTCGCCGCAAGCGATGCATTACAGTCCTCACTCAACGTAACGAATTCTTTGATCCTTTAGCTATCGAGTGATGTAATTAAATTTGTATGTAGGGGATAGATATATAGCTGTAACATCGAACTGTATCACCCGATTTTGTTATCATCTGTTTTTTGAATTGCTCCCCACTTTACTGTATGGAAGCTATAAGACGTAGTCACGTCAGAAAAAAAAATCAACACGGAACACTAATATTCCCGTATTTTATAATCACCCATATATTTTATAAAAACTTGCTTTATTTAGAGGCGTTAAGGTTGGTATATTGGAAGGGTGGCGGGGGGGGTAGCCCATCTATTGGAAAGTGTAAATAAGATGTATTATTATTATTATTATTACTGTTGTTTTCAAATTCAATACTACTTATGACTGAGTGTATGTATTATTGATGTTGGAAAAGTAATGCTGTATGAAGCGAAAGAATACGAAATCAGTTTTTTAGGATACAAAATATTTGGACGTTTTGTTTTTTCAGATCCCCCAAGACATTTCCCGAATTTCAGGTACTTCCGTTCAAGTTCTTATGCCAAAACCAACAGTATTAGGCAGTACTAAAAGGTAGAATTCATAAATAGTGTGAACTTTTTAAATAGTCAACGACTATTATTCAATTTGAACTTTTTCATCTGTTTTTTTTCTCTCTGTTTTTTAAAATTTAAATATGTTTAATAATGCTAAAATTGTGCTATAATTGATGATGTTATAAATACAATGTTCTAGTTATATAAATAATGCCATTATTTTAAATGTTCGAAAAACTCCACCTCACGGGGTTGCTTCGGACAAATTAAGTGTGACGGAAATGGCTAATAAAATTATCAAAGCAGCATTCTTATAGAAAAGCTCAGTTCAGATAATCTAAAGCTTAGATGTAGCTAAAATATTTTGTAAAAATATTAACGTTTATTTTAATACCAACTTCTGTATGCCAAAAATGTTAATTTTGTTCAAAGTAGCCCTACCTTCCCCGACTATAAATTCATTTTTTTTTTGTTAAAATAAATAAATTATAGAAAACATTATTTTATTTTAGTAGTTTTTATCTATTATACTCGTATTCTTTTTCTTCTTTATTTTCATTTTCGTTTTAGGTTCTAACTAGATTTCGCATCGAATACAATCAAACAAAACTGTAAAATGAGTTACTGCACAGAAACAATTTTAAATATATATTCAAATAAATCATTTAACTTTAACATTAAAAAAATCTCCGATGAAATTTTAAAATGGGGAAATTTTATTCTCGGACTATTAATAATTTAAAATGCTAAAAATGTATCAGGCGGGCAAAATAAATATTATATTTTCCTACTCTGTTTTGGAAGTTCTCAAATTTGATCAATTTTCAAGAACAGAAGTCTTTATAAATGGATACTACGGAAATATATTTATTAAAACTTTATTAAACAAAAATGTATATATTTCTTTTGTAAGTAAATTTCAAAACAGAAAATTCAAGCTTTTAAATATTTATGTCGATTCTTATGCCATGCATGAATGGAAATGGAACTTGTTTCTTTATACCGTAGTTGTATTTAACTTTCTTGAGTAAACATATCGTGAATTTTAAAATGTGGAATATTGTTTAAACTATATTCGAGAAAGGGCATTTTTTAATGTAGCAAAGCATTTTCGTGAATGCTTAAAAGAAAAGAAAATTTCAATGAACAAGAAAACATTAGTAAACTTTCTTTCGTTTTAGCCTTTTATACTAACTGTAAATATTTTCTAAACTAGATACATTAAAGTCTCATTAAGCGTAAAATAAATCATGTAACAGGTCTTTTCAGTAAATTTCAAATTCGATACATAAACTTATTGTAACTGGAAAAGGCTTTTCCACAAAATAAGCTTTATTATTTTTCAGTTTTATCATATTATCAACACACATTCATTTTCCGATCCTCAGTGAGAACAAAGTCTGTTAATGAATTATCAGCATCAAGTAATTTCTTTTAAAACATAAAAATACCCTTCATTATATTTAATACTGAAAAATGACTTTGTGAGACAGTATTTACTTAATAAAATTCAATGAAGGTTTTATAAAAGTATCTAACGGAAATCATTTATCGAAATCTATACAAAGCTTGGTACAAGTCTTGAGAGCCCTTAAATAAAATAGATAGAGGATTTACTCATACGAAAGATAATGAATGTAAATACTATGTATTCTTGTTACTTTAATCCTACACAGCAGAATTTGTACTTCATTTAGATGTTAATTAAGGTAATTGAGGTATTAAGTATCACGTTTTGAGACTGAAATTTGTGCATGTTGTATATTATTCTATAAAGGCATGTGATTTTTTGTTTGCGCTGCTTAGAGCTGTCTGATAATCCGTACTATATCGCTAATTTGCTGATAAGATCTAAATTGGCCCCGCAGTGGCCTTGTTATTAAGCTCCGTTCCCGTAAGAACACGGAAAGTGAAACAGCACTGGCTTGGCCAGCGCTTGTTAGAATGAACTTCTCTCTCGACTGGACTGCTATTGGACAGTGTACGCTAATGGGAGCTGGTGTACGTAAAATGTGTTCATTGCTCCAATGTCCTCCTTGTTCAAACGATAGCTCTTGGAGTGCCGATTTAAGGTGCAAATTCTTTCATCTGGAATTGGTTCAAAATTCAGAGACCACTCATGGGAGGAAACGTTTGTCTGCCTAATAGCCGCCCATACAATGAAATGACCAATATCTGCGGCCCTCGTTGTGGTCAAGCCTCCAATAGGCCCCGGCCATTAGAAAGGGAAAAAAAAGATTTAAAGCATTTCTTGATTGATAATGCTATATTATCTCTTTCACAATTTTTTTTCTGAAACTATCACCTTTATTAGCTACCAGCTGGAGTACCATGGGGAAGTAGTTATGTTCTAGCACTCGGATATTGATTCGAATAGGGTAGATTTGTCTAAATTTTCAAATTGTTTCTATCCTAACATTACCATATGTATAAGAATAGCTAACTTACATTCTAAAATAATACACTTCTTTTTGCCTTGTAGATTTTTTTAGTCGTTTGCTTCTTCAGAAGCTTAGCTTAGAGCTTCACGCATAGATCAGAATACTAAGGTATGTAACATAATTGAAAGCATTCTCACATAATCCGTCATCAGAGGATGCTTTCTTTGACATAATTTTTCACTATCTGTGTCAATCAAAAATACACTCAATAGATCTCATCTTTGTCCTCTTAAATAAATAACTAATATTTTATTTTTAACACTACAGTTTTTGTAGTAATAGAACCATTGCTGCTACTTAAATTGATAAATTCAACAATCCACTTTTCTAGCATTTTTAGTATCGGAAAATAAACATTCATAAATATGGAACAAACAGAAAATTAACTTAGAGTTGCTTTAAAAATATTCTGATTTTCAATTCTGTTCCAGCTAAAGAAAAGACAGGGAGAGACAGTTTATCGAGATCTACGGCTCTTTTAGGCCTTCATCTCAGTTTTCCTAAGTACAAATTGTATTTCAAAGTACAATTTAAATCACAATATTTGGATAAATATATACATCCATGAGCTAAAGGGATTTTAACCCAAGACCAAACCGCCCGCTTAGCGCCCTTCATCTCTACAGGTACGCAGACCCGCGTAACCATCAGGTCTCCCTATTCCAGCTGTAGATAAAGGAATCTCTACACTGAGTATAACGAGAGAAATTGCCTCCAAACGGTAGCCATACTAGTGACATGCGCATGCGCAGAATGGCAATAACATAAATTATAAAGGGATTTTCAATTATTTTAGAACACTCTATTTTAAAAAAATACTCGTATCGGAATACTTTTTCTTGAACTTATTTATTTTTCTAAAGTAATACAAAGAATGTTCTATTTTACTTCGACGATAGCCATGACAGTGGCAGAAATGGGGTCCGTTTTTGTCATCAAAAAGTGCACGATTAGTAACAATGGATGCGCAATCTAGGTATTCCTAAATCTATGATTCTAGCTATTTTTCATCTTTCAACATTTTGAGCTCGCTAGCAAAATTAGCGACATTTATTTTCGAAAATATGTTAAATGTATTGAGAGCTGTAGCACCGTAAAGGATCCCTACCCTTTAATATTAATCTATTTCATTCAGCATTTTTTATGGCGGGCACACGCCGTTTATAAGCACTGGCCATTATTACGGTCGGAAGTATTGACCACTTTGTCATGGAGACGCCTAATAGGTGAGCAGCGTTCCTCTTATGAAGGGACGGGCGAAATTACTTTCAAACCCATGCCAGGAATCGAACACGGACTCGTGCAGTGGTAGAATGTTTTTTTAGTCACTACACTACCCGAGCGGCAATACATTCAGCATGTTTTATGCTTAACCCATTTGTGCCCCGACGATTTTCGTAACTTTCTTCGATTTTTGCTAATGCCAGCAATAATAGATAAATTTCTGACATCAACTGCCTGTAAACAAGTGATGATTTCTTCTTTAAAAAAGTGAAATTCTACATCTCACTTATTCATTTTTAAGTATTCTGTGAAATTGAGATTTAGTACTCTTGAATTAAGGCTAGAAAATGTAAATAATGTAACAAATTTTTGCGAGTGACAGCGAAAATGAGAAAATTTGAGCGTCCCGAATAAGGGACACTGGACACAAACGGGTTAACAGTTGGTATACATATTGTCTTCATTGTAGTAGATAATAAAATAAGATTGTTCTCATGTTTCCAGTTACTCTATTCAATTAACAGTTTTTTCCCTTCATTCACTTTACGTAAAATAATACATTTTTCTCGTCTAAAAAAGAATGATTAGAATTTCAATAGGAACATATGTCAGACTCGTGGACTTTTAGTATCTAATAATAAAAACTGATTTTATTGTTTTTATTATTTTAGCAAGTTTATGCATAAATAAGTTTTTTCAACTGCATGCCTTTAGCTGAAGAAGAGGTCAATTCATATTCTTCCTCTGTTTCCTTAAAATTTGAAGCATTTTACATGACATTTAATTTTTGATCATCTTTCCGCACCCTTGTATTCAAACATTAATTATGTCAATAATCTCAACACTTACGAACTATACCTGTGTCCAATAGTAATATGATTACAGTACATTTTTAAGGACAAAATGAAAGTATTCCAGAATTTTAATAGCAATAGTATTGTTGACTAAACCATTTTTACTGTAAAAAAATTATTTAGTCAATTGTATTAATACTAAACAAAAACTTGCACCTAAATTATTTACGCATGATACTTGATTTTTCTGTTATTTTATTTACATGATTTTTTTAAACATGAACTATTTTTGCGAAATTTAATTTCTCAAGTTTTGAATTTATGAAAATGCATTCAACTGAAAATAATTGTCTGCTTTATCATGTATTGTTTCCGATTATACTCCGATTATACTTTCCGAGTAAATCTGCGAGATTTGAACTTCATAGTTTTCTAAACATCTTAAGTGGATTCTTATAAGATTTATTTTCAGTTCCTTGGTAAATTGAATTAATTATAATTAAACTGTTTAATTTCCATTTCTCATACAAAATAATTAATGGAACACAAAATTGAAATTGACTCAGAGATATAAATAGTATTATAATGCTCGTTTAAAATTATTATTAATGTGTGATATCATAATATTTATCTTAATAATATTTGGAGAGGACATACGTAAGAATAATCCGAGAAACTTATTTGCCTCGAAATACACATAATTTCATTTTTGCGGGATAGTGAGATCATGATAGAGATTTACATAGAAGAGATCCTGATTCTAGCAAAATTTGTATGATTTTCCGTTATTAAAGTATTGTATTAGCACCACTTATCTCAACATGCTGGCCACAGTTAAATTCCATCATGTTTTTTGTTAGTCATTTAAATTCCATCATGTTTTTTTTAGTCATTTAAATTTATTTTGAAGGTTGCATTGACTGTATTTCGCACGAAATCATTGCGAGCGATTGCACAATCTGAAAACGCGTCTAATTGTTAAAGTGTGTTTAGCATTCATTTTTTCTAAAAAAAAATTCCTGACGATTTTTCAGCATGCTTAACCTACTTCATTTAACGACAAAAATTTACTGAATTTTGCATATCTTTGGAAAAACATGTTATATTGTTTGAAAGCGGCGCTGAAATTTTACATATAGTTGAATGACTTCTTTAAACGGGGTGCTTTTCTGAATGTGACATCCTAGATTTCCACAAAGGATAATTTCTGGAATGGATTGTCGTAATACTTCTAAATCTGTAGTTTAGCGCGCAAGACTCCATTTTTGAGCACAGAAATATTTCGCCAACATTATGCCTTGGCATACTTAGCTCTCATTTTTGACTTTTAAAGGAAAGTAAAATTTTTAAAGAAAAAATTGCCTTGTTTATTCTACAAAATTTTCCTTTTTTATATACTAACTGCAGAATAACAATATAAAATAAAATATTATTGCATGAAAAATTGTCATTCAGTCGAAATGTATGTTGTTGTTTCTCATGCCTTTGGTTTAGACTAACTAAACCCAGTACAAAAGGTAATGACGCATCAACAATTCGTAAACACACTTTCTCATTCAACAGTTTCCCCACAGACGCACTGAAGGTTAAATTATTAATGTTTTCACTCCTAAGCTTAAATAAAGACGTTTGAGCAGATCTTGGATAGGAGCACTGCAGGGTTAATCCAAGGCATTTAGCAGCATACCATACAAGATCTGGAGGGGTCTTCCAAGTGTTACTAACATTGGTTGAAAACAGGGAGTGGACCTCAGAAGCTTGTAATTTGGAGGACGGGGCAGTGACGATACCTTTTTAGGATTACGGCCAATTATCTAAGCCGAGGGGGGATACCCTCCGTGGGGGGGGGATCTTTCAAAGGAATCCTCTCCCGTATTTATGCTAAATTTCGGAGAAAACCACGAAAAACTCCGAACGGTTAGGCCGATGAAAGCGACCTGGGTTTGAACCAGGAACCTCCATCTCCCACTTCAGAATGCTATGCGCTCGGCCACTGGTGGAGCCCGGTCAATTTAGAAACGATATTCTGTCTCAACTTATCCAGGATGTCTGCCTAATCATCTAAGTACTGAATTGCGCTTTTGTTATTTGTTAATATAAATACATGAGATACGACTTAGTCCAAAACAAGTCTCAGAGTTTCTCTAATAGCAATTAAGAAATACTGAGCTGTGGTCTCGAATTTAAAATCGATAATTAGTCGCACCTTTACTTGTTTTCATAAGAATACCACTGTCCGTTTATACAGAGTCAGATTTGCTTCTATCAGTGTTGAGGATGAGGGCTTGAGAAGAGATATTATGAATGATCTCGGTAACCTACTGATGCAGCAATTCTGGTGTTCATTATGCTTGGTAAGATGAATTTTCAAGTCTTCGTTAAAAATTACATTACTGAGAGATGGAAAAAATGATAAAAAAAGACGGTGTCAAATGATAAAAAAAGACAGGAATCAACATCGATGTCAGCCGAAAGCTCCTTCCACAATTAACCAAGAGAGCTGTCCTTTTTCAAAGTTTGCTTCTTTTCTCAGGGATAAGTGCTGAAGATCAGCCTCAAAAAGGGCAATATCATTGGAACAACAGTTTCTGAGACCAGTGATAATTCTGGCAGCGCTTAATTGTGTTCCTTCAATTATTTTTAAATTAGTAGACTTCTATCGGAAAACAAAACAAGACCAACAGATTACGGGAATTTTAAGGCCCTTCATATTGTTTTAGCAATATCTGCAGGAATTTTTATTTTTGTGACATTTTGGAACCCATTACAGCAGTTTTTTTACTGAAAAATTACCTAATTTCGTCCCTAAAGAAGATTAACATTTTATTTCAAAGGTAAAATTGCAAAATGGGTACACCACCACTTATTTAGTTTCCTGTACTAAATGGACACAACGCTGGGTTCAACCATCAGCCGTTGGGCCCAAGTATGGAAGCTTACGCCAGCTCTTATATTAAGTACCCATCCATTTTCGTTCAAAGAAAGGAACATCATAATAAACTGTATAGTGCAGAACTTGGGCTGCCTGGGTAAATGCATAGATAAAAACAGAAAGTGCCCTTTTAACACAATACTACTATAAGCATTTTCGAGATATTCATTTAGTTATGCTCTCTCTCTTAAAGTTTATGAATTATAGCTTTAAAATACACTATTTTGTAGCTTAACTTTTTACGGTAGCATATAGTAGTGTACTGCCGCACAGATAATACTTTCAAAAGTAATACTTTTAAAATAGTACTTTTTCTGCATCGTAATTTTTTTCTCGGCCATTTTTTTAATATAGGCGCTCATTGTTTAAACCATGTCAAATCAAGAAATATAGTGAAAGCCTGTTTTGGAATCAAGCCATTTTTCAAGAAGCATACTACTTAAATTTAAATGAGAAATTTTAAATCTGTTTTAAATTAAGAACGTGTTTTAATTAGTAAAAGAGGAAATGTGCTACTATTTAGATTTTTTTTCAGGTGTAAACAAAAAGTAAAATGAATTTGTTCAAAATACTTTTATAAAGTTTTGAGACAGAAATATTTCATATATTTCATACTTCATTTCTCTGAGGATATTACTGTCAGGTGTAGACAAAACTCGTGATATAAAATATGATTTTTAATGCATTTTTATTTCTTTTAAAACTTTTTTTAATGATTACAGTTTTCAACTTGCTTGTAATAAATAATTCATAAAAAACAAAAATTATAAAACCGACATTTCAACATTTGATATCTTTCAAATCGCATTAAATCCATAAAAATAATTTAGGAACTTTACTTTGTTGCAGATACAAAAAAGAATAAACATGAAATTGTAGGTTACGAATTTTAGCCTAAATTTCACCAGTGTAGAGCTGATCAAAACAAAAATTCGTAACAATATGTAAGTAAATATTTGTTATTTGATTAACATTATTCATCTGGGTTCCATTGGAAAACATTTAAGCTGGATAAGTTGAATCATAATTCAATAATATGGCAATTATAAAAATATTAAAGGTAGATGATTTTTTACTGTTTTAAATAATATTGAAATCTTTTATTAAACTAAACTACATTAAACTCACTGGCGCAACAAACAGACTACATGAGGCCAAGGCCTGCGCTGCCCAGCGACGCCTTCGCGACCATGGGCTCTAGGGTGTGGAAGCATATGCCCCGGTCAGATGATCAGCCTGGCCTTATTTTACTGCAAAATAATTTGTATAGAAATAATTCAAAACTATTGAAATTTTAAAATACAAATAAATTTGTATAGATGAACTCTTTTGAGTGAAGAACTAAAATATTTTTAAGAAAAGCAACAATTTTATTCATCCTAAAAAATTAAATCATTTGTGAACAGGTAAACGATGTATAGAGGCTGCTTGTAAAAAATGTATCAAGTTGAAAATGTATAAATTAACTATTAACAATGATTTTAATTAACAAATAAATCATCCAGAAAAAACTTCTTTCAGAAAATTATCACATGTATGCTTCTTTCGTATTTTCTATTCATAAATTGGATGAACGAAAAGAACAATGCATGTAAAGTTACTCATAAATCTGTCGTTTTAGATAATTCACAATTAATGCTCTATCGTACTCGTTTTGCTTCTTTACCTCTATTTAATTATTTTGTTAAGCACTCAACTCTAAGTAATTTATTTAATTTTCGTTAATTTTTACATTGTGAAATATAATTACTTTTAACAGATCTTCTTTTCTATTCTATTATCTGCATAATTTTTTGTGCCTTTCTGTGCTCCCTAAATTATAAAAATAATTTGGAAATAGCGTTTAAAATATCCTATTTGCTAAAAAAAAAAAGTTTAATGCGGGCTAAGACTTTGATGTCTAAGCCCGAGAGTCATTCGGGTTGCCATTTTCGGTGTAAGTTCAAGAATCTCTAGGAATCAACTTTTAACTTATTTTGGCATTCAGTTCCATGTTCGGTAGCCAAAATATTTACTAAATCATGGTTATTTACAAATAAACCTATTTTCAGGTAATTGTACAACATCGGATAAGTAGTTATTGCTTAAGTGTGTAAATTGTGGTAAATTTTTACGTTGAAAATGATGCCTTTTATGCGGAACTTTCTTTCTTACTTTAAAATGTACCTTTTTTCAATAACTTCTCATTAAATATTAATTCTTAGTACATTTAAATCTTTCCTTCATTGGGAATAAGAATAATTTTATGTTTATAATTAAAATAGTTTATTAAAAATATATACCTTTCAAGCATTTTTCTTTTTTTTAAAACGTGAAAGGTACCAAAACTCCCCTGTCCACAGAGAAATATGAAATCAAAATAGCTCAGAACTGAAAGTGTTAATATATGAGTTGTAGAAAAGTTTTGCTTTTGTGAATACTGAGCAGGAATATTTTTCCAAGAAAGGTTGTATTTCCTTGTCCTTCTCAGAGAGGTATAAATATTAACGAGTCGCTTCTCCCCTCCGCTCTATATTCTCGAGCTGTGACAAGAGAAACGCTTCAGCACTAATTCGTATTATTTATGGAAGGCCCGTTAGTGCCATAAAAATAGCATTCAAGAACAGAACTTTAGAACTTTCCTCTCGTAAAATTCATGAAAATAACTTTTTTTTCAATATAAGTACTGATTACATGATTTTTTTAAAATTATTTTCAAGTGGATATCAATTATATTTTAGCAGTTCAAAATACTACACCTATCACAGATCAATTGATTTATGCTAGCAGTTCTAT
Organism: Cheiracanthium punctorium; assembly: GCA_038373885.1. Taxonomy (NCBI): domain Eukaryota; kingdom Metazoa; phylum Arthropoda; class Arachnida; order Araneae; family Cheiracanthiidae; genus Cheiracanthium; species Cheiracanthium punctorium. Next base: position 102,209 of record JAWZYV010002970.1, read on the forward strand.
CATTCATATTGAAAAGTATAATATAAAATATAAAATATCTTATATAAACTTGAACAGAAACAGTAATTACTTCGAATTTATCTATTTCAGATAGGAATTAAATCTATTATTTAAGATTAGTTTAATCTATATTGTTATCCCTATTGCACGTTTCTCAAAGATCACATGAGCTAATATCGCAAACATGTTTTAAACAGTCTGTTTACAAATTTAATGGATTCTCTGGAGGTTTATCGTTTCAAATACCCAGGACAATGGGAAAATTTATCTAGAATCTTATCATTCGTTGTTATATGTGTATTTACTGTAGGTGAAGTTTCTGATCAACTTTCAAAAGATAACTACAAGTAACACATTCATAGGGATGGACGCGAGACGAAAAATAGCCGTCTCGCGTCTCGCAAAATAGCCTAAAACCTTTGTCTCGTCTCGCAAAAATCCCTATATCGTAATGTTAAAAATATGTGTCTCGTCTCGCAAAAAAGATGCAAATCTCTGTCTCGTCTCGCAAAAAGCCGTCTCGCGTCCATCCCTACACATTCACACGTTTACATGTAACTATGATAGTTGTACTAATTCCAATATAGAATAGCTAATTGTAAAAGATTTAAAAAGCGCTATTTTGCATCAGGTGTGATCTGGGAAAAGGTTATCCCTTGAAGCAGTCTCCAATCTAAATACTGCGTGTGTTTTAAAATGTTAGCACCCAGTACCTCGAAAATGAAAAATAATTTAAATGCAAATTATATAGTAATGCCAGCTAGGTTCAGCTTGGAAATTAGGACCCCGTAGAAATATTTGGCGGCGTTAACTATGCCATTATAGTAGTTTTAGTATGGCTTGAATATTTGTTAGCGCGGCGATATGAAATATTTTGAGGTGCAAAATACGCTATTTCGCAAAGGATTATGTATATGAATATACGGATAGCTGTTTTCACGGCAACATTACATGAGCAATGATTGTCGATTATTGAGCATGTGTAAATCGCCAAATAATGAAAAGTCACCATTGATGGAAAGATATCCCAGATGTTCCGTAAATTTTTAGCAAAGAAAACGTATGAAGTACTGTTTTCTTAGAAATCATTATTAACTATATATACCTAAGTCGCCAAATTAGGATAAACCGCCATGGGTGGTAAATACGATAGATGTTCCATAGGTTTTACATAATTAAAAATAGTGTGAAGTTCAAATTTTTATGTTCCAAATAAATATGCAAGAACCAAGCAATTTGTATCCCGGCAACGTTCTATCTGATTCAATCTTTGGAGTTTGTGTATGAAAATTATGCCCTTTTTATGAATAAGACTTATTAGGGGCCGAATGCCTCATACGAAAACCGAGCGTAGCGCGTCTAGGAGCCTTGGCCCCTAGTGTATTAAAATGCTGTATTTAATATGAAGTATAGTGCTCTGTTTCGAATACGGTGTTATTTTGGGATTTTTCAAGCTTGTTGGACTGTTTTAGCATAACACCCACCACTCGATTTCATAATAGTATTTTTGATCTAGCAATCATAAATGTAGAAAATGTAATTCATCTTAATTCGCAATATAAAGAACACCTTGTTTAATGAACAACGATATTAAATCGAAGCTATATAACATGCATGATCTGCATAGATTTTAGTGTCTGTTGAACTGATAGTTAGTTCACAAGGTTGAAAGAAAGATCTATTGTACATTGTGGCCTATAGATGCATATAAATTAAAGTGCATTAATGTCCGGATGGTGCTTTCGAATAAACTCGAATTATGTACGTATATTTGAAGTGAAAGGGTGGTGGAATAGTTCCTTTAAGCTTAAGCTTTCTTTTAGCCACATCGATAGTGTTAGTACAAAAGCCGCAATACCCAAAATCCTACCTTTGCAAAATCCTCCAAAAAGCAGCATGACCTAAAAAATTGCCTTTCCTAAAAATTATCTGAAATAAATTATTTCACGCACTGTTCAAGAAAGGAAACAATTTTAAAACCTAAAATCCTTTTATTTTACAAATTCACATTTAATTCAATTACATTCTTTACTCATTTTATTACTTCTTTTACTTTTATTTATTTACTTTCTCGATTAACCTTTCTTTTGTCTCAATTTAAAGACCGCCAAATTATAAACTAGATAGAGATGACGCGGCTCCATTTAAATCAAACAACCATCTTCCTACCTTAATCAGTTCATATACATCACAGTTGCTCCAGGATTCCGTCTATGGTCTGTCGGACCGGCATCGGTAGATCAGCTCCTCTTCAAAACACTTGATGAATTCGGCGAAGATTTGGTCAATCATCATTAGACGAGCTCGGAACTTTTCGGCACTTCATCTGATTTCTAGCGGTCTGGTTCCTGGGGCGGCATCTAAGTCCGTTTCAGCTCCGAGTTTTACGCCCTGGGTGCAGTTGGTCGTCAATAAGCATTCGCCACGGCATTGTTCCTCCTCAGCTTCGTAATCACAGTACTCCATCGGGGAGGATATTTTTTTTATAAGTCCATGTACTCGAACCTTCACCGCTGTGTCTGTCCCTGCGATCGCGCTGTGTTCTGACTTTTTTTTTTTTTTTTCTCTCTCTCTCTCCTTCTCCACTGCGAAGCTTATTATTTTTTCTTTTCTTAGTCATTCACCATTGAGTGATTATTATACTCATTGCACGTAATTTATAATCAACAATTCTAAGTATATCATTCAATAATAAGCAACACTTTACTACTAATGATTTCAGATAATTATATTCAAAATAGGGTATCCTAACAATTTGCATATTAACATAAAATTTATTTTAAACCATATTTTTACTTATAGAAATACTTATCTAGAAAAATTCTTCAAATTAATTAAATCCCATCTTTACAAATATATTACCTCAATATTAATCAAACCATTATAATACGCAGCAAATACATATAACGTAGGATGAAATTTTTATCGCTGAAACTTTTATCAAGCAGTGCCTTTTCTCATCAACTGTGAAACATTTGCAAAATCTTAAATAAAATATCAATAAGAATTTCTCCTAGAATAATTCAAAAATATTGAAATACACTTAATACAAACAAAAATAGTAAAGTCAAATTGATCATACATTAATTTCGTGCCAAGACCGGACCAAGTGCGCTTCATTCAAACAGAAATATCAAATGAAGTCAAATTAATCATACCATGTTGGGGCAGATGAAATACCTCTCAAGTTCATAACTCTCAGAAGCTGAAATAGTCCGAGCATAAGGTTAGCACATCTGTTGGAAGCACTATCATTATTGTGGATAGTTGTTTTCCTCAAACTGAATATTCCTTGCGCTTAATTAGGATCGTGATGCACTTTATATGGATACTGTCGTTAATCAAGATTTCATAGTTCCTCTCCTCATATTTAATGCACCAAGCAATTGAAGCAATGTATATCGCACAATGAGCGGGGAAGAATGAACAGTCGAGCAACAGCAGTCGGTAATTTTTCTTTGAAATATTTTTTAACTTTCATCTTCAACCAGGGATTTAAAAAGTGAGTCTCATTTCAGGAGAATGACTTTCGATAAGCACCAACCGGAACAGCTCGATCTCAGAAAAAATAATTTTTTAAATCAACGAAATTCAAGTACATGAAATAATGTAGATCGCACAATTAGCTGGGAAGAATGAACAGTCGAGCAACAGCAGTCGGTAATTTTTCTTTGAAATATTAACTCTCAACAGTAGCCAGAGATGGAAGAAGTGTCAGACATCAAGGAATCTCAGGGAATTTCTAATAATCAATATTCATTTTTTTCAAACTGAGACGTAACATACACTCATGTCCATAAATTAAGGATAATTCAGAATCACACAGAAATTGATCTCTAAAATAAAAATTTCACCTGTGGAATGATCACACACATCTTGAAGAAGAATATGCAAATTACAGGAAACCACCAGATGGCGTGGATGGTACGTCACAATGACGAGAGTGTAAGAGAGGGGTATATAAGGAATGGTGGCAAAGAAGTAAAATTGTTTACAAGCGCTGTGAAAGCCTTTCAGTGCAAAAACCGCATAGTTATGGCACAAAGGAGGCATTTGGATGATGTTTTACGTGGCAGAATTATCGGACGACTGGAATGTGGACGTACCCAGCTGGAAGTATCCGAGGAACTTGGAATCGCACAGAGTGTCATCTCCAGGCTTTGGCAACGATTCCAAGATGATGGTAATGTGAGTAGACGTTACAGCACAGGTCGCCCCAGAGTTACAACGCCGAATGAGGACCGCTATTTGGCAGTTACTGCCAAAAGAAACAGACGGATTACAGCATCAGACCTGTCTCGTCAGCTCTCTTCAGCTACCGGTACGACAGTTTCAAGGCAGACCGTGTACAGACGCTTAGGGCACATTGGTCTATATGCTCGTAGGCCTGTCAGATGTGTTCCACTTACCGCAACTCACTGTCGCCTGTGATTAACCTGGAGTAGAGAGCATGCTTTGTGGACACCACAACAGTGGTCTTGTGTGATGTTTTCCGACGAGTCCAGGTTTAGTTTAGAGTCTGATTCTCGCCGGACATTCATCTGGAGAGCGCCAGGTACCCGTTACCACCAAGAGAACACCATTGAAAGACACCGTTACGGTGGTGCAGGATGGCTCGTTTGGGGAGGAATTATTCTTGGTTCCAGAACTGACCTGCATGTTCAGAGTGTAACGATGACAGGCCACATCTATCGGGATGTCATTCTGGAACAACATGTAGGTTTGTTTCGGGGCGCCATGGGTGCTGAATTTGTGTTTATGGATGACAACGCCCGTCCTCACCGTGCAAACATTGTAGACGGATGCCTTCAATTGGAGGATATCACCCGTATGCATTGGCCAGCATACTCACCGGACTTGAATCCAATAGAGCATGTGTGGGATATGCTTGGCCGACGAATTGCAGCCCGTCAACCCCCTCCCACCTGTCTACCGGAACTTCGGAGTGCATTGCTTGATGAGTGGTGTAATATTCCCCAAGATCAGATTGATCATTTGATACTCAGCATGCCTAGGCGTTGTCAGGCCTGTAGTGCATCGTCCGGGAGACATACTCCGTATTAACCATCCTACTAACCATGTTATACTGTTTTTTGTAAATAGATTCTTTTTTGAAATTTGGTCAAGGGAGTAAAACTTGCAATTTTTATTAATTATGTCAAACATATAGCATCTTTTTTGCTCTTTACTTTTTGTTCAATAAATAGACTTTACAAATAAGTCAAATTTGTTTTGCTTCTTTCTCTTTCTTTGCCTGAACTTCATTATCCTTAATTTATGGACATGAGTGTATATCCAACCGAAGGCATCCGTCGATTTCAGGAGAATGAGACTGGGTCTCAAACCCTTTAATCTTCCGAGAGGCCTGGCTTGCGTTGTCGAAATTTCAAATCCAACTGACAAAACCGTTACTGAAGTTTTGTAGCTTGACTTACGCCAATTTAGCTAATTCTTATGTTTTTGGCTCAATGTCACAGTATCCACTGCATATTTTTAACTGTAGTCAATGAAGATAAAAAATCACATGGGGCTTCCCTTTTCCTTGCAAACCTCAAAATTTATGAGTTTTTTGACTGCGCATGGCGAACCGATTTTCCCTGCACCTTCGTTGCTACCTGAAATATGATATACGCCCAGTGTGGTCTGGAGATTCCTTCTCTGAAAATTCGAAGTCTTTGCGGTCCCCGTGTGAATGAACTCTGGGAACTTTGGGGGGGGAAATGTATTTTATACTTGAAGTAACCTTAAAAACTTCACATATACTTGTGAGGTATTAAACTTCACCTTTTATAGAGCATGATTGAAAAGCGCTCAGTGTTGTTATGCCTTCGCATAACAGAAACCCATAAAAAATCCTCCACCAAAGACAGAGTGTGTAGGCTTGCTATAAAATGAAACAGAGGAAACATATCTGCCAACTTATACGTTTTTTGTTTGTTTGTTTGTTTCGTTTTTGAAAATTATCAATCACAACTTTCAAACAGTTTTATTTTACGTTAAAATTTGGATTTATTCAAACATGAAATCACAGAAAAAAACATTAGTGGCGGATAATCTACCGAAACCCCCTCTAAAAGTTGGCAGATATGATAATGAGGAAGCCACATGTGCCGATATTGAGAGCTCGTGTACAGCCCCATCTATCGGATTCCGCCCATGCTTTCCTATGTAATTATGGTTTGGCTATCTCCCCACTAAGTTTGTGCACAAAGTTCCGGGACACTTGTACATGCATGTATCTTGTACTTGTATATTCAACTAATTATTGAAAATACTAAAGAAAAACCATGATTTAGGTTAGTTGTAAGGGTTTTAAAATCCTACTTTAAAATACTGATTACTATTCTAAATTACAGTGAAGATAAATGAAAGTAAAAATAAAATATAAATTGCCTTCCAAAAAAAAGTTGAAAGTTTAATTTGGCAGTATATACTCTTGACGTAATACTCTTGACAGTTAAAATGTGCTCCAAGAAAAAAACTTGCATGTTTCCATGGAAATGAGAATGCGGATAATGATCATCCTAATAGTTCGAAATGCTGGGATGCTTTTTCTGTATACAGGTTATCTTTTTTTTTTTTTTTGGGGGGGGGGGACTGCACTGTATTCAACACATTGTTAAACTTTTATTCAATAATTTTGTTGCGTTTTCTGTCATTTTTATTGCATTCTTACACTGTATTTAGCATGCAGATTTTTAAAAATAGAACTTTAGCATTATTTTCACATAAGCAACACAACTGTTTGCAAAACTAAAAATTGTGTGAGAAACGAGGAATAATTCTTTACTTTAGGGCTTTTTTTGTCTTTTACTAAAGTGAATAATGCTGGGCTGAACATTTAATTTTGCAGAATGAAATATGGCGTAATTATTCAGTCTTGTTATGTGATTCCAGCTTTCTCTATATATATATTCCTTGGTAATGTTTTACGTTTAATTTTATTCTGAGTAGCGCTTTCATAAACTTAACTATGTGATAACGTTACTTGGGATAATGGTAAGCTAAAAACACATTAACTAGCGAAACGTAACTCCATAATGAACCTTTTATACCAAGATTCGTAAATTAAATTTATTACTAGAAAGAGCTTTACGGAATTTGGAATACTTTTATGAAATTATAAGTAAAAAGAATTGCTTTCTGTCTGGAGATTGTTTTTTGCATTCGCAGATCGTAACGTGAGTAACCGTAAACCGTACGTGAGCACTTGCGTTAGCCCCTTATCACAGAAAGTGCCCTCTGGTATCGAACTTCCTGAGAGTCTAATTTTATTACCATGATACTTATTCTTGTACATAGATCCACGATCTCATCATATTGAAAAATAAACCTGAGCAGCAAACTTTTATTAAAATAATACATTATTTAATCTGTTGATACTCTAATCCTACTTAATTTCTCTCGGAAGGCGATTTTCTGCAATCTGTCAAAAATTCCATACATTTTATCCTTAGCCAATAACAATTTGTGGTCAGGTTTACTATAAATCTTTTAATTTTATAAAAAATTATCACAACTGCTAGAATTCTTCTAAATGATTTAATTATTTAACATGGGGAAAAAATAGAAGAATGTGGTCCAAAATGATCTCCTTAAGGGGAAAACTTGCATAAAATAACACAAATGTTAAATAAAACTTTGGCCCTTTGCCATAGTATTTTACAGTATATTTTGCATCATAAACATATTTTAATAACATTTTAAACTCAAACTGAGTACAGAAAACAGTAGAATTTTGAAAAAGAGTCCAAAGAATCATTTCACCCTCACCAAAGAGCAAAATGATCCTTCATTTGAAAATAATCGTAAATTGTTTTTTATCGGCAAAATAAAAGATGTAAAAGTAATTATGGCTATACATAATGAAATAAAATAACTTTGAGAATCATATAGTATGCATTATTTATTTTATGAAAATTTTAAAATAAAAAAGTGTCACAAACAATAAAATAGAATATTTCAAGATTATAATTGAAAAATTATGGCTATAATAAACGTAGAAATAAATTAAATAATGTAATGTGAAATCACGCATTTTGAGAGTGTGTTGACTAGGGCCCGGTAGTGGAGCTTCTTCAGTCGATGAATCATTTTACCCAGAGCATGGCTGCCCACTTTAGGTCATATTATTGGAATACACCGAGAAACCTAACAAACTAAACAAGTGTAATTAACATCTAAAAACATTTAGTAAACCAAGTCATATTTATATTCATTAAAGACTGTATTTCTATATAAATTGAAAAGTTAGTGCTTACGATATAAGAGATATATTCATGCACCCAGTGGCGTAGCCAGAAATGTTTCATGGGGGGGGCGCGATTACTGCAACTCACATATATGTATACGTGCGTGAGATAAGGGAGTGAAGAACATACATTTTGTATGGCAAAAAATTCCTCATGGGGGGTGACCCCTATCCCCCCCCTTGGCTACGCCGCTGCATGCACCTCATATTCGATTACGATCCCTGGACCCAGTATGTCTGGAGGTATGTCAGATATGTCTGGAAGTATGTCAATATGTCAGTCCAGTATGTCAGAGAAGGGTCCCATCCCCCCCTTTTTTTCCCAGCCGTGGACTGCATTAAAATTGCACTGTTATTTCTTACCGATGCACTTTTTAGAATGTAGTGTAATCTGCAAATGAGAGGAATAATTACGGTAACTATTTTATAATGCCAAACAAAACTTTATTATAAAATTATGTTACTTAAAAATGACAAAATGACAAGAGTAAAGTACCATATGAATGTATTATGTTTCGTGCTAAAAGTGATAAATTTTAGGAGTGTTAGAAAATCGTCTTAATTGACTTTTCTTATTTAAAACAAAACCATATACACGATAAAATTTACAACCAGTTACAACCCCCCTGCCCCAATTTATCATTCTACGCATGTTTAAAGCCAAAGAATTTTCTTAAAGCCATAAATTAATTTTTAAAACTACTCAGCCATTAAACTAATGCTATCCCATGTTAATGTAGTAGTAGTAAATAATTTGTACACTGCAATTAAACACGCGGAACTTTGGTTCATACGAGTTGAAATAAGAAATTATATCTTTTAATCCGTTTTATGTTCTCTAATTGCATTCAGTTACATTTAAAACTCAATTATATACAAAAATCTGTATCGGCCGAATTGCCACTGTTACATAAACTATTTTCAAACTAAACACTTCCGTTTTTCATTATTTTAGCATACATTTGCGGTAATTGCAAAAGAAAATTTTATAATGTTGACTGTTAAAAGAAATATTTAAATAAATGACTTCCGTTAAGGTAAAACATAACTGATGAAAAATGTTACAAAGAGAGATCAAAGGAAAAAAAACTTTTATTTTTTAATAATTAAACAGAAGGTTTTTCGTCTTTTTTCACTACTTTTCTATTGATTTTTTTTCATTAATGCATTTGTGAACTGTAAACATTTCAAATATGCATTCGGCATGGATTAAAGCTTTCATGCATTGCTTCAATAAATTAAAAAAAAAAAAAATCTGATACATTTCAGAAATTTTCTCAACTCATTACTAGAATGTTTGGTTATGAAAGTTTTTTCCCCTAAGTATTTTGTATTAGTTAAATTTAGTGAGTTAGAGTTACATGTTATATGTAGTTGGGTATTGTATTTTAATCTCGAAATGTTTATCCGGATTCTTTTCAGAATCTTTCTTTGATGGAACTAAAAGTCTTTGTAGTTAGTTTATAAAATTTCTTTTGTTCTTCTTAATTTCACGGGTTATATATTCCATGAAAATGAACAAAATAACTTAAAAACAAATATGAATGAAGTTAAATTCACTAAAATTTGATATTCAAGATTATTTTATTTTTAAAATGTTATGGATTAAAATTTTGATTAAGGCTTTCAAGAACACTGCCAAACGTAGGAAAAGTACATGTCAAAGGACTGCTTATGTGAAAGGATCAGTATCATAAGACTTTCAGTTGGAATCCACAGCATAAAAACATAGGAGTTTGGTGACTTATTTCAGGTAATAACAAGTTAATTAAGAGCTAACCTTAGTTAACTTGTATTGTACTCTTTCTTATATATGTAACTTGTAGTGTGCTCTTTCAATTTTGTATCTTTAATCGTTAACGAGACTTCTTTTTATACGACATTTCCCATTTCTAATTCATTATGGCAAATCTAGAATCTGCATTAGCTAAATCAGGCTAAAATGCCTTCAGGCAAATGCTAAATCAAGCTAAATATGCTTTAAAATAAATTTGCTCTACCTTCCTAACACGTATATTGCTCAGTCATTTTTCATTCATTTATGTCACTATTGTTTAATAACGTCTACAGATGAATTTTTCATCCTCTATAAAGAATAAGAGTTTTAATTTCTCTTGACTTCCAAGCGTTACCTTAAACCTCATAATCTCTGTGCATTACCGAGACTGGAAGAAGTTTATCCTTTCACTGCTGTCAAAATATTCTGCTCTTGAAAATGATCAGCTTGTGACTGACTTAATCAAAGAAGTTTTTTATTTCTTTGATTAAGTCAGTTCATACTTAAGGGACTTGATAAAATTTATTCTGAGGTTTCTCGAGACTATACGGAAATCTCTTCTCAAAGTCTAGCACTTTTTTCCCTTTTAATAATTCTATCGTTTAAGATTTATTCTCATTATAAAACTAGGAAGATAAGTTACTTAAAATTTATTTCTTGTGCTTTAATATACATATTTTTGCTGCATATTTGATTTAATTTATAAAAAGTAATGGAAGAGTGGGGAGTGACAAAATTAAGCCTATTCTGAAAAATTGTGTCTTCATTAAATTTTCACTGCAATATTTTACATTAACTTTACTTAAATCAGACCTGTTAAATCTATATTTCTATCGACATTAAGCAGATTAGTTTATCTTAAGCAAATATGTACGCTCTAATTTGGATACTGCTTCATATAACTTAATCAAACACTTTAGTGTCAAGAAACTTTGCTCGTGCAAAAAGTGCCAGGAGACATTATTCGGCAACAAAAGAACGGACGTTTAACAATAGCATGATAGCTTACCTCATGTTTGGAATATTTCAGATATTAAACTTTATAATTAAAGAAAGCGAAAAAAGTAAATTTTGTAGATAATCATTTCTGTGATTTATCCTCGCAGCTGCATTGAAGTTCTTAGTTTTCTGTAGTTTCCACTTATAATAGATCCCATAACAGAGCTATTCACTGGGTAAGTTATCAACAAATATTTTGTCTCTAAGTTATAAGCTATTTAAACATTTATGTTCAAAATTTTTGTATATTGTTTTAGAGAATTATTGAGCTCTACATCTGTAAAAAATGCTTTGTTGATCTGAACAAAATTGTTTGCCCATACACAAAAATGTTTGCCCATACCCAACCAGCAAAAAATCCCCGTTTGCATTTTGAGATGCTGGTTGGTTCGCATTTCGAGATGCTAGCCCAATGGTTAAGACGTTGGACTTGCAACTAGGAAGTTTCGGGTACAATCCTGATGTAGCACTAAAGACCATCGTGTACATACTGTGTGTATGTGGTTCCGAAATTTCTCTCGGCGCACAGTGGAGTATTTGTGTCAAAATCCTGGCCAAAAATATTTTTCATGTGTTTTAACGTTAAAATCATTACTGTTGACTTTTGACTTACTTTTTAGTATTATATACTTCTTAAATTATATAAAAAAGCGTGTTGTCACCAAATTTGGCGATATATCGCTAAACGACTCGAATTTGGTTTCTAACAAATGTCTTGTCCGGGGAGTGTCCCTTACTGGGAAGTACTGCTTTTGTATAATACCACTTATAAATGTAATACCACGCGGCTGTCGAACTAACGATGTGGCGTTTTGGGCGATTTTCTCCAGATGTCACGTGAATACGCATTAGAGCTTCTTAAAAAGCCCTCCGCCAAGGCAACCTTCCCGTAAGGAAAATAGCCGTGCCTTAACCCAGCGGTTCTCAACCTTTTAACTTCGCGCCCCTAACAAAGGCTTACTTACGGTAGCGCCCACCCCCTTCACATTGTTCAGTATACATTCAGTTTTTTAATCTTTAACAATGTACATTTAGTCGAATTTTCTACAATATAATGTTATCAGTAAAGTTTAAATGAACATTTTAAGCTTAAATGGATATATTTTTGAGTAAAAATGAGAATAAATTAGGCGATTTTTTAAAATTGTGCACCATTACTTGCTCCTTGGTTTTTCTCCTGCCTCCCCTGGAAACGCTCTGCGCCCCCTTGGGGGCGCGCCCTACAGGTTGAGAAACTCTGCCTTAACCACAATAAAAATATATAAATGTAATACTTTTTACTTATAATAATACTTATAAATATAATACTACTTATCTGTAAATCAATTTTTATCATAAAAGTTTTCAGAATTTTCACTTTTCTAAATGTAGTTACTATATGGATCTTAGTTTTCTAATGATTTCTGAAAATTAACTTTTTCATTCCGATTCTTTTCAACTCTGACATTCGTCTTCACTCAGAATCCCTTTCTTTTTCTTTTCCTTCTTCTTCTTCTTTTTTTTTTTTTTTTTTTTTTGAGAGAGAGAAAGAGAGAGACCACCATCGGGTCCCTCTGGAAGAAGTTATAGGGTCTCACTGCTATAAGGCTTGCTCTTTTTCATTGGCCTTTATCTAGAGCAGATAATATAAGGGCACTGCTTAAAAGAAGCCCCCCTTTGCAAACCCATAAAATCTCATTCCAAGCTCGAGGAGAAAGTAATTTATTTCAAGCCAGCACTTCAAAATGACTTAAAGAGGTAGCACGTGTTTCTGTGTACACACTCACACTTCCATGACCTGAAGTCACAGTTGTCATCCTTTGAGAACCAAAATTGGGGAGTTTTTGCTTTGGACACAATTTACGACATAAATGGAAAACTAAGCTGTAAATAGAGGGGACTATTTACAGGACTAAGTAAGGGCAATTTTGGAGAAATTTTCTTCTTTTAATCAATTTACATCAGAAAAATAAATTACATACTGAATTTAAAATACTGATGTTAAATCTTAACTAAAATGAAACTTAATATACCTTTATCCAAACACTTGATCATAATTTATAGTTTATGAGAAATACAAGCGCGTTTGTTTGTATCCCTTTTGCGATCACCCGTGAAAAAATTATCGAAAAAATAAAAATGGCGCTATAGAAATAATTTTTTTTATAAAAATGGGGGATGTTGGGGGAACATTTTTTTTTCTTGGAATAGACACTCAATACTGTAATAATTACGATTATAGTTGAAATTAGGCGCGACAAGCCACGACACCCCTTCAAAAAGCTTTTTTAAAAGTGGATTTTTGAAAAAAAAATTAGAAAAAGAAAGTTTACATTTTTTTAAAATAAAGTCATAATATTTTTTTAAGCTAATAGATAAATATAATTCAAATGCATATATTTTACTACAATTATACTAAGTTTCAAATCAGTAAATTTATTTAAAGAGCCCGTAAAATATGCACGACGAAGCAATAGAAAACGCTGAAATCTCTTGCCGTAAATAAAGAAACTTGCTTTTAAACAGAGTGTTGCATCTTTTGGATATGAATTATGGTCGAAAAACATGTATCTCATGATGCATCAGTTACTAGGCTATCCAAAAACATATATATTACTGTTTTTAAACAAATTTAAAATTTTCGCTTTTTGGCCAGGATTTTGATACGAATACTCCACTGTGCGGTGGTCGTTTGCAGCTCCCGAAGGATACCAATATTCAGGGGTCCCCACTTGTAAAGAAGTTATTTGGTTAGGGCTGTTTTAAATTATTAAGTTGCGTTGTGACATGAAAATCCAGGTTCGATACACTTAATTGCAATATAATAAAAAGACGTTAAATACTGAAAAACTATTTTATTAAACATATACTATTGAAACATTATTATAACGGGCGGTGGTGGCTCAGCGAAAATAAAATGACGTCCTATATGGACAGTACAATTAAGATGGAAATGACTTAAAAGTTACACCAGGACAGAATTACACATTAGCGAGAACACACACTTGGCTGACGTAATCACGAGCAAATAATTTTAAAGACGTCGGAAGGCAACTAATAATAAACACGCCAACACCAAGCCAAAGTAGGGGAATCCAAAAGTACGTTAATTTTGCAAACGAAGGCAAATATAATCTATTTTTAGCACACCGGTCTGAAGAGGCGAATAAACAAGTAAGAATAGCGCATACGGGAAAAGCGAAAATACAGATTTAAAAGCTGAAATGGCAGAAAAATGAAGTGATTTATAATTCATGATTTTGGATAGATTACATTAAGGGGTTAGGGGTAGTCAGAATTTTCAAAAAATTGATTTTTTTTTTTTTTTTGCATTTTTTTAAAGTATAGTATCTTAAAAATATTCTCTGAAAGTTTGAAGTGAATCCGACAAATATCTTTCGAGTTATTTAGCGAAGAATAAAAGGCTCTCGAGCGGTCTAATATTTCCGAGAACAATTAGCTAGCGGCATAATTCTCCCTTACCTCCTGAAGTTTTAAAAGCAATCAAGTCTATTTATGAAGATCTTAGTAATGAAAATTTACTTTCAAGATGTGTAGGTGGATTTAATCAAAATAATAATGAGAGCTTCAACCAACTAGTGTGGAAAATATGGCCAAAAACTATCAATACTAGTTTTACCATTGTTCAAATTGCTGCATACGTAGCTATGAGTATATTTAATGAAGAGACAAAGTCATTATTAGTAATAATGAACACACTGGGACTTAGTTGTGGGCCTAATTCGCATCGGTATACTGAAAAAACCGATAGTGCACGTGTAAAAGTAGCTGATCAGCGCGCTAACGACAACACTCGCGAAGGTAGAATGCGACGTAGACAACAACAAATTGATGTTTTAGAAAGTTCTACAACGGCTGAAGAACTCTTATATGGTCCAGGAATAGATGACTCAGTGTAAGTATTGAAATTATTCGTATTACTGTACATCAATCGACTGTAAAACTTTAAATGCGTTTTTCTCAAAACTATGTTTTTTGAACTGGTGACCACTGTAACTCAAAAACCGCTCGATAGATTTGAATGAAACTTATACAGCTTTTAGAAAACATAAAAAGCTAGTGCCTGATCGAAGGATTTTTTTTTTTAACTTCGATTTTTTATAAACAATTAACTGTTGGTTTTTTCCCGAAAATCTGAAAAAAAAATTCCAGAGACCGCCATTTTGTTAATTTTGAAAAAAACAAAAAAAGCTTCGATCAGGCACAAGATTATCTATCCATAAAAATAATCTTTTTTGTTTCATTGATTTTAGATGAATCTCCAAGGAGCTGTAATGGTCACCGCAAGAACCCATTATTAAAACCTGTTCAACTTAGACCGCCATAACTTGTAAAATAATTATTATTTTTTTTTTAATTTAAGTGAAGTAATGTTAAAGTATGATGAAATGATACTATGTTTTTACTTATGTGAAATAAACTTAATTACTAGTAAAAATAAATAAATAAATAATGGCATTTTTTCACGCCTCTGACTACCCCTAACCCCTTAAAGAAAGCCAAATTAAATTATTAATAAATTAGATATGTGATCTCCATCACACCACCTTCTGATGAGGTTTCAAACTTGGGGCAGGAAATTCCGGGAAGGTCATATGTAGCTCTAAGAGACACCTGCAGTGACATGAGCTGTCCTCTCCTGGCAAACAAACAAACTCTCCTCATGCGACTCATTTCACCCGCCCGTTCCCAGCATACGCAGTACATTCAACCGTGGAGATGTCCGCTCGAGCAGATAATCCAGATTCAGATGATGAATAGGCCACCGACCTTAAAAGGTTTACAGTATGGAATTGCCTACTCTCCACTACTACCTGCTTTTCCACGCCAAAGGCGCGGGCCCGCAAAACTAGCTGTAAGAGAAAGACCCAAAATTATTAAAAATTCAATAATTTTTTTGACTTACATTGATATTTTGTTCTGTGAGCAGGTTATATCATGTAAAGTACCTACTTACAATCCGGTTTTTCAAATTCTAGCATTTCATTATTTTAAAATTTTTCAGTCTTCTTTTCAAATTTTTACAATTATTTTAAATTACAATTTCAAACTTTGATATTTGCGAAAAATTTACACATATCCTATTTCTTTTCAGGATTCTGATCAAGGCAGATACGTCCAAGAAGCTCAACTCACATTTAATATGATAAACACTTTAAGTCTATCTATACAAATCCTCGAATTTCAGGTCAACCTAAAAAATAAAAATTGATCAAAGGGATATTTCATTTGTATTATTAAGAAATAACTGATGATTTTCCACATAATCTACATATTTTATTATTTTATTCATAAAAATGCTACATATTCCGCCCAAGACCAGAGTAATTCATTAGGAGTATTTTATAAAACCCTCCGCTCCGTCGATATACCATTCGTCTGTAGACGGTTTACCGAGCGTTACCCATCAGTTTGCTTGCATATTACTAGTTTTATTTTGCCTTTATTTTTGGAGGCTTCGAAAATATATATATATGTACACCCTCTCAATAAAGTATCCGAGTAAGATATAAACTTCCTACGGTGTTTTTACATTTTATTTTTACATGAAAGAGCATACCTTAAACTATTTTTCTACATAGTTTCCGCCAATGTTTAAACACTTGTCGAAGCGGATTACCCACTTTTCTATACCTTCTTCATAGAAACTTTCCGTCAATGACGATAACCATGATTTTAAGAAAACTACGGCGTTCAATTCAAAATAAACGGATAGGAATGCTCAGTAAAGGAATTGTGTTGTTCCATGACAATGTTCGGCCCCATAGTGCTGGTGACACTTAAACAATGATTCGACAGTTTCGTTCGGAGCTCTTCGATCATCCGCCGTACAACTCAGACCGTCCGACTACCGCTTGGTGCCGTTCGACTACCACTTGTACCTGCATATGAAGCGCGAGCTAGGCGGCAAGCCCTTTGGATCCGACGATGAGGTGAAAAATGCTGTGGAGACGTGGTTATCGTCATTGGCGGGAAGTTTCCATGGAGAAGCTATAGAAATCCGCAACGACAAGTGTTTGAACATTGGCGAAAACTATGTAGAAAAATAGTTTAAGGTATGATCTTTCATGTAAAAATGAAATTGGTTTGAAAAAAAAATTACTATTTATTCAAATCGATTGAAAATGTCATTCACATTAAGCAAACGTTAAACATTTCATGCCGAAACTCCAACTCAAATCCAAAACAAACGCAAATATTCATAAAAATATAAGATGTGTAAACTAGTTCCTTCGAAAAATTAGCTATTTAAGTCCTTTCTTGGAAATAACGAAAACAATCTTAGCATCTGTAGTAATTTTCGGCAACTAAATTCAGAATCATGTTTCTCATTCTTTTACGAAAAACAAATGCTTTTGTAAAATTAATTTTGATGATGAAAATAAAATATGACTTCAGAATATATACGAGAAAGAGAAAGATTTCTCCTCATTATCATTTAATACATACTTAAAATATACCTTAACCTTCAGTAATTTTTGTTAGCAGTACAAAACTTAAAAGCCACTTAAAATAATATAAATGTACTCCAGTTCTCAATGCAATAAATACAAAGTAACTCAAACGGATGAGCATAATTATGAATAAAATTTATTTTGCGTGATAGCGTTTATCTTCGTTTTTTTTTTTTTTTTTCTAGAAAAAGGATTATGCATGCTATTAAAGGAATATAAGTCTAAACTTCCGGCTGAAAGTCGTTTACGAAACGAACTGTGTTCTCTACTTATAGCTTTCAAACTCTAACTGAAATGTTAATTAGTTAAACACTCCAGAAATTGCTTAAGTTTTCCTGATCGGATTAATTTCCTGGACGGATTCGGTTGACTGGTTGAATGAGACGTCATGAAGTTTTGTCACCACGCGTTAATAATTATTCAAATCGAGAGAGCTAATAACGGCGACAAATGGTTAATCTAAACCATATTCTGCCTACTCTGGAAAATTTCATTTTATCTATACTTTTGTCTTTATAACAGACTTAAACCTTTATATGTGTGTATTGTTACTCCATGCTATAAAGTTATAGTTTTCATTTTGTTAGCAAATTTATTATTAGAAACTTTACAAGCATTATTATTCAATTAGCAAATATTCTTTTATATTTTCGATTGTTTTTGCCTACACGTTGTTCGTGTATTATTTGAGTTAAAGAATTTTTCGTGAAACAATTTTGATAAAATCTATCGAATTTCACACGTTCTTATAAAAAAAATTCTGATATTTCAGATTTTAAAACATTGAAGATGCAAGATAAAATATAGTATTTCCTTAACATTACCAAAATATTCATCATTTTTTTATTTTTTATACTAGCTGCATTCCCGTTCTACACACGGTAGGAAAGGAATACTTTCCTAAAATAATTACCTGTAACAAAACAAAATCTCAACAAAGAAAATTGAAATTCAGGTAGTCCCTTTTGTTGAAACTATCACGGTTTAGTTAGTTGTAATACGCAGCGTAAGATTGTAATTTAGTTAGTTGTAATACGACCGTTCAAAAATGATAAATAGACCACTTTTAATTTCTTGAAATATTTATTAACGGGGTATACTGTGCTTTAACTCATATTAACCTAACAAATCTACTAATACTACCTATTACTTGTACTATCGATTACTTATATTAATATAAAATATCTTCCTTTCTCCCTCTTTAACGCTTAATTTAAAGAAAGAGCTTAAATATTTGAAACCAATGGTGCCTTTTCTACTCTTTGATGATTCTTTGCAACTGATGCATTAGCATAAACGATAAACATTTTTTTATAATGGTTGCCATTAAAACACCTCTCCATATATTTTTAAGAATAATTCTTGCCAGATTAGGGTATTTAACACCGCAAAATATTTCATCTCGCTGTAGTGGAGAATATCCAAGATGTACCAATCTAAATATTTAAATCCTCCATGGTTTAGCCTCTTGAAAAACATCAAATTGTGTAATCTCGAGGAGCTATTTAGAATCCCTCAAATTGCGAATAGGCTGTTAAATTATGTTGCAGAGTTTACGAATTTTTTGCATTTTTTTAAATTTATAATGTCGCGTTCTGACCAGGTTAGTTGAGTCTGGATATTTCTCACAGTTGTTTTCAAACGGAGTAGTATGGAAACTTACGACGTTGAAAAACTCACTTGCAACTCAGCTTATTAAAGTTAATTTTGAGATGTTGGGGTTATGCCTAGCTAATCAGTATTTCAAACAGTTTTCGAAGCTATTTTCCTAATGACGTAACTTTTGTGCGAGAACTTGTTAAATTGCTAGAATTCAGTTAAAAAAGGTATAGTTACCTTATTTTAAAAGGTATAGTTTAAGGTATAGTTAAAGGTATATATATATATATACCGCCAAAATTCGTCAAAACTTGGCGACATTTTGCACAACTTTTGGGAATATATACGACGCCCGTCATCAAGCCGATAACGATGTATTAGTATTTTCCCCCATTGTGGCACCTTTTGAATTTCCCACGATTTTAAAAATTGCAAGTTTCCTTTCGTTATTATGGCTGCTGAAAACTCATAGTGCTCAAAAATCGCCAAGTGTAACTCATGCATTAAACAAAATACTTTTGAATTTTTGTAATCGTGAATTTTAACGTAGATTTCTGACTCATTTTTAACTCACTACGACAAAATTGCGTCATTCGCAGTTACGATATCTAACATGAATTAGTGAAAGAAGGAAAAAGAAAAACTCACGTTATTTTACTTTTCCACAGCATCTGATAATCTAGAAGTTTATTATTTCGCTCGTGGTGTAATATTTTGTCAAAGCTTGGTAACCTAATTAGGATTTCTAATGCATTTTTGAACTCATGACATCAAAATGACGTTGATTTCAATTATGACATACCACTTTCTTTATAGTTATATCTATCTCCAGCATATAGATGGTATGTCACATGATCACTATTTTACACAATATTAAAATTTCTAATGCATTTTTAAACTCATGACTTCAAAATAACGTCATTTCATTTATAATATGCTACTTTTTTTACAGTTATGTCTATCGCCAGTATTTAGATGGTATCACATTATCACTATTTTAGACAATCGGAAACTGGAAACGCTTTCTCAAAGTGAGAATTATTATTTTTTTAATCGAAAAGAATCGCGGAACGATGAGGTTTTAGAATTTTAAAGTTGACTACGGACTATTTTGTGCCGTTTTGCATGTATGTTCAAAATTTTAAGCCGAACGGTCGAACGGTGTGAAAGGAGTTCCCGGACGAACAAACAAACAAACTTTCACATTTATATACAGTCGGACCCCGATTTAACGAACCCCTATTTAACGAATTTCGCGATTTAACGAATTTTTTATTTTCCCGGGTAAAATGAAAGCAAAAACCTCTATTTAACGAATAATAAACCCCGATTTTACGAATTGTTTTCAACAGACGAAAACAAAAAATTTTTTTTCGTTAGTTTGGATTAGAAAACTTTTGGATTCCTTTTCCGAAACAGAAAGATATTTTGCGCGCCAGTTTCATTTTTAATCAGCAATTCTCGACACCGAAGGATCAGGTGCAGATGAATCATGAGTCTTGTCAGATGTATTTCGCGTGGGTCGTTTTCTTTTTTGAGAGAAGTACGACCAAAAGAAGGCCCATGTATTTGTGGGTCAACCTTGAGTAGGGGGCGAGTCCATTTTTCTTTTCTGTATGTTTTACCTCCCCTAACTCCGAATAACCCACACAAAGATCACTTCGCGAGGGCGGTGCTCAGTTTGTTTGATTTTTGAACTTTTGTGAAGCATGGCAGATTGTAAGAAACGAAAACGTTTTTCAGAGTGAAAAGCTTAACATTTTATGCGAAGTTAACAAAAACGTAGGGCCACAAAACGTTTCAGCAGAACGTCTTAAAACATCTACGTCCTCATTAGCTACAATTGTGAAACAATAAGCAGAAATTGAAAAGACATCAATACAGAGAATATGACAAAAAATCGTCGAAAATAAGAAAGTCATTGAAAGCCACTCCTCTTTCTGTTCTTGAATCTGACATAGTAGAATGGTTCTACGTGGTTCGTGCAAAGAAAATGGCCATTAGTGAACCTCTGATCAAAGAGAAAACTCTTGAGTTTGCCAAAAAACATAACGTAAAAGATTTTTCTGCATCCAATGGTCGGATCGGCCGTTTTAAGAAAAAATATGATGTAGTCCAAAAGAAAGTGTGCAGAGAAAAGGCGGAAGTAAATGAAAATGTTGTTAAAAGATTGGAAATAAAAGTTGCTCAGCTTGATTGAAGGGTATTCGCCATCCAACATTTACAAAGCATATGAAACAGGATTGTTTTATGACTTACAACCCAACAACACGCTTTGCTGCAGAAATGAAAAATCCTTCGGCAGTAAGAAAAGCAAATTGAGAATTACGGTTTTACTTGCGGTTAATGCCGATGGAACTGATAAGTTGAAGCCATTAGTTATAGGAAGGGCGGTAAAACCACGGTGCATTAAAAACGTAAAGACCTTACCCACGAAATATGCAGCCAACAAAAAATCCTGGATGACTTCCTTATTTACAGACTTTTTGACGTCTTTAGACAAGTCTCTGAGAATACAAAATAGAAAAATTCTTTTGTTTGTTGATCAATGTTCCGCCCATCTCCCAAATTGCAATTTTAAGAACGTCAAAGTCTTGTTTTTCCCTGCTAATTGCACAAGTGTGCTTCAGCCACTAGACCTTGGTATCATTCGTTCTGTAAAAGGTAGATACACAAAGTTGCTGATGAGAAACATTGTAGCGTCGTTGGAAGAAAATGCGGAGAAAAGGTATAAAGCCAATGTTTTGGATGCTCTATATTGTGTGAGACAATCTTGGGATCAAGTATCCAAAAATACAGTGAAAAAATATTTTCAGAAGCGGGATTTCCAGGCAAAAAATTGGAAAGTGATGAAAATGAACATATCGCCTCTGCGGAAGAAGTCATATGTGAAGAAGTCGCTCCTGGAATAGACTAACAATTATGTGACATGTGATGACGGACTGCCTATCAGTGCGATTGAAGTTAATGAAATTGATGATTTGTCGGAACAAATGGATAGCAATGCTGACGCAGAAATCGATAATGAAACTCTCATTAAAACTGGTACTTTTTCTGATACCTTACATGGTTTGGAAACTGTGAAAACATACCTCATGCAGCAGGATATAAATGACGCAGCATTTTCTTTTCTCCATAACTTCTTCGTTCCAGAGGTCCACATATGTCGACCTTTTTGTTTGCACTGTTTAAAACGGTTCTTTAAGATTTTTTTCCAGTTCTGAATGGACGTACATGTGCGTCGATACTTTCATTTTTAATAAATGGCCTGTGAATGTGCAAATCCCTCACACTGACGCACGCATTTTATTTTTGTTTGCCGTGATTTTTATCTTTGCCGTTACACAAATAATATTTGAATGCTAGTGAAATTTCCGAAGTCGAATTTGTTAATATTTTTTGCTTATTTGCGAAATTCAAATAGCTGAAACGAACTTGTAGGACATTCTTTACCTTTAAAAGTTTCTTGCCAATCTTCCTTTATGGATGATAACAATTTTTTAAACTGTGATTGGGAATGAAGTTTTGTTCGAAAAATTATTTGAAAATGCGCTTTCTACTTGTCATTTTTTAAATGTAATAGGTTTTTTCTAAATAATTATGAGATTGCTCTTTAATTTGACATGTAAGATTTTTGCCGGGTCTGGAGAGGATAAGTAGAAAAAGAACTTTTTCAAGTCAAAAGTCAAAGAAATTGCCTAACATCTATTTCTCAGTACTTTAAAATTAACTAGTGCAAATTATTTGTTGTATTAAGCTGCTGAATAAAAAGTGAAAATTTTCTAATTAATGGCTATTTTTGTGTAGTTGCCTATAAAAGCGTTTCCATAAGGTAAGTGCAGAATGTTTTTAATTTTCGTTTTGGACCCCGATATAACGAATAACCCCGATTTAACGAATAAAATTTTCGGTCCCGATGAATTCGTTAAATCGGGGTCCTACTGTAATAGATTTCACCTAAAAGCATGAGACATGAAGATCCAAAGAGATGGCAATAGAATCTACCGTCTCTGCAATAATTGCGATAATATCCCACTGACTCCAAAACACATTTTTGACTGCCCTGCCATTTTAAGATCTCTGGCTCAGCTCGGGGGATTCTCCCCCTTTGATATCGAAAAGCGTCTATGCTCCGAAAACATCAAGGAGATAGCCAGCTGTGTTCTGCATGGTCATCTATAGATCTCTCCATGGACACGACACCAACCAACCAACCTAAAAGCATACTCTTATTGCTATTGCAGGATGCAATATTCATCTACATTTTTAAAAAAGTTACTAAATCGTCATCGAGAGAATAAAAACTGAATTTAAAAACAAAAAGAATTATGTATAATGCCAAACGCTTCGATTACAGTTTTAAACTCAATTTTATTTTTGTGCCCAATTTGGCGTTGTCATGTACTCTGGCGAGATTTTAATGTACTGGTTAAAGCAAAGCTTCACGAGGGCTATCTACCTAAAGGGGTGGCTTTCTTGGGCACAAGACTTTTAAAGGATTTCTGACGCGTAGTCACGTTAAATCTGGAGAAAATCGCTCAAAACTCCAGACCGTTATAGGGTCTCATAGCCGTGCAATATGCCAAAAATCAGGACCTTTACACCTCGGCGACATTTTAGAGATAATCTTTAAAAAAGCTGCATATCACTATTAATTAAATTTTGCGAGACCCTGTAATCGAGCATTATAAGTTCTTTCCATTTTTTAACTGAAAAGTAAACAGTTATAAACAGTTATATACTTATTGTATTGTGCTTGAAATGGGTAAATATGTAACTGCCATTCACAATTATGTATTGGAATTCTTTTGAGGGGTCCTGTAGAAAAACTGCAAAAGACAGACCCAGTATTTTCGATGAACAGCTTTATCTTGTAATCCTGAATAACATATATCAATTTTGCCTCTTTTAAATACCATAATATCTCGAACTTTACGCTTTAAAGAATGACTGTACGTAGAGCATAATGTATTGGAGCTCTTTTCAGTACTCCTGTAAAAGATGTATAGATGTTATACATACACTGTTTTCAGTAGGTTACGTGATATTGTACGTAAGACTAACATAAATAGATTTTGTATGCACATTTGCGTTAGTACGGACAGACAGGCAAATCAAATCATAAGCCCTTTTCACCTGGTTTGAAAGTGTTAAAAAAGGTAAATAATGGTGAATAAATGGCTTATAAAACACATCATCATCTAATTTACGATTACCTTACTGATTAATAATATTTTTAGCCTGTAGCTTCTCCTCGTTGCAATGACGCAAATGCAGGTGCGCAAAATGCTAGGCCGTTTGAAGATTCATTCTTAGAAGCAACGATGAGCAAGCACATCTGGAGCAAACACAGCGGTGATCAGAAGAGGAATAGCAGCCACTGTATCTTAACAATGATGGGAGTAAAAAGGCTTAAGCCAATAAGACACTAGAATATTTTTTAAACACTGCCCTTAGAACTTAAATGTATTACAGTTATTTTGTTTTCAAATGTAAAAAAAAAGTTACATACACATTATTCTACTTAGATGTCCCTTTCATTAAGTTCACAAATGTATATTAATTTTGTTTTCTTTGAAAGAGATGAGGATTTCTGAAATGCCCTTAACAACTGATGACTGAATGTAGACTTTTGTGGATTGAAAATTTATTGTAACTCCCTCTAAAAAATCTGATGACTCCACCCGACTTTCCGAACGCTTGATACGAAGCTTATAAGTAAGTTACATTGAACTCAATAAGATCTAGTGTTCAGGCACTAGTGCACTTAAAATGATTTTCAGCGTATAGGCTGCAATGTATAAGAATACTTTTTTGTAGCCCTGTAAAAAAACTGTAGGGATTACACTAGACAAAATTTATTCACAGTGGCGTATAATATGCGTATCTAATTTGATATCAATCGAATGCACCATTTAGACACTAGATCACTTTAAATGATTTGAATCCTTAGGCTTTAATATGTAAGAATTACTTTTTGCAAGCCCGTGAGCAAATTTTCAGCTCTACACACGCCAGAATCTATGCAGGTCACGAGACCGTGACCTTTAATGCAAGTATAAATACACAATTTGAGTTCAATCAAATGCACCCTACAGACACTAGCTCACTTTGAAGAATTTCGCCGATAAGCTATGATGTAAAAGAGCACTCATTTGTTGCCCTATAAGTCCTATGCACAGCAAAATCTATACATATTGTGTGAAGGTGACCTATGATATACATACCCAATTTGAACTTCTTTGAATGCATAGACGCCAGCCCATTTTAAATGATTAGCGTCCATAGCCTGTAATATATAAGAATTATTTTTTGCAATTCCGTAATAAACTATCAACTCTACACAAACCAAAATCTATGCAGAT
The DNA here is from genome assembly GCA_038373885.1 of Cheiracanthium punctorium. NCBI lineage: Eukaryota > Metazoa > Arthropoda > Arachnida > Araneae > Cheiracanthiidae > Cheiracanthium > Cheiracanthium punctorium. Next base: position 127,655 of record JAWZYV010002970.1, read on the forward strand.
CATGTGACCGTGACTTTTTATATACATGCCCAATTTGCGCTCAATCAAATGCGCCGTTTATATAGACATTAGTGCACTTTCAAGAATTTCCACATATTGGCCATAATGAAAAAGAAATCTTTTTCGTAGCCCTGTAAAAAAGCTATAAATCCTATGCATACCAAAATGAATACCGGCCTTTCGACGGTGGTTTATAACATATATACCAAGTTTTAGCTCAATCGAATACATTGTTTAGGAGCTATCCTGTTCACTCGCATACACACACATATACATACACGCATCTCGTAAAAATAGCATAAATTAATTCAGAAGACTTCAAAATGTGTAAATACACCAAAGTCTGAAAGTCGAATTTTTTCATGATTAGGATATTCTCCTTATATGGTACATGTTCGGAAAGTAAAAATAATACAGCACACAACAGGGTACATGGTACACACATACCGTTGGAATAACTGTATATAAATTTCGCAATGATAAATGACCACATACAGCGGTTAGAACACGAACAGACATACTTAAACCGAATTTATAAACATTTATCAGTATTGCTTGTTCTAAAAGTGAGAAATATATATTGTGTGTGTGTATTAAAAGATACATATCTTGCATATCTTGCATATGAGCCATACCTTGCATTGAATTATGCGATTTTAAATGGAAAGCTTAGCACGAACTCAATGTATTCAAATTTAATGAAGTGAATCAGTGATGTTCAATCAGTTAGCCTGAAATCGAACTCCTGATTGGAGCTGAACTGAGTACACTTCGGGCATAATGATTACAAATTGCGTGAAAGTGACTGTCCTGCTTCAGAGGAACGGCCAATTTTTTTTTTTTTTAATCAGGGGGAAAAGCTATGGAAAATTAGAATCCAATTGACTATTTCGGATGCTAATTAACTAACACTGATTCATGTCGTACACAATTATCGTGACGGAAGAAGGTGACAGTAAACTCTGCAGTAACTTTAATGATACTATTACGAATATATTAAATATATCTTGCACGTACGTTATTAACATTTTAAAATATGTTTCTGCTTCAAATGTGCTGTGTACTTTTTCATTATAGTCTTATCAAACACATTTGGCTTCAAAATGATTTTTAAATATATGAGTATGCATTTACATTGAAATATTTATTTGCTCAATTTCATTCACATATAGTGAAAGTTTAGGTATTAGGAAGAACATTCCTGTGACATACATATCCAAACAAAATTGGTTCATACTTCTGTTCATATTCCAGAAATATGTATGCAATATGTCCATACCCTTTGTAGAACCAAATTACAAAATCATTTAATGTGAAATAATTCTAGAAAGAATATGAACTCCCAAGTTACAAAAATAATCAAATTGAACAAAATCGAAAAATGAAAACATAAAAAAATAAAGTCCAACGAAACACAGGAATAAGTAAAAAATCATTAAACAGGACCAACAGGAACATACTTCGTGAAATTTTAGAAAAACACAACGCACACTTTAAAAAGTCTTAAATAATCTTATTCTATCTTTTAGCGTAAAAATGCTTTTACTTTTACAACACAACTACCACCAAAATACGTCAAATATTTATTCGATTTTCCAATGATAGCCTTACTGGATGAAATATCATAGCATGTAATATTACACATAAACATACTGAACGCTTAGACGTATGGAAGGGAAATGAAAATTCTGCCTCAAACAATCTCCGTTGACCCAACGTACTAAACTCCCCGAAATGAGAAACGTTCCAGAACGGAAAAGCCAAACATTTATCATTTCAATTTCTTTAGTGCGCTGAAAATAGTAGGAAGTGTCGTGAAAGTTCAAATTAATTTTGAAAATGATAAATTCTGCTATTTATAACAATTTATTTACACGTAAGATGGAAATGCCACGCGTTATAGCAAGAAAAAGTGTGGTGACAGGAAACTGCGTATAGTGCTTCATATACGCAACACTATACGCAGATAAGGCATGAAGACTTAACAAGTACATTATAACAAGTGACAGTTTTTACATAATTAATTATGTATTTTTAAGCATAAATACAAAAATGAACAGATATATTAAGAAAAAACAGCAAAGTATTTTCTGATCTATCAAGGCGAGCTTACATCAATGCCAGCCAGTTATACTCTTGTCAACTGTGCCAAATCTTAAGAGTTGTCCGTCTATTTTCTTTTATTGTATCCTTCTGAAATACTTGAATTGCTACTGTATAACACAATGGTTTACTATCCCACTATGTAATTAACTGATGGTTAAGTGTGTGCTTCTCTCACAAAAGGCACCAATTATGACATCTAAAATATGTTTCCAAAAAAGAGATGGGTTAGCGATATTTTTCATATTCGATGAGAACTCGACCAGCTACAGTGTTACCAATGGAAATTTGAAAGATTTGTAACACAAGCTCTAATTAACCATTCAGGTGAAACAAAATGCAAAGATCCGTTATTTAATGCGTATAGCATTATTAATTATTAAATCAGTATTAGCCTAAATTTCACCTTATAATAGCAAATACTCCCCAAAATTCGTAACATTACTTCATTCTCAAAGGGCTGAACGTCCCAGGCAATACAATAACAATTCGTAGGTCACACTTATCAGAGTTTATTGAAAATCGATTGATTTATTTCTTCGCACGTAATATTCTGTGTAAGAGTCGATTACGTGCAAAGAAGTACTTAAAACAGTCCTACAAATCGTTGTATTTACCCCTATAACGTGGTTTGTGTACTGGTACTTTAGATATCCTCAATCACATTTTTCACTTTGAAAAAGTAACTTTTAGTAAGGATTTTATTTATGTCTTTATTCTGACTTAACAAAAGATTCTTACTTGTGGCTAGTTTTACTGGGACTTTCAATTCTTAGTTAATTCTAAATGCATGTTGACAGCACAAAGTGGTCTTCGTATATTCTGAATAATGCGTCTCATTGAAGGGTCATCTAAACTCACAAAATAGAGAGTTGACTTAACTTTTTGATAGTTTGGACGCTTTACAAACGTTGCTGCTAATTAGCTCTGTTCTTAAATAACTACTTACAATAGGAGAATTTCTTATTTCATATTTAGCTGAGGTGTTTTCAGTAAGTCTAATTTGGAGAGACAAAAATGGTTGTTAAAATTAGGGCAAGGCAAGGGCACATTCGAAAGGTGGTATTCCACAATTTAGAGCATTGTCTCTCAAACTGTGCTGCATGAAGCCCCAAGTGCTCCTCCAAAAATAGTATTTTGTTGCCATAGCTTCGAATTCGTTAGACTCAGATTTACAAAAGCTGCTCCATCAAAATTCAAAGACTTTGAATGTACTTATATTTGAGAATCCGTGATTTACACTATTACTCGAAAGTGGTAAATACCATCAGCATCATTCCTTTCGTCCATTTGACGGCTGACACAGCGAGAGGATATGCCATACCACATATTTAAAGACCACGACCTTCAGGTGGAATTGGGTTTATCCTATAACAGCAAACCCTGTCCAGTTTCCAATTAATTGCAATTTCTTGAGCCAATTCTTACATTAAAATCACTATCATAATAGGCAAGCACTGATAGAATTTAAAATTCAAAGATCTGGAAATTATAGAAGGAAACGGTATGCAGATATAACGCAAATTGTAAAAAATTCTGGTTCATCACGTGAATCACAGGCATTCACATATATTTAGCAACCTAGTATTAAAGAAAACTATTAAATTAATAATGTAACCAAGCAAAAATCACATAAAGCTGTTAATTCAAAAATTCCCACGGTCAAGAGAGATAATCTGATTTTTTTGTTGGCGTGCTTTGTAAAAAGAGCAAGTGGTATCAATATTTTTAAGATAATATATATGGAGCATACACACAGAAGTGTCTCAGAAACAAAGCGATCTATCCTTACAAAGTATGGAAGATGATATTTAAGAAATTGTCACGGCTGTGACGAATGTGTGGTTTTGTTGCTACCGTACATGAAAACAAAAAACAAAAGAAATCAATACTTTTGAAGTCTATGCAGTATTCGACAATATTTACTTCTGTCATATTCTTTTGCAGTAGCGGATACAGATTTTTTTTCCAGTTGCCAGCTAAAAGATTAAAAATAAATAAAATTTTTTGTACATCATGACTTCCTTTGTACAGTTATTAAAAAATCCTTGTTCTTCAAATTCTTGTTAATGGAGTGAAGTGAAACTGGGATAAATAAAATTTACATGTTCTAATCCTCATCTCATAAGCTACTGTAATACTTCAGTCAAAATGTCAAAGTGGCAAGGTAGTTACGATCAGAACCTGATATATTTACTGAAATGGGAAAAAGAATTTCCTTGGCTACAAGAAGGAAGTAGAGAAGGAGCCATGTGCAAATAATGCAAGAAAAGTTTCCTCTCAAAAAGGAGCATTTTTATTCGGTACCCAAACACTGCTGGCCATAATAAGAATCAGTGGCGCAGAGAGGGAGGGGGAGCTGGGGGAAAATTCCCGGGGCCCCGCCTTGTGAAGGGGCCCGCTTTTACTCTTTATACATGATACTTAATTGTAGGTTGTCAATTTTGAAAAAAAAGACCAAATACAGATTAAGTCAAAAGGAAGGTTCAAATTAATTTTTGAATGAAATTACAAAAAATGCTGCTAGCATAATTAACAAACTTGAGTGACAAAAATAAGGAGCGTTGGGGTTCAGTAGTCTTCTTTTTCAAGAAAAGTAAACTTTGACGGTGTTATTTAACAATCTACCTCGAAAGAAAGAAGCTAGAAAATATTTATTTAATAAGAAATCAATTTTTTTCCCTATTTGATAATAGAAGAAAGGGCATATCCAGAGGATGGCCCACTTAACCTCCAAAATTTTGAATTTTTGTTCACAAAATGTTAAAGATCAAAACTTTCTCTTGAGAAATTCTAAACTACTTTTCTTGGACCTCCGAAATTTTTTTCGGCTGCCTGCTTGAATGGAGGCATGAATAACATTATTAGTTTTTTCAGTATTGAGGAAACATGCCTGCAGAAATGATTTTAACGTTCCAAATACAGTTTCACCATGGAGATGACGAAACCTTCAAAACAAAATGTTGGTATTTTTTAGAGCATGGACGCTTATCAAAGTATAATATTTTTAAATTAATAATTTTAATTAGGAATAATGATTGATGTTATAAGAAATCAAACGAGTTTCTGGGTAGCAATGGACCCTGAAGATTTTATCCCCGGGGCCTCGACCGCTCTCTGCACCTCTGCTAAGAATCAGAAGGCTCTTGATAAAGCAAATGTGTAACTTATTTTTTAAAGAAACCACAAGATGATGAAGAACTAAAAATAGCTGAATTACAGCTAAATGCTTCTATTTGTGGTCATTCGCGTCATTAGATCATATAGGCTAAATCGGGAAAAATAGTTCTAAAGGAAGAAAATTTAATAACTCGGAACAAAATTTTCTAGACTGATAACATAAATGCCATAACCTTCTCTTGATATGGAACTTTCAAAATATATGTAGTAAAAATTCTTTCATAACAGCTGAAACAATTTATATATCTTGTGAAAAGAAAGTTTGTGTGCCTGTAATTTACTGCAGTTATGCAAGTAAACACTTTGCACGAGTTTTTGGTATTCTGTAACTGAAGATACTGGAGAATTTTCATTTAATTCTGTGAAAAATGTTTTTCAAAAATTCAACATTAACTTTCCTAATTGAAATGGCTTTAAAACAGACGTTGCAAACAGGGTTACCAGCTTAGCCACTTTAAGATCTTAACAAGATCTTAACGAAATTTTCCAAAAAGCTACTAGTAGTTTTTTAGCCATATTCTTTCTGCTTTAAGCAATTTCTAGACATTTCTAGACATTTTCAAATATCGTTGATCACACAGTCCGTTTTGCTAGCTTGTATCTGTAGTTTTCCATTTGCTTTATTAAATGCTATTTAAATTTATTTTATAATGCGCATTCGCAAACTTGAGGCTATAAAATTTCAATATTTTGTGGTCTTTTTAAGACCGTAGACGATGTGCAGCTGTGAAATAAAACTTCGCAGACGACTATCCGGATGTCGACAACACAGTAGGACATTTCACTTGACGTCACAATTCATTCCTTTTTTGGACAGCCATTCCACAAGAACGAGGCAAAAACAAAATTTTATTTTGCTATTGGAATCCGTAATGAGTAATTTATTTTTCTCTCAACTTGTAATCATTTTTAGCCATTTCTAAACACTTTTCGCTTTGATTCTAACCACTTTTCCTCCGACAGAGTTGGCAACACTGATTGCAAATAACATGAATAGAAGGCACAACTCCGTGTGGTCGAGAATTCAAAAAGCTAAATATCATTGTGCAAAAAGTGAAGTGTATTTGCCATAGTTTATAACTTCGTGAAAAAAAAAAGCATTTTGAGATTTCACCTTCGAACTTGGGATTTTTGCTGCTTGGAATCCCATCATGGTTTTAAAAATTTACTGAAAGACATGAAAATTTCAAAACATTATTTAAAAATATTGATGTAAATGAAGATGGGGATGATATGTCTCTGTTCTTTAAGGGGATGGTGGACACCCAAATCATCAAAATTGGCCCAAAAAATGGGATTTTTTCTTTTTTACCTACTAATATTCTACAGTTAAAGCTGAACCATGGAGAAAAAACGGCATTTTCTACGGCATGTCTACGGCAATTTTTTAAAAAGATATTAGGGTTTGAAAAAATTAAAAGGGACAGTTAAATGTCCACAAAAATGCAAGCAAACGCGTCAATAAACACGTCACAATTTTTATTGAACGTTTTACAAAATAAGCTAATATTCGAATGAAATTATTTTAAAAATATTTTTTGTTAAGGTAAAATCATAAATAAAATTATTCAGAAGAGACGGTATTAAAAGTAAATGGAAAATGACATTTTAAACTGTATTTTCTCCAAATCCAGTTTTTTGTGATTTTCTTGCCTTCAAAATGCTCTATGCGACTTAATTTTGGTCGCAATTGTACAAAATTTCTACAAACATTCTTTTCATATATTACAATAAATCTGTGTATCCTTTTTAAATAGGTCAAAATTTCGATTATGAAATTTCACTTTTATTTACGAAAACTGAAAAATTTCGGGAAAGTTTGGTATATATCCATGAAAATATTTCTAAAATATTAACTACTCGGTCGAATCAAAAACCGATACACAGACTTTTTTTAAATATGTTTTTATGCTATTATAAAACAAAATTACTAAAAAAAGTTTAAAACGCATGGAGCATTTTTTCGAAACTAAAAAATTAATTAATTTTTAATTAATTACTAATATTTTTAAAATTTATTTTAATTTTTTCAGTTGTTTATAATGCTTTTAGTTTAATATATTAAAATACAAAATTTCATAATCCTATCTTATTAAATTAAAAAAAAAACTTTTTAATGTCCACCATCCCCTTAAAAGTATTTCGGCTTATTAGTGGAGTTATCAGTCATAACTTTCTTGTAACCTGGTTAGAACTAAACATGTTCTTCACCTTTGAAAATGTGAATGCGTCTCAGAATGCAAGATGAAAGACTCGAATTAGTTTAGAGATACTGAGTGGTGAAATTAATTACCTATAGTTTATATTTTTATGCCTCATTGTGCAAGATTTTGAAAAAATGGATGCTCTTTTTCAGTCGCAGAATTATGAAAAATGCAGAATTATGACTGAAATTATGAAAATACTTATGAAAGAATTGCATATATTATGATTCTTTAGAAAGAAATCCATTCAATCATGAAGGTGCACATTTAAAAGTTTAAAATGTTGACAAGCTTATTTAATCGTTGAAGTAGTCAAATATAGAGAGAAACATCACAATAATGAGGACTTCGTAAATATTTTACTCCGTCACTGCTGAGTTTCTTACTTAATTGTAGAAAGAAGTGCAAGCTCGATTACTTTATAATAAGGAAGTCTTCAAAGGAATATATAGGTTAGAACAAGTAGTTACTCCTGTAGTTAGGCTCCTGTAGTTATTAAGGGACTTTTCTAATACATTTATTTAATCGTTGCTAATTGTATCTTCTTTCAATAACAAATTCTGTCTCAGTTAGATCGATTTCATTTTTCCGATCCTCTCATGCAGTATTTGATTCAAAAATGAATAGAAATTGAATCTTAATACAGAAAAATAATGTTACATATTTGGCAAGAAGAGGAAATTTTAAAGAATTATCTTCCACAAGACCATGCATCATTCCACTCTTTTGGAGTGGAATGACGCAAGGAAACTCAATAAGGAAATACAAATATCTGGAATTGACAAAATATGTCTTAAATTGCTTATCTCTTCCATTCAATTGCATAACTTGAAAGGTTACTTACACAATTATTCTTAGTCAGAACTTAAGTACCCAGCAAACACACTACTGCCCGCAAAATGCCGGCCGTGTACCCGTTGTGCTGGCAAAGTGCCGTCTACCCGGAGCAAGGTAGATTGCCATCGTCTGGAAGTCACTGGAGTGCCAGTGTCTGAAAAGTGCATATTCGCCAGTACATAACTAGTAACGGGGCGAACTGCCATGTGTCTATGACATGCACAGAAAGGTTAACGGCGTGGTATTGCTTAAAATGTACCGGACCAACACTATTTGGCAGTAATGCACCTGTATATATTTCGTAGTGTTGGCATAAAATTTCGTTATTTTAATTAAATAATATTGTTTCACATTCATACTCTGTAGAAGTGTTAGGGGATATAAGTTCCGGGCACCCAAAGGTAAGGGTCACTGCTAAGATTTTTTTTTCTTTTTTTTTGAGGGAGGGGTGTAAGGGGAGAAGTTCATATTGTGCCTTCAAATATTTTAGTACTAAAAACTAAAATTATACAAACGAGTTCAGTATGCTATAAAAATGTTTACTAAAGCGACAGTGAAACCCCCACTATGTACAGAATTGGGGTACCATTCTGTACATAGTGGGGTGAAGTACGAGGTGAATTTTATTCTTAAAATTTTTATAATTTATATTAATTTTTTACAATTTTGCTTAACTTTTCCTGAAAAATATATTTGCAGACTTTTTCTACGTTAAGCTCCTGTAGTTATTTTGTTAATGAGCCAGTATTTTCATGTAATAGTCAAAAATAGAATGTACGCAATGGGGCTCATTTAGGAATTATATTTACTTATTCTATATTTCGATTCCCCTTACGGGCCTCATAAGCAAGAATCTCTCTCTCTGCCGAGGAATCCTAAACGAGAAATAAGGCAGCAAAAATCGAACTGTTATCTTTTTATTTGGCAGTAAATGTTTATGAAACGTGAAGTTAAATATTAGTGGTTTGGTGAGGAGCGTCTGTCGCCAAGCTATTTTCTGCTTCAGTGATATTTTGAAAATTGGCGAATTACATTCCAACGGAAATGGCAACCCCTCTCCAATGCCATTTCGTGAACTGCGATGTGAATGTTTTTTGGGATCTCAAGGTTTTAAAGTTTTAGTAAAAATTACTGGATATAATCATGGATTTACATCTTTCCAAAGTGTTTAATTGGTATTTAAATACTGTTCCAGACTTACAAGATCTCATCGTTAGGAATAGTTACTTTAATAACACTATTTCAACTTTGATTTTTTTGTTAGTTCACATTTGCATGCCTTGGATTTGGATTTAACTGGGATAATGCCCTGGATTAATTAGAAAATAACAGGATAAAATTTGAGTCATATAGGTACAACAGGTATATAGAAATGTCTTTTCAGAATAGCTAACATAAAAAAAATCATTTGATCAAAAGAAAATGTACAATAAAGCAAAATGTTACTCTAAAGTTATGTGTAACCATATATATATATATATAGAGTGCAGCTTTATTTATTATATCCTATATGATTTTGACTAATATATATACATATATATATATATATATATATGTATATTATATATACATACATATATCAACCGTAAAGTATTATAACTCATTTATAAAATCTCTTTAATTATGAGATATTGAAATTAAACTGTTTATAAATGATTTTATGTAGGTTTTGACATGTGTTATATCCTCTCTCATAAAAGAAGTATGTTTTGAAAATGAAAATTTGTAAGAAAATTGCAGTTTGTGAAAATGCACACAATTCACTAATGTTGGGTGAACATAATTTGCAAATGATGTACTAATGGATTTTGCTGTTGTTTTTAATTTTTCATGTATCTAGTTTTTTATCTTAAAATGTTACCCTTAAGCAATGTCTTTTTTTTTGGAATGGGTTGATGAATAAGCCCTCCTACCCCGGATCCGCCACTGGCTCATATTTTAGTTATGGCAGCGTTACTGTAAATAGGCACTAATCCGGTACCGTGCCATTATATTGTAGTCACTGTTAAGGCACCAGGCCAGTGCCTTTATTTTTAATAATAGCCGGCACACGGCCGTTTCATTTTGGGCATTATAAACTTAATGGGCCAGTGCCTTTATTGCGAGTAACGGCCGGCACATGCAGTATGCCAGTAGGGTGTCGCTGCCTTCCCGGGCTTCTGGCAAGGTACTTCTCGGGCGACCACTTTTGGTACGATTCGGTTACTTTTTGCAGTGCCGGGCCGGCGCTGTACGTGATGGCAGAAAGGCACTGGCAAGGTACTCCGCCAGCAGGTGTGTGTTTGCTGGGTAAGGAATACTATCATTACAAATTGGAATCAACTATTAGAATTAGAGCATAGTTTCAAAGTAAAGGGATATTCGGCAAAAACTTTCAGCCTACTGCTGATATGTTAGAATTGTTTAACTATAAAATTTATTAAAAAATTGCATCTGAATGTAATGAAATTTCGATTTCATAACAAATATTTCTTTTTTTAAATATTTCTTAATAAAATGTTTCAATAAATTAATTTTTGAATTTAATCAATTATAGTACTTGAATATTTGTAAATGTTCATTCAGCAAGGATTAGATAACTGGATTAGGTAAATCCCTTATTTCGCTATAAGACGACATTTAACGAATTTGGCCTGTTTCGACCTTGCTTATTTAGAAATTCGGACTAGTTTGGTAAATTTAATCAGCTAACCCTAATACATACGTCACTAAAAAATTATTCAAAATAGGTTAACGGTCGGTAAAAATGGATCGTACAAAGTAGGTTCATAAATGCAAGCGAACGTTGAAACATCAAGCAGAAACTTCACAAGCTAAAATTAGGAATGGTCAAAATCGATTTTTCCTTCAAAATCTTCATACCAAAATTCTCCATGTTGCGATACTTCCTTTACTTCGTACGATGAAGTAAAAGGCTAATTTGACGTAAGCAAAATGCGCAACAAAGTAAAATACTAAAGCAATGGTTTTGGGGGGTAGATGGTAGGGGGCTAAATTTAAAGAAAAGGCTTTACAAAATGTACCATAAAACAATATACGTATTCTTCGAAAGTAATGTCTCTCCAGGAAGCTGGCTTCTCACCCAAATCCAGCTCTTTTTTTTTTTAATCATTCGCGTACTTACGAGCTTTAGACACTTTTTTCCATAATAATAATTTGGTGAAGAGAGTTAATCCTGAATATTTTTTTTTTTCAATTCTTAGTAGAAAAACAAATTTTCAAGTTCGTCCCAAAACAGCTCGGATTATAATCATTCCGAAGAGTAAAAAGTATTATTTTTTAATATGATTTAAGTTTTTTGACGATTTACGGTTAAAACATTTTTTATTAGATTTTCTTTTATGCACTAAATACTTTTAAAACAAAAATGTCAGCTTAAACAGAATTCCTATATTTCCATTAAAAAAATTTCTTAGTTAAATTACTTATTGCAAGTAGAGTACCTTATGAAATTCTCCAGGAAACGAAAATCTGAATTTTGTTAATTGGTTTGCAAAACGCTTTAAAACACTAGAATTAGATTTTTATATTTAAAAACATTTATAAAGGCAAATTCTATATTTAAAATTTCTACCTCTTACATAAATTTTATTTGCTACTCACAGAGCTTAGCTGACATTAATAATAGAGCATGATAGACCGTATTTTCAAACTAAGCAGAACGCATACACTTCAATTAAGTTCACGTAGACTTTGTGAACAATTGCGAGATTTTTTAATTAACTTAAGTAACATAATCTTCTGGATTACTGGAAATTAAGGGTTCTTCATAACACTTACATTTAACGAATAATATTTACAAAAGGGATTTAATATATTTACTTTGTTGTGGAGGAAAATAGCTATTAATAAAACACAATAATGATATAAAATTAGCATGAATTTACTTGACAAGCTGAATTCTAAGATATTTTCTTGATTGGTTACATGTTAGCTCTTTTCAACAAAATTGTTAAGTATTTGTAACTTATGGTACATTAAGTATTAAAGTTTGTTTGACTGGAGAGGACAACTCAAATCACTGAATATGACATTTAGATGCATTGTTCTTTAAGTTTTTCTCCACAATTTGGTTCCTCAACAGAAGGTGAAATACTGAATGTTTCTATCCCTCGGAAACTGTTACCGACCGCCAAGAGGACTGGATTTAACGTGCACGTACGAGGCATGTACACGGTGTGTCTTTTGTGGTAAGTGAGAATCTCCAACCTCCCTGTTAAAAGTCCAATGCCTTAACCACGAGGCTATCACGACCCTAAGTATGAAGTTTGTGAAAACAGTGTGTTTCAGAAAATCTGCTTTTATTTCAAAATTATTTTGATCAATCATTGAGCAAAACTCGATTTTGTGGTTTCACTTACTATAAAAAACTATAAGATACATTCTATTTATGCACAGTATTTTAATATACAGCAATTTCTTTTAAATTACTTTACTCTTCAGTCCACAAAATTTTACTTATTAATACTTCAATTTCAATCTATTCAATAAATCCCGATGAACTTAGATCATAAGCTATGCCAGATTTCAGTTCTTATGATTTCATTTCTGCATAAATTGTGTATTTCCTTGTACCTTAGTGTAGTATTTATGTCACGAGTTATCCGAATGTACGAATATAACCCTCCAGCTGCAGATGTAAATGCATAACGGAATGTTTTGAACTCCATATTTCTTAAGCATTCAAACAGACTGTAACCGAATCACTTACTAGATTCATTAATGCAAAATTAAGTGTAAAACTTCATCAACAAGCACGCCTATGCGTATGTATACATATTTTATATAAAATATGACTACATAATTTCCAATTTTCAATTAATCAACTAAATTTAATTGAACTCGTCAAGCCCGTGTTCATCAATTTAACAAACTTCTCACAAAATTACTCATGTATGTGATCCCAATATTTACCTTTACTAATTAGGGAAATTAAGCTTCGGAAACGGAATCCTTGATTAAATTCCTAAATTAAAGTGCCAATGAAGATCCCCGTTCACTTGCACTACATTTGTTGTTCATATTTCATCTGTACAACAGTTGAATTGTCACTTTACCTTGTAAACTGTTTAGTTAAATATTTATGTAAGAATGCGGAAAAAGAAACATTTATAGATTTTGATGGTTTCATATAACTCATGCATGATAAATCGTAAAAAGTACTGACATATTTATACTAAAATTCTGATTTCCAGCCTATACCCTTTGTTAGGATGAATTTCTCATTATTTCCTTTAATGATCCCCTTTAAAATACCTCTCCGATTTTCGCATGGAGTAACATCGCAAAATTTTGGAAATTGCATTAATTTCTAACTCTATATTTACATAAAGAACATTCTATTTGTCTCAAAAGTTCAGAAACAGTTTAATTTTCTCATTTAGCACAAATTGCAGTTGAATTACTGCAGTTTCAAAGTTTTTGAGACTTCTTAACTCAACCTCTATTAATGAATATTTCTGTAAAATAATATGTGAAGTTATAACTACGGACTATACACTACGGACTAGTATTACATTAGAAAGACTATTTTGCTTTTGAAGACATAGTTGTATACTTAGAAAATAGTCGAAGTTTATTTATTCATCATCTATCTCAATAGGAATTTTGAAGATTGTGATGATTTATGTCATTTTATCTCTTAACCCTTTGAAGCGCAACCCTTTCCCAATGCTGAAAAAAGGGCAGCCGTTGCCATCGCTCGACTTAACTACCAGCAAGATGGCGAGCGATCGAAACGTTCATAGCGTGCCACAGATCTAGAGACCATTTTCTGACGACAGCCGGCTGTGCGGCACAGCCAGCTGTCGTCAAAAAAGGGTCTCTAGATCTGTGGCACGCGATGAACGTTTCGATCGTCCGCCATCTTGCTAGTAGTTAAGTCGAGCGATGGCAACGGAAGACCTTTTTTCAGCATTGGACAATCTATCCAGCTGTTCTCGCATTCTTTCATTTTTCAGCAGATGTCCGTGCTGTTAAAAATAATCGTGACCATTTTTTGACGGGAAATGACGTGCTAAAAAGTAAAGGATGCACGTGGAGCTATGTCACTCGCAACTATTTTTATAGAAACCCAATCTATTCTTCGTGACTGGCAACAGTCAAAACGTCAGAATTGTGTGTTCCCAGAGCGGGATCAATGCGCGTTAAAGGGTTAAGTAAAAATGTGAAAAGAACAAAAGCATTTTGCTTTCCCTTATTTTTAAATGTAATAAAATTCTCAAAACATGCATTTAAATCTTTTTTTTTTTTTGAAAGTTTGGAACTTAAAAGCCTTTAAATTCCAGGATAAGCAACAGATTGACTCATTACTATAATTCTTAGCATTTTTAAACTTTAGAATTAACTTTTTTTCCAATGCCAAGACAGGAACAAATAAAAAAAGGGATACAGAAACATTAAGTACTTGTAGCAAAACAGAAACTCTAAACTCTTTTTTCCCCTTCATTCTTTTTTTTTTTTTTTTGTCACTTTGGCAACACTGGTTGCAGAGAAGAGTTTGTTGATGTTCTAATAGAACTTTCATTGTAACGCGCGCTACTACCTAAATAAATGTTTGTTTTGTGGCGTTTATATTATGTGTTACTATTTAGTAGCCCCGAGATTATGAAATATGTTTTAGTAAGAATAGTGTGCGTGTTATAATATGGCTGCCCAATCTGCGGCGAGAACAAAAATAGAAGTGGCGTCGTTCGTCCGAAAGACGGTTCTTATGGAAACTCAATTACAAGATAAGTACTTTCATATGTAATTTGAAACTGCTTAAAGCAGGAACTAAAGGAAAAAATTATTTCGGTCACCCTGACCTAAGTTCTTTCGAATTTCACAAATATCTCGATCATCCAGATTGCATTAAGATTTTCTGAAATTTTGATTTTAAGAATTTCATCACCCCGATCACATAAGAATTGTTCTCATTTTTGCATACCAGTTCCTTTAGTACCTGAAGATAATTGTTTTGTTATAGTATACTTATCCTTTTGTATGCAGTGTTAGTAGTCAGAGTACTACAGAAATATTAAATAGTTAATGCTTGAATTTAAAATTTTGATTATCGATTATCAAATTGCTGATATAGTACTTCGCATTTCAAGTTAATTAATATGATGATGGTTAACATTCCACATTCGAATGTTTTGTAGCTCCCCGCTACATTGATATGAAGAAATATTTTAATATAAATCAGTTGATAGAGATTATTTTGAATTAATAACTATTAGTGTTCTATTAACCAAATTCTGAAGTGTGTTAAGTTTCGGTTTGAAAGAATTACATTGGTCTATATGCTATACTAAGCTTAATTGTTGAAGAATTCTGTGCCGATTTTAAGAACAGTGAATTTTATTTTGATAATCATATTAAAGAATTTATGCCGTACATTTGATTACAAGCATCAGAAACGAAAGTGAAAAGTGTTCTTATTTTGAATTTTGTTTTACTAGTTTGAGTTCCACCTGAATATTTCTGTTTAAGGTGTATTTAAATTAAGTGCTTTTTGAATGGTTTAAACTATATAAAAAGGTGATCTCTGCAAATTAAATAACATATATTTGAACTCATTTTAATTTAATCCTATAAATGTAGAATCCGAAGTTTCAAGCAGAGCGCAGCTGCTTCACCCCTTCCTGTGAGGTCACGTGGTGTTTTGTTTTTCGTGGCTGGCGAATTTCGGAGGAAGCGAGTAGTGGAGAGGGAGAGAGACGTTCGGAGATATTGAACGGAGATGGAACTTTTCGTGCATGCCTGGGTGGCTTGTTTTATTGTTTCTTTTCTTCTAAAGCAGTGAATCCTGTGAGGATGATGTTTTGTTTACGTACCTAAGTGGTGTAAAAGATTTCTAGTGTACCTTTGTAAATATAAGAACATTAAATGTGTGTGTGTCCAAACAACTTCGCCTAGTCATTCCGTAAATGTCCTGCTTTTAATTTGAAGCACATAATAGTAATTCATCAATTCATAGGGTCAGTATACGACCCTATAGTTTTATGGGGACTTTCGCCGGGATTGAATTAGAATCAGATGTCTTTTGCCGGGATGTGGATGTGGATGTCGATATCGAAAACCCTCTAGTTTTTTGGAACTTTTCGCCGGGATGGAATTAGAATTAGATTCGATAGAATTGGATAGAATGTGATTAAATTGAAAAGAATAGAATTGAATAATTGTGAAGAATAATGTGGAATATTGAATTGATTATTGTGTAAAGTATTTGTGCTTCAAGGAAAGTTTTGTGTGCTCACGTATGAGTTGTGGATTACCAGGGCGAGTTTGATCGCCGAAGACTGCAAACTGTAAGTACTCAATTTTTTTATCAACAACCATGTCATACATCGGAAAACATCGTAAAGAGGATATTGTTAAATTAATGCGTGAACTGGATTTAAAGATTCCCGATAACCCAACTATTGCTAAAATTAAACATATTATTATTAGTGATGCGAAGTACGATGAAGAATTCACAAAATCTGTTCTCAGTAACATTGCGTCAGACCGCGAAAGCGAAGAAAAGATTACGCGGGAAAAATTAGAACAAGAGAAATTAGAACGTGAATTCCAATTAGATCAATTAAAATCAAAAAATTATGAGAAGGGGAACAGTACAGAACCTTTTGTAATCCAAAATAAAATAGATCTTACAAAAATAATCAAGAGTTTCGATTCGAAGGATCCAAAAGCAGACAATAGCACGTATCACGCTTTATTTGAGAGGCAAGCCACAAGAGTCGAAATTAAAAAGGATGATTGGGTCACACACTTATTAGGATTATTACCTCTAGACATCGCGCAAATCATAACTCGAGAACCTGAAAATGTTTCAAATGATTATGATCACATAAAAGCAGTATTGCTGAAAAGATTTAAATTGACTGCAGAACAGTTTAGACAAAAGTTATTTTTTCATAAAAAAGAAAGTTCTTGTTCTTGGCGAGAATTCGGTTTTGAACTTAACCATTATTTTGAAGAATGGATTCATGGCGTTAATGTTACAGATTTCACTGGTGTTTGTGAACTGATAGTTTCTGACCAGGTAAAAAGAAGAGTGCCACAAGAGGTTAAAGAACATTTTATAGATAACTGGCATAAGTGGAACACTAGGGAGGAAATAGTAGAAAAGTTAGAAGAATATGAATCAGCTCGTGTTTTATCTAATAAAACATTTCCTAAAAATGTGAATGAAGAAAATGACACGTTTTCTAGCCCCGTGCCAGGGAAAGAATATAAAAATTTTGGAGCTACCAGGAAAAAATGTTATGCTTGTAAGGAGACTATTTCAATACGTGCACCCGCTCTATGTTGAGCATTACACGATTGGTAGCCCCCCTAGAGGAGTACCAATGGACCGCCGCATTGACAGCAACCTTCTCGAGGAGTCTCAAAGAGACCCTCATCAGGTTGCGCGGGGCTTGCCTAGCGGGTGGTAAACGGTAACCCTTGCCTGCCTCCCCACTTTAAGGGAGGCAGTGCTGGAACCCAGACCAGCGGGGCAGGACGAGCCCGGCCCACTGTCCACCCGTCATCACTACAACAACCGTCGCACCGTTGGGAGATCTCAGGACTCCAGAGAGCACGATACTCGTGCAGCATAGACACCTTAGTTTTCCTCTGTCCTTTGACAGGAAGGAGGTCACAACCACAGTCGGAGGGACTCGCCTTCCATTCTACGTGGTTCACCTGTTAGTTCTTTGCTCCATGCTTGTGCATGGCTTGCAAGAACCCTTTGCGGGGTGGAACACCGCGAGAACCGCGGTTTTCCTGAAATACATGCAACACCAGTATTTCGAAATTTATGCACCACCATTGGGGGACCCGTGGGTCCTTCCCTGAAATACATGCACCACCTGTATTTCAAATTATGCACCACCAGTAATAGATGCCTACCTACGGCCGGCTGGCCGAGCATCTTGGGAGATACATGCACCACCAGTATTCCCTAGCAATTTCGAAAAGCAAAATACATGCACCACCAGTATTTGACTTTGTTCGATACATGCACCACCAAGTATCTATCCCCCACCAGCTGTCTCTGGTTTGGGGAGCGCTCGCTCTTTTCTCTAAGTTGCCTGTTATCTTAGTGAGTCTCCTAGCGCATCGAGTAAGCGGGACAGGGCCTCGCGCCCTTTTTCGCTCCGCACGTAGTTATTGAATATCGAGGCATCCAATTTCGGGCAGAACCGATTTCTCAGTTCCTGTAACCCAGGACAGTGGGCCACGATGTGCAGACTGTCGGCGGGACTTGTCAGGGGGCAGAAGTTGAAATTCCTTGTCTCCTTTACGGAGAACCTTCGAAAATAGGCCGGGAAGGGACCATGGTCCGTCACGACCCAGTTCACATTCCTACTTTTCCAAGTTCTCTTTTCGCTTACCGTTGGAAAGATCGAACGCGTGAAACTTCCGACTTCTGCTTCTTCCCACCTTTTCTGCCACAGTTTCTTGGCTTCAATCCTCATGGAGTACTTCACGCTCCTAATCGAACTCTTTACTCTTTCGTCTACTGATGGTTTCTGTGTTCCACTCTTCGCCAGAGCGTCGGCTTCCTCGTTTCTCCAGGTTCCGACATGTGCCTTCACCCAGTGGAAGCGGATCCGCCTGTCTCCGATCTCGGAATGGATTGCTGCAACCATTGCATTTCTGCAATTCAGCCTTGAGAGAGCTTGGAGCGAGGACTGGCTGTCTGTATAGACGTCCAGGGTTTCTGTGCTACGACAGAGTGGGTCCTGCAGACCTTTCAGGATCGCGACGAGTTCGGCCTGGAATACACTTCCGTTGTCCGACAACCTGTAGCGGCCGTCAGAGATTCTCTTCTGACCGCTGTACAGGACGTATCCTGATCCCACTTTGCCATTGAGCCTAGACCCATCCGTGAAGAGCTCTAGTCCCTTCCTCCGTGGGCCCAGGGTGTCCCAGCTGATAAACGGACTCCTACTCGGGTGTGTACCCCATCGTGGAAGTTCGCCCTCTACTTCGGAGGGTTCTATTCTCGTATCTCCGAACTGGATCGATTGACCCTGCTTTCGGAGTCTCGAGATGAGCGCTTCTTTCTCCACCTGCAGGTCTAGTGGTAGGAGGCCAGCAAGGACACAGAGCGCGGCACTGCTTGTTGTGCGGTAACACTTTGTTATCGCCAGCAGTATAATCCTTTGCACCTGTATTAGGCGAGTCCGCAATCGCTCTGTTCCTCCTTCCCACCAGGCTCCGCAATCATAAAGAGCTACGCGCTCCATTCCACGTTTGTAGAGGCTCTTCAACACAGTCCCGCTAAGCCCGTTGCCGGGCCTCGTTAGGCTGTGGAGTGTCACTACGTATCTCGCCAGCAGTTGCTAGAGATGTGTGCCATGGAATTCATCTTTTGATTAAGCACCACTCCCAGCACCTTCAGCTTTGACTGAAACCTTACTACGCTACCCCCGAAGCGGATTACCGGGGCAGTGCGGGGAGGCCGCACTCGCCCCATTCGACGCAGGGGTCGTACGTGAAGCCCGACCGTTTTGGCTGGGCTGAACTCCAGTTTGTGGAGTTCGCTCCACAAACTGGGACGCGCATCAATCGCAAACAGGGTCAATCGCAAACTGGGACACCCAACGCGCATCAATTACCACAACGAAGTCGTCCGCATATGCCTGCAGATAGACTCCAACAGGAAGCTTGAGCTTAAGAGCCGAGTTAGCTACGATGTTCCATAGCAGGGGGCCAGAGTTGGTTCCCTGCGGACATCCTCTGTTGTAGCTATGGACAACCTCCGATCCCCCTGAACGGTAGACTACCTCCCTCATTGTAAGGAAACTACTCACCATCCTGTACAGATTTTTCGGGCACCCTGTCTGACCCAACAGGTATAGTATGGAAGGCCACCATACATTATTGAAGGCACTTTTAACGTCTAAGGAAATTAGACATGTGTCGTTCCCCAGAGCCGCATTGACCTCGACTGACTTATAAATGGCGGAGATGGCTTCCTCCGCACCCGTTCCCGGCGTGAACCCGTATTGGGTTCTCGCCAGGTGACCACCTTTATGGAGGTGGTGCTGGAGGCGTTCCACCACAAGCCTGTCTAGTATTTTGCTCCATGCCGACAGGAGACAAATCGGTCGATAGTTCGATGGGTCCGAACTGTCTTTTCCTTCCTTGTTAAAAAGAACCAGACTAGCCCTTTTCCATACAGGAGGGAATGTGCCTAGTTCGAGGCACTTATTAAATATTTCCAAGAATAGTTCCTTGTTGGTCTCGATGGCCAACTGAACAATTTCTAGAGGTATACCGTCCAGTCCCGGAGCTTTGCCCTTGTTGAGGGCGCTCAGAGCTGCTTCGAGTTCCTTCATGGTGAACGGTGGATCGTCGTCTCCGAGATTCGGCTTTGACGCTCTTATTTCCCTCTGTTCCGGGGTGTCGTCCTCCGGCACGTCCTGCGGGAAGTGGTGTTTGAGAAGCTTACCTATGGCTTCCACGTGTGTGGTCGCGGTACCATCCCCTGTGATGGCACCTAGGAGGAAAGGAGAATTTCGCTTCCCTTTTATCCAACCGTAGTGGGTTCCGAAAGGTTGCCTAGGATCGACTGCGTCGAGATACTGTTTCCAGTAGTCCCATTTTGCTCGTCTTTCTGCTCTATTGAATAGAGCTTTTTCCTTCCTATAGGCTACTTCCAGAACCTTCCTACAGTCGGGGTCGTCGGTGCAGCGCTGGAACCTCCTCCTTTTCGCTGTCACCTTCCTCCGGTGAATCGCTAGTTCGAGCGTCCACCACGAATTCACACGCCTGGGCCGGTGGTCTCCGCTGCCATTGGGCCGGCCCCTCAGAGCACAACTCGCCCACATGGCCTCTGTCACTTTTTCCACGCAGTAGTCGACTCTGTTCTCTCGAACCCAGTCAGCAGAATATTCAGAGAGCTTGCGGTCAAGCAGCTGTCTTACTTTGGGAATGTAGAGCTTATTGAGCCTTATTCTCTTAGACTGTTCCAACCTTTCTTCACCGATGTGAAGGGTTGTGACAATTCTGAGATGGTCTGTACCTGACTCGAGGTCGACCAATTCCCATTTCTCTACCTGAATTTCACCCTGTAGGCGGGCTACTGACAGGTCTATCCAACTGGAGCCTTGTACGCGCTGGAACGTCGGGTCCGATTCTGGATCGTTTAGCAAGGTCAAGCCATTCGCCAGAAGGAACTCAAAGATGGTGTCACCTCGGGTGTCCTCGGTGTTACATGGGTTCCCCCATGCTGTATGTTTCGCATTGAAGTCGCCCAGTAGGATCAGTGAAGGGTTAGCATTGACCAAAGCTTGCAGACAATCCATCTGCTCGGTGACATCCTCGTTGGGAGACAGATAGCATGTTGCTACCGTTAATGAGCCGCTGTCCGTGTCCAGTCCTATTGCTACTATGTCCTTGGTTAGCAGCTGTACGATAAATTGCAATCTGGGGTTGCTTACGATTATCGCTGCTCGTCCATTTGGACTATGAACCACCGGACGTGAGTTAGGCATTCCGCCCAGTCTTCCCCCGTCTTTCAGGAGGTAGGGTTCTTGGACACAGACTAGATCGTATTGATCTAGGTCTCCTTGGAGGATGGCAGAAGCCGCGAGACTCCTCCCGACATTCTGTTGCGCAATGGTGAGACTACCCATAGTTAGTCTTCTTTTTAAGCATCGACACTTCATAGATCCTTGTTGGGCAATTCTCTGCTTTTGCAGAGTGGTCTACACGCACTACGTTTCTCCCGGCATTCCGCCTGTTCCGAGCCTCGCAGATGTGGCACCTAGAACAGGCTATACAATCCTTGCTCATGTGCCCTTTACCTCCGCAGTTCAGACAGCATTTCCGGGGTTTACAGGTAGTGCTTAAGTGACCGTACTCTCCACAACGGAAACACTGAGTAGCCCTTAGGTTTTCCACCACCTTTATCTTACACCAGTCCATGGTTATGCGCTCCTGACTTAGTATTGCATGGAAGACTTTAGGGGGTACTTCCACTATAACGTGGCGTGTATCCCTCTTTTTGATGGAGTACCTGATGGTAATCTCCTCACTTGCCAAGCCCTCCTCTCGGTCCCGGAGGGCATCGATGACGGCTCGGTCGTCGAGTTCCCATGGAACATCTACCAAGCAAAGTTGGGGGTTTCTGCTGACCGGTTTCCTTACGGTAACCTTATCTTTCAGCTTTTCGCTGGCCGAGATCTGCCTGATTAGGATATCTAGGTCTTCCTCGGTCTCAGTCCGTATTTTCATGCCCCCATTCTTCGCCTTACGGGTCCACAGGACTTTGGCGCCCAGTCTCGCTGGGTTCACCTCCCTGCATACTAGGTCCCTTACGCACACTCCATCTTTGGCTGCGTCGACGAACATGACGTGTTCGGACGCGGTGCTCTTCCTAGGTGGGGTCGCTGTTGTGACATGTGATGTACAACCACTGGCGCCTGTCACCTGCGCCTCTGTGGAGGGTTGAGATGGGGCGTCTGAGATTGTCCCATCCACGTCCGCCTCAGACGTTTGGATGGGGGGGATCTGTGGCATTTTGACTACACCCACTAGCGCTTGCCACTTGCGCATCTGTGGGTGGTGAGGAGATGGCAACTGAAATGGGCGGCCCCACAACGCTTGCCACCTGTGTGTACGTGGGTTTCTCAGCACGGAGAGCCGCAATCTGATCCCGCAGTTTCGCCTGTGTAAGGCTATTCCTAACGAACAGCTCATACATGTCCATGACCCGCCTCATAACGGCTTTTCGATCAACGGACTTCAGGGGTCCCTTCAGGTCTATTGCTACAAGTAGCAATAACTCTCTGGCCCTTAGCCTCTCAATCTCCTTTACATACCGCGCGGACATGCCGGGGAGACTGTCGCAGAAGTTTTCCACTTCCGCTACGGCCCTACCAAGAGACATTTTCACCAATCAAAAGCAATGTGAGCGCAAATAGTGCACACTACAGTCGGTAGTTATTCACACAAAATTGCAGAATGTAAATATAGGTTTAGGAACGATGATTTTGATAGTACATGTGAAAGTAAACAGAAAATTGTTAATCAAATGGTTGTAGAAGAGCCAGGCAAAACCGAAAGCAAAAATAGATTCCGACGTGAAAGATATGATCGAGCAAAGTATAGTTATAGAAATAAAGCTGAATCGGTGGTAGAGAACAAAACTGTGAAATCATCTAGTAATAAAATTGAGAAATGTGTTAATATTTTTAATCTTGATGTGAGAGCAGTAATTGATACCGGTTCCGAAGTAACTTTGATTGACCAGGATATTTATGAAAAGATGGGATCTCCTATTTTATCCAGTACAGATATTAATTTGTGTGGTATCGATTCTGAAAGAGCTTCACCCATTGGTTTCTTTAATACTAAAATAGTGATTGACAGTTGTACAGTATATACTAATGTTTATGTTATGAAGCATATGCGCTTTAGTGCAGTCATTGGAATGGATGTAATATCGAAACTAGAATTTAATTTTGTGCAAGGGAATGTTAACGTAAAAAATGCAGACATGATTGATGTAGTCTATCCTACCAAACGAGTTACTAATTTAGGTAAATACCTTTATTCCACACCTAATTTCGAACCAGATGTACTTCCGGTTATATGTAAACAACAATCTCTGGGGTTGCGAGAAAATAAACACTGACAATTGTTAAAGAAAAAAATGCACAATATAAAAGAGGAATCAGAGGTCATTAAAGAAACGGCTGATGAAGCACAATCACCCCTTCAAGAGAAAGTTTGCCACAGCGAAAAGGTTGAAAGTAAGGTAGCTGCATTGAATAGAAAAATTCAGTTGCTGGAAGACGATCTAGAAAGATCAGAAGAAAAATTAAAAATTGCTATTCAAAAGTTAGAGGAAACTTCACAAGCCACGGATGAAAACGAACGCATTCATAAATTTCTTGAAATTCGGTTAGGACAGGTTAGATCAATTGCTGAGGAATCTGACAGAAAATATGAAGAACTAGCATGTCGAATCGCGATGATAGAAGAAGACTCGAAACGCGCTGAAAAACGAGCAGCCATAGGTGAAAGTAGAATTGAAGAATTAGAAGAATTAAGAGTGGTTGGTAATAATACGAAATCCCTTGAAGTCAGCGAAGAAAAGGCTCCGCAGAAAGAAGAAACATGTGGTATACTAAGCATCAATTATCACAGAAGTTTCGAGAAGCAGAGCCTCGGGCTGAATTTGCTGAAAAATCTGTAGAAAAGCTTCAACCAGAAATGTTTAAATTGGAAGATGAAATCCTTGCAAAAAAAGAAAAAAATCATAATATAGTGCAAGAAGAAAATAAAAAGAGTTATACGAAAAGAAAGAAAGCGAGGAGAAAGGGAAGGATTTTCGAATCCTATCCCGAAAGATGTACTTTTGAGTACATATCAAATGGACTTCGTTGGACTGAAAAACTTTTCATATTTTTAAATGATCTGTAAATAATGTATTTCTCTTTTCTTTTTTTTAAGTGTTTTATTTCAGATATCCTTATGGTCCTGGGCGGTGAGGACACCGCAGGTCGGATGGACGAGCCTGTAGAATCCGAAGTTTCAAGCAGAGCGCAGCTGCTTCACCCGTTCCTGTGAGGTCACGTGGTGTTTTGTTTTTCGTGGCTGGCGAATTTCGGAGGAAGCGAGTAGTGGAGAGGGAGAGAGACGTTCGGAGATATTGAACGGAGATGGAACTTTTCGTGCATGCCTGGGTGGCTTGTTTTATTGTTTCTTTTCTTCTAAAGCAGTGAATCCTGTGTGGATGATGTTTGGTTTACGTACCTAAGTGGTGTAAAAGATTTCTAGTGTACCTTTGTAAATATAAGAACATTAAATGTGTGTGTGTCCAAACAACTTCGCCTAGTCATTCCGTAAATGTCCTGCTTTTAATTTGAAGCACATAATAGTAATTCATCAATTCATAGGGCCAGTATACGACCCTATATAAATTTTACGGGTAACATTTTTGTGGAAAAATTGTCACGTTCTCATTTTAATATAGCATTCATAGCAAAAGGGAAGAAACTGAACTAGCGGAGGAATTAGATGTCACTATTGGGGAAAATTTTAAAATATTCGAAATAAAGGATGAGATAGTTAAAAGCCCAACGTATAACGCGGAATTTGCGAAGGAGTGTCTGAACCGCATAATAAATGACAGGAAAGAGATCGAACTACGTGCTGAGAGAGAGAAGGAAAATGAGCGATAGTTTGAATTAGAGAAATTCAAAATACAATCTAGTACTAGTACTACTTCCAATAGTAGAGATTCGGCAGCCGTGTTATCTTCCGTAGACGTAGACATGCCTAGGTTAGAATTAAGCAAATAACTCCCTAATTTTGGACCCTAAAACATGCTTCATGAGTTTATTTTTAGACTTACTTGAGAAACAGTTGACTTTTTTAAAAGTGCCTTCTTCAAAGTGGGTAGTCTACCTTGTTGGCCTTTTGCCAGCTGATATTTCCAAACTAATTGCGAAAGAATCGGCTGACGATGCCCAAAATTATAATAAAGTTGGAGAAATTCTATTGAGGCGTTTTAAATTAAGTGCTGAGAAATTTAGGCAAATGTTTGCCACACACCTTAAAGATCCAGAAAGCACCTGGAGAGATTATTTATTTCGATTTGCAAAATTATTTCGATGGTTGGCTTAAAGAGCAAAAAGTTTCTACTTTCAATGAGCTAAAAGACTTAATTTTGTCGGATCAAATGAAAAAGAAGGCCCTCCAGAGTATATAGAACATTTTTTGAATCACTGGAGTGAATGGAACAATCCCTTGGAACTTGTTGACAAATTAGATTTATATGAGGAAGCTAGAGAGATTAAAATTAAACATTCGAGTAGGGAGCCTCCCAGATTCATCAACGAGATAATTATAAGCATAATAAAAACAGTCCTAAAAATCCATCATCTAGGAATAGAGTAAGAAATGAAGATCGGCCAATAGTTAGTTGTTACGGCTGTGGGAAGCCAGGGTTCGTCAAGGCCAACTGCTCCCCCCCCCCTCCTAAATAAGAATCATCCGAATTCAGAGCTATTAGTCTTCAGACACTGTCTATTGATGAACCCCAAACAACTCTTTTGAGTGTTAAAATTAATGGAATAAACGGAATTGTGTGTGCTGACACGGGAGCCAGTCACACTATAGCTGGGGAAACATTATATCGCCTTTTGAGAGAACGAGGAACAGAATTTGAGGTTACTACTATGAAAGTAATCCTCGCTGCCGGAATCCCGCAGGAAACAGACGTTTGTAAGTCCAAAGTCGAAATTGAAATTGAAGGACATAGGTTCCTCATAACTTTATTTGCCTTACCTGCTGCAAAAGATAACAGAACGCTTTTAGGAACAGATTTCTTGTGTAGCGATGGAATTGTTTTAGACCTTATAAATCATAGGTGGTTTTATCACGACAAACCAGAACAAAAATTTAGCTTTAGTTCCGATGACACTTTTAAATCACCTGAGTGTGTAGAAAAAGCTCCGGAAGTTAACACGTTGCGGTTTCGAGAAAGTGAGGGAAAAAATCTAACCGATGAAGAAAGAGCAAAACTAAATAAATTGGTAGGAAAGTATGACGATATCTTTCGTCTAGGGGAAGACCCGACTCCTATGATACAACACTGCATTGATACGGGAAATAACCCTCCTGTCGCTGTTCCCCCTTATCGCATGTCTCCACCGAAAAAAGAATTATTGAAAAAGGAGCTAGATGAATTATTATAGCCAATGGCACAATTGAGGAATGTGAGTCTCCTTGGGCCTCACCAGTAGTGCTAGTGCCTAAGCCTAACGGCCAGATGCGCCTTTGTGTCGATTACCGAAAACTTAATTCCATTACAAGGACTCACAAATACTCTTTACCAAGAATTGACGATCTTCTTCATGAGGCCAAGCACACAACTTACATTTCTACAATTGATTTAAAGAATGGGTACCACCAAATCGAAGCAAATACAGCTCATCGTGACAAGACGACTTTCATTTGCCTTTTCGGTACATATCGTTTCAGGAAAATGCCTTTTGGATTGAAGAATGCTCCGGCGACATTCCAACGAATGATAGATAACTTTAGAAATTCCTTAAAGGATATTTTTGTGCTTCCGTATTTGGACGACAGCATTGTGTTGTCTGAGACATTTGGATCACATTTAGATGATCTGGATGCCGTTTTTAAGAAGTTACGAGAGTTTAAATTACACGCTAACCGTGAAAAATGCAATTTTGCTAGAATAAAATACTTAGGACATTGCATAATCAGTAGAGGACTCGAAGTTGATCCAGACAAAACAGCAGCTATTCAGGAAATGCCTGCTCCAAAGAACATAAAACAAGTGCAATCTTTCCTGCAAACTTGCTCATGGTATAGAAGATTTATACCAAAATTATCCGATATTTCAAGGCCTATGACGAAGGCCTAAGAATGGAAAGAAGAACAGCAATCAGCTTTTAAAACATTAAAGAATCTTTTGACAAGTCCACCGATACTTGCTCAGAATGACCCAACAAAATCGTATATCCTTAAGACAGATGCTAGTAACTATGCCCTCGGCACGGTCTTGTTACAAGGTACTGATGCTGACGAATGCCCCATGTGAGTATGCAAGCAGGTTACTCACAAAAGCAAAAGAAATTACTCCACTACTGAAAAAGAAGCTTTAGCCATTATATGTGCCTTGAATTAAGTTTAAGAATTTGTGCATATATTGATGGACAAGAAACCACTGTAGCAACCGACCATCAACCCTTTAGATGGTTGATGAAATTGAAATCTCCTACAGCTCACCTTGCACGTTGTACTTTAAGTACAGGCATTCAACCTGAACATAGAATATGTGTCTGGTAAAAAGAACGTTGTTGTAGGCATGTTGTCCAGACCATTTTTGCTAGCATAAAAAAGAAACCTGTGAAATTTGTTCTAGTTACTATTGGATCTTCCTACTCGAAGCGTTAAAGAAATTCGGGAAGAACAGTTAAAAGATGAAAATGTTAAGAAAATTATCAAATCTTCAGAACGTGTTGATAAAGATTGGGCGAATTGGAGTGAAAGAGGTTATCTCATGAATCAAGGCACATTTTATATAGGTAATACTCCCGACTTAATACAGAAGAAGCTCAGTTAGTGGTGCCGTGACAAGAAAGAGAAAGAGTACTAAAAGAACATCATGATGCTTCGTCCACAGGTCATTACGGAATTGAGAGAATGTATGACAGAATTTCAAAACGGTACTACTGGACTGGTATGTGAAGATACATTACTGAATATATAAAGAACTGTCCTGAATGTTGTCGTTAAACCTAGCAAACAAAAACCATCTGGACTGTTGCAAACCCTGATCTACAATCAACGATTTGAAACTCTTTCTATAGATCTATTTGGACCGTTGCCGAAAAGCAACGATAAAAGATGGGTGTTCATAGTAGAAGACTGTACAACCAAATGGGTGGAACTGTTCGCACTAACTTATGCCACAGCTAAAGAGTGTGCAATCACGTTAATCGAAGAAGTTTTTCTAAGATACGGACTACCAAGACGTGTCGTCAGTGACAACGGTCCACAATTCATTAGTGCGGTAATGCAACAAGTTTGCTTCCTGTTGAAAATTAAACCGTCTTTAACCTCAGTTTACCATCCATAAGCTAACCTCGTGGAAAGGAAAAAACAGATATCTTAAGCCTAGGTTGTCTATGCTAGTTGGTAACGACCACACAACTTGGTGTGAAAAGTTGCCAGTCATCAGATTCGCCCTAAATTCTGCAAAATGCAGTTCTACCGGTCAAACTGCAACATACCTTATGTTCGGGCGTGAACCACGAACAATAGACGATGTTACCCATGATTTTAGAATTATCGTGGAAAATGATAATTTCGTCCCTGAAATCACGCCCTACTTAAAAAAATTTGCCAAGTTTAGCAAACAGGTCCGGGAAAGCATGGAGACCCGCGAAGACCAACACAAACAATAGGCGGATAAAAAACTAGAAAGGCACCCCCTTAAAAATAGGTGATAAAGTATGGGTGAAAGTTCACCCTCATAGTGAGTCCAAAAAGAATAGAACATCAAAATTCATGCCAAGGCGTGATGGCCCGTACACTATTTCATCACAGAGATCACCAGTCTCTTATACATTAACTGCTAATGATAATTCTACTCCCATAGGTCCTTACCATGTTTCATCCCTGACCCCCTATGTAGGACCGGAGGCCACTCCTGTGAATCCCCTGCGAGGCAGAGGCCGCCCCAAAAAGAAGGTTCCAGCCCTGCAGAACCGACCAAGGTTTATAGTACAAATCAAGCAATAAGCGTCATAGTGCAGATCAAGCAATAAGCGAATTCGGGATGGAGGGGGAGGGGTAACTTTTTTACTGGAAATGTAATTAATAATGCAATTAAAAATGTTTAAATCCATGATACAGATTTTGTTCTTTAAAATTTTCCCTGTATGTGCTATAAAATTTATTATTCATCACTGTATTTCACAAAAAAAACGCTATTAAAATAACAAATTAAATTTCATGAATACTCTAAGTCAGCGTTTCTCAACCTGTGGGGCGCGACTCCCAAGGGGGGCGCTAGAAAAACCAAACAGCAAGTAGTGATGCATGTTTAAAAAAAAATAAAAAATAAAAAAAAAACATCTTATTTATCCTCAATTTTACTGAAAAATATATCTATTTTCGCTTAAAATGTTCATTCAAACTTTACTGATAACATTATTTTGTAGAAATTTTTACTAACTGTTCATTGTTAAAGATTAAAAAACTGAATGTATGCTGAAAATGTGAGGGGGGTACCACGTTAAAAGGTTGAGAACAGCTGCTCTAGGTATCTGCTGTAAACAAAGTTTTGAAGATCAGTGGCAATAAAAATAAGATTTTCACCCTACAAAAAGAAAACACGAACCGAAAAAGAAACAAAAAAAACAGCGCACCTTTTTCTTAACCAGGCAACAAAAAACTTGATGAAATTTCCAGAAAAGCTTTTCATTCTATTGGTACATTTTTTTTTCAAGAAAATAAAATATTTAAGCACATCGTATAGATTCACTAATACATTACGCAAAGCAGACTCTCATTTCAAAGTAAAACTGCATTGCACTTTCTTAACCATAAACACAGAGGAAATAACTCATTAAATTATCCTTTGTGAGTATGTTTTCGGGGAAAAGAAGCTTTCAAAGAAAGGATATGAAACTCTGATTCATCTCAGGCGTATTCTTTTGAGGCTGCAAAACTTTCATTAAAGTTCAACTGTGATAGCTGTTTTATATCCGTAGTTCAGCGCGCTGGCGTTTTAGTTTGAATGTACAACTAGTTTTCCCAAAACTACTTAACATTTAAATGGAAAATAATCACTTAAAAACATTTCTTAGTTGTCTGGAAGTACTTCCATTTCCTTCTTTTAAATTTAGATTATTTCCATAACTACCATTCATTTCATGAGAGCATTCATTTGATATTTACATGTGACTTAATTATGAGAAAAATGATCGATTAAACTTGAGTTTCAAAATCATAAATTTTAAGATAATATAGTGACTTTAGTAATTTTTATTACTGAATCATAAAAATATTCAATAGACTAATTTCAAATTTTCATCCAACAAAGCAAAACAAAAGGATAAATACGTATTTTAAAATTTCTTAGATGCTTTATGTACTAAAAGAAATGAGATACTTTGTATGTTAGACTTTTCTTTTCTATTTTCTAAGGAAATGCTTGACTAACTGTTCTGCAACTCGATTACATAATAAATATGTTTTTTACTCATATTTTAAAGTTACAAACAGTCGTAAATAAATTTGGGAGGCCAACAACATATTGAATAATAAATCAATAGTTTTATATCTATGTGTTATAAAATTCCAGTAACTGCACTTTTGTACCAGCGGTTGTCTAAAAATTTCAAAATTTTTAAACAAATAATTTGTGCATAACTTTTCCCCTAAATTTCGCAAATTTACAGAAAATTTAATTGTTCTACTGAAATAATTACAGTGAAATATTATGTAGTAAAAATTCGATATGTATCGATGTATAAGTGCGCATAGTTTTTATCTTACCCACGCAAAACAAATTAATTTTTTTATTCGATAACTAGCTGCGTGCCCGTTCTTCGCACGGTAGGAAACGAAAATGTTCCTTACATGTGTAATTCCACTTAATTCCAGTGATGTGAAATCTAAAATAAAAGCAAAATTATTTGACTTATAATGTAAAGTTTGCGTCATGAGTACTAACTTGGCATCATTGCAATATCATGACTCAAAAAACTACATCAGTGTTCGCGATCAGAAAAGTGAAAAGCTTAGCGGTTTGCAGAGAACTCCTGACTTTCAAAATGTGTTATTTCTATATCATACTGTTTTGAGGTTCAAGTTGTAGCATTAAATACCTCAGACACTACATGAAATGAACAACTATTTATTTTAAAATAGCTGCGAATTTCATTTTTAAAAAGTTCAAGTAATCTCCTCTGTCGAAATTACTGCGGTATATATCAACGCAAATTAGAATTACTTATCGTTCAGTTGGTTGTAAAACAACCCTTGAAAAAGGATAAACTTTTAATTTCATGAAATATTTATTAACGTTGTATAATGGGATTTATTCATATCATCCTTACAAATCTACCAATACTACCTATTACGCATATTAATACTATCTATCTTCGCTTCTCCCTCTTTAATGCTCAATTTAACGAAACAGCTTACATTATTTGGCACAAATGGGACCTTTATATTCTATGGCGATTCTTTAGCAATTTACGCATTACCATAAACATTATTCATTTCCCATAATAGTTGCTATTAAGGAAGCTCTCCATACAAATTTAATTTATGCATAGTTTTGTAGGATTGGCGTATTTAGCACCGCAAAACATTTAATCTCACCGTGGTGAAAAATATTCAAGCGGTGCCAACTTAAATATCCATGTATCCAATATAAAGATATCTTATAAATCCTCCATAGTTCTGTCTACTGAAAACATCAAACTGTGCCATCTCGAGGAGCTATTTAGAATCGCTATAACTGTGACAGGACGTTAGAGTTGCAGAGTTTACAAATTTCACGCATTTTTAAAAATTTATGACGTCACTGTTTAACTACCGTAAAAGATACCCCGGTTGGCATCATGAATTTCTCAGTTTATTTCTAAAGTAAGTTTTAATCAAAATATCGCCTCCTTGTGTTAAAAAAAGAGCAGGGATAAATGAGTTAAATTTGTGGCGTAATTTTTACGTATTTTAAAGCATTTGACGTCATAGATCCTCACTTGCGCATTGAAATTCCGATATCCCATTTAAAAAATCGATTGGTTGGAAAAAGAACATTTTTTTCTAATCCTTTTTGTGGCAACGCAATTAAATTATCACGTGCCATGATCAATTAATGTAATCCCGTAAGCTCTCCTTTATGGAGGAACGTAATACAACGTTAAAATAAAACTATACTCGCAACCTGCATGCATACGCTAGGCAACGCCTGCGCCATAATTAAATGCCAAAAATAAAAATAGTAAATAGAAAAATTTTAATATATCGCGCTTTGAAACGAACTTTGTAACTTTTAAAATGAACATTTTCAGCACCGTGAAGACATTTCAATTTTTAAATAAGCACCGGATTAAAATACCACTTCTAATAATAATAATCGTGAATTTATTAGTTTATTTCTACAGTAAATTTTAATCAAAATATCGTCTCCCTGTGTTGAAAATAGAGCTGGAATAAATGAGTTAAAATTATGGCGTAATTTTTACGTATCTTAAAGCATTTGACGTCATAGATCCTCACTTGCGAATTGAAATTCTGATATCCCATTTCAAAGCTCGATTGGTTGAAAAAACCCTTTTTTGTAATCCTTTCTGTGGCAACAACCGAACATAAGTTCTCGTGCCGCGATCGCAATGTAATGAATGGCGTAATATCGTGTTGATGCTATTAAATTCTAAACATTAGGCTGCATTAAAATTCGTAAAAAATCATCTAATTTACATAATTTTTTCGTTTTTATTTTAAAAGAGGGAGAAAAGAATGTTTCACGATTTGTCAAAATATCAAAAAGTTATGACGGATAGAATTCAAGATGGCGACAATTTTAAAATTATTTTACGAAAAATTCGCCGAAGTCGATGCTTAGTAAAAAAATTCCTAAAAATCGGTAAATTATGTTACGTATTCAGAACAAACTGTTTTTAAAAGAAAAATTTCTCCTCTATCCGATGATACAAATGCCGTTTTGCTGCGAGCGTAATTTCCGCCGTTATTACGAATTAGGTGAGAAAAAATGCCAAAAATCGCATAAAACATAAAATAAAAAAAATTCTAGGTCGAATTTTGAAAAAATCGCTTCGAGGTGCACAACTTCATGTTTAGATCTTCCCGAGTGCCAAATTTGGTGTTTCTAGGTGTAGCCGTTTGTCCGTAACGCCGCCGACACACAGACCCACAGACCCACACACAGACCCACACACAGACCCACACACAGACATCTTCTTTTATAATAAGTAGAGAAGTTTTAGAAAATTTTGTGGAGCAGCATTCATAAAAATTCTAGTTAAATATGAAAATTTAGGAAGATAGCAACATTAACAAATTCTGTATTTGTTTTTATCTTTTCTAAAACTAGCTGTTTTGGAGTTTACACAAATTGTAAGATAGCTAAATTTAGAAAAGGCACAATTTTTTTATAAACCTGATATTAAACTGGAATGTTTATATATGTTTCTCCACAGAAATGGATTAACACTATGTATGTGTCAGCTGCCAATCTCTCTTTCTAAGTGAAATGGCACTGTGTTTTTACGGTTTTCGTGTTAAGCTTATGGGTTTTTAAAGCTAATAACCTCATTTATACCTCTATGGCTTGATCTTTAATCGACTGCAGGAAAGATCCCTTTGAATCCAGTATTCATTGACTTTTGATTGGCAACCTAATGTATCCTTAGCTTTATCTTGGATAACGAATGTGTACTTTACAAATTTATTTTTTATTATTCAACTAAGAAAGGCCATTTTTCAATAAAACAAAGACATAAACAGTTACCAAACAAAAACGCACACATGGTATAGCTTTTAAAAAAACAGCTTAAATGTTTTTTCTTCTTTCAATATGAATATCCTTTAGCTGCACAGTGGAGAAGATTTCCCCATTTTGCTGTTTCCCTTAAAGAACCTCCATAATAATTCAAACAAACAAGCTTTGGAGCTCCGAAAAAGTGACAAAACAATTACTATAAATGTGAAATCAAACATCCAGATAAAGTATCGGATAGCTCTTTTTCTTTTCTTTTTTTCTTGTTTTTAACTTGTTCGCTAGGAATGAGAAAGTGAACAATTTCTCCCGAACAAAACATACCCTTGTTGAAGAACTGTTTCTGGCAGATGTGCTCATATGGGGCAGAAATATGAGCGTGCCAGTTTGGAGAGTGGAAAGAGTGCCAAGTGGGAGACATTTATGTTCAAAAGATTGAGTGTTGAGCAAAATATTTTCTGAAATAAAAATGTTATATTTATCAGTATTTACATCGAATGTAGTTATCGTTTTAAACAAAATTTTAAAACGGGAGATAATAAAAATGAATGTTTCAAATTACAAGAAATAATCTAAATTAATTTCAAGATTATAATAATGAAGAGTTAATGCAGATAAAGCAGGAGTGCACAATCCTTTTGAGTCTGCGGGCCATAAAATCGAAAAAGTATCTTACTTTTCCACAATGCAGCGCGTTACAGTCGTAAACACGCGGGTTTTAGTTTTTGTTTAGGGGGAGGGGGGGCGCACAGTCAAGAGAAAAAATTATTGACCACTTTGTTAAAAATATGCGCAATTCTGAAAACACAGAATTGACAATATGGTTAAGTCTAATTGTGTTGAACAACGGAGCAGCATTTTCATACTTTTTTCTATACGACACGAAAACGTTATTTTTCATATCCGAACGGTTCAACTTAAAGGGCATTTGACATGAATTCTATGATGTAGTGCACATATGGCTTATTTGAAAAGAAAACGGAAACAATAAATACATGTGCAAATACTAACCAAATATTTCAGCCAAATGTTGAAATCAGCGATGGTTTTCTGTATTAAGTTATCATTGAAGGATTTTCATTTCTTAAAACTGTTCACAATTTGCAAATAGAATAGTATTATTACTAAATACTACACTTACTAAATACAAAACATTGTTTTTATGGATTAAAAACAGCATGTTAAAAATAAAGAAAGTTGAATATTTTCACAATCTAGTTCGGAAATTGCCAGTACTTGTATTAACCCTTTATAAAACAGTGGTAAGAAAACTTACCGCCTACAGTCTATTAAATACAGAAATCAATTATCATTAGTGAATTTTCCGATTTTTGTTCAGTTACCGATTTTGTTCAGTCCGATTTTTGTTCAGTTATATTTTTTCCGTACATCTAGATTCTAAATTATATTTGGCTTATGAAATTTTCTTTCATTCGTAATTTTAAAGAAAGCTCGAATAATTACTCGAAAATTGAGCATACGAATCATCGTTTTTAATTATATATTTTTGCGTTTAATTCAGTCTACAAGCAGCAAGTAGTTTTTCGACTTTGATAATGTGAATAATTATAAGGTATCCTCCTTCAAAATTTCTTTGTTTGTTTAATACTTGTTTCCGGCAATTTTCACGTGGGATATTACGGTAGAGGGAAAATATATGAAGTAATCCTAAAAAATGGGCCAGAAAAATCCCAAGTACTTCTCTTTGCACATAAACTCGCCTTATAAAGGGTAAAAGAAGCAGCTACATTTTTCTTCTTCTTTTTTTGAGAAAGTTTAACTAAAATTGCTTAATTGAGAAATAAAGCGTCCGACCAAAAAATAAATGAATGCATTCCGTACAAATTAATTTTTATGGGATTTGCGGGCCAACGGAACACTTGTCGCGGGCCATAGGTTGTGCATCCCTGAAATAAAGTATACCTTAACAAGCATCACATGATGTTATTGCATAGGCGAAAGCGATAATTTTCTTGGGTTTCAAGGAAATCAATGATAATGGTCTAATTTTTTGACCATATGAGTTCAACAATTCAACACCTTTCCCCAAAAAATTTTAAGATGCATTGTGGTAAGTACATAGATACCTTAACATATGAGGTTCCTCCCACTTAGTAGAGTCTGTATATCTGTTCTTTAAGCGACTGATTTTGATGACGCAAGAACAACGAGTTTGCGTAGAGGAACGAGATGATTGAGCTGGTTTATCAGCATTTACGGTGGTTTATTTTAGATTTTATGTTTATTTCAGTCAATTTCTCTTGAAAAGACCTCTATTAACATATATAAGTGTGTATCTTATATACTCTTAAATATGCACTAACATTTATAAAATAAATTTTTTATTGCAGTAAATACGTTCGATATACAGATAAATTAGTTTTTACTGTTTTTACCTGATATTAAATTTTCCGTTTCACATAATATTAATATATCTCACATTTACTGTAAACTTTATTTTATGAAATATTTATTTTGTTCACAGGTATACTCATTTATTACTTTTAAATGTAGAGCTACGAGCGGGGGGGGGGGGAACCCACTTGTCCTTTATTCGGCCGTGGTTCGTCGAGTGTGTGTGCTTATGTAAGAATAATTTCGTGGGAAAAAATTCCAGAAAAGTGATTGTTTCTACCTTTTTCAAGTTTTATATAAAAATTAATGAAATTTCGAATCTTATTAAGGAATCAAGATAACCAGCATACGGAGTCAAGATTTTAACCTGTTAATAACTTTGTAGACAGTCATTGTTTGAGCACTAGCCATTTAAGCGGTACGTAAATTAGATTTTTCATACAATTCGGAAATAACATCTCGGGTGTACTGATTAGAGAAGTTTTTGAAACTGACTTTCTAATGTTATGTGCCAAAAGTCTTGAAAAACCAAACAAACATCAAAGAATGTTTAAAAGTCGTATACCAATGACTAGAGCATTTAAGCACGCGAAAATTAGAATTTATCACTTTTAACTGAACGTTCTCTAACCATCCTGCACAAAATCATGAATAAGTTGGGATTTTTTTTTAATGAAACAATAAAATGTTTTCTGTGAGTGTGTGTGTGTGTGTGTGTGTGTGTGTGTGTGTGTGCAGCTCTAAATATTATTCCATTAAATGAGAAAACTGCAAGCTACTTATCAAAAATAGTTATAACAAAACCAAGTCATCTCAGATTTTATCTGTTTGCGCGTTTAGCAGATTTTTTGAAATAAAGCACGAACTAAGTAACATAGCGGTAATTACTTGTGTGAACCTGTTGATCCAATGTAATTTATTATTATAACTACACTGCATTCAGGCTTAGCTCTTAAGACATTCTCTGTAAATATAAATAATGAGGATTATGTTCTTAATTTAGCTAAGCGATATAATGATGATTATGTTGTTCATTTAGCTGTTTCAACAGGACAATCTCCTTAGAACATTCCATTATATGCATGCATACGCAAGACACTTGAAACTACCTCTATCAAACACTTGAGAATATCATAAATATGTGTGGCACTGTCATTGCTGTTTCCCCTGGCGATATATCATTACACATATTAATCCAGCCATTACTAAATACTGTAAGAGAGTGAGCACTTTCAATTAATGTATTTCTCAACGATCCATTAGGAATCAAAACATCATTTACTAGATTAGAAGCTGAACTAGGAGAATTAAACGAAATTAATCTGGTATTGGAGTTCCAAAGATCACTTAGTGTTGGTTGCAAATGAAGTACAATAATGCTAGAAAATTGGTTTGTATAAATGTACTTAGTGACAAGAGATGTAGCTTAGATTTCAATGTGAATTGTGATCAGAAAGGAAGGTGATTTTCTAATAATTACCCAAAGCTTAGTGCTGCACTGAGCAATTAGGCTATGGTATCTCCGATTTTTGAACACCCCCCCCCCCACCTCAAGTGACTAAAATATAATTTAAAATATAGTTTGGAAGAAGTTACCGGGAATTATATCTTCGATAACATTACCCAATCTGAAAAGAAAACGGGGATTTTTACTAAAGAATTGTTAAATTTAATCAAGCGGACACAAAATCTTTATTAATTACGCGTAATAATAAATCATAACATTGTTCTAAAAAAATAATAGGAATTTATAAGCAATATCAGTTTAAAACTACAAAGCTAAAGAATGAAATTGCATTAAACTCGTAAACAAATTAAAAAAGCTATTTATTAAAATGTATGAATTAATGTAGTTTAAAGATTACATTTACCAATTCTCTATGTCTCATAAAAGTGTCATTTTTTTCTAATGTATACTCAGAGCGTAACAAAAGCTTTCAAAAAGAAGCTTTAAACGAAACACAATGCCTTTATTGTGCTTTCAATGGGGTAAAATAATAGAATAAATACTTCAAAACTCTTAGAGAAACAAAATTTCACCTCCATTGAATAAGGAACATGCAATCATCTAAAAAGCTTTAGATTAAAAAAGTCAGTGACTGGAGTAAGATTTAATGTCAGATTTTTTGTACTTATTGTACTCCAATACTCTTTTTTGTACTTTTTTTTTCCATTTTTTGAAAGAAAGAAAAAAAAAAATTTAGAAATAATAAAAAAAGTATTTCATTTTTCTGCAGGAAGTAAAGTTTGTGATCAGTTGTTTTAGATTTGTTTATTTGATCATCCAAGTTTAAAAAGGATATTTTTTCCTTTATTAACTTTGCTGCCCATTTTAAGAATTTTTTAATGGGGGGAGGACACTAGTCATTTACAGACATGGACCATTACTAAGGCCGGAAATGCTGACTGCAGTTCATATTTGTACATCGAGTTGATTCACAACAAATCGTGTAGGGAAATAATTATAAAATGTAATTTTTTAATTAAATATGTGTGATAATAACTATTTAATCAATTTAAATAAAAATATTATTTAAAGTAAAAACTGCATACTAGTACAGTTTTTAAACTTTTCCTGCAAATAGTTATATATTTAGAACTACCAAATTTTTAAAGCTCACTAACTAAGTAAATTTAAATTCGCTTCCTTTTTCAAATGCATTTATAAAAAATTCTTTCAAAGATTAACTTTAAGAGTCTATTTAATAAATATCTTTAATCAAGAATTTTCTGGGTTTCTACTTTTGTAGATCATAAATTAACATTTAAAAGAATAAAGTTTTTAAAAACTTTAATCTCATTTCTATGCACCATTTACTCAAATTCATTTGTTACACAAAACTTTGTTTCACCAACTTATTTTATCAAAACTCTGCGAAGACTTTTAAAAGCATAGATTACTGTTATCAATTAATTGCAGTCTCTTTTTTCAGTTTTAAACTGAAAATCTATAAAGCCTATGAGTTTATCAA
Organism: Cheiracanthium punctorium; assembly: GCA_038373885.1. NCBI lineage: Eukaryota > Metazoa > Arthropoda > Arachnida > Araneae > Cheiracanthiidae > Cheiracanthium > Cheiracanthium punctorium. The sequence goes on from JAWZYV010002970.1 coordinate 167,308, forward strand.
AGCATTTTTTTGACCATGGTCTTAAAAGTGATAAATTTAAAGGGATGAGAAACACTTCATGGAAACTTGAAACTGTCAGGATTCATTTTTCTTTTTTCTCTTATAAAACCAGTTAAGAGAAAAATACCATCACTCTTTGTGTTTAAATTCCGTATCACAAAAATCAATTCTTTTCTTCTATGTTGATGTATGAAACACTATCTGCTACAGACACATTTTACTTCTCCCGTTTTTTTAGGTCAATTGTTTTAAAAGTTCTTGAAATCGTTTTATAATGTATTTTTAAATATTATTTAATAACACAGCCAAATGTGTTGCGAAATTCATTACAAAATCTAACTCTAAGTCTAAAATTATATTCATTCAAAATATATATAATAGTATATAACTTTAGCATGCGTGTGTGTGTGTGTGTGTGTCTGTGTGTGCACAGTGTGCTTTTTTTGCACTGTTATTGTTTAATTTGTACTCATAACAATTAACATAACAATTTAAGAAAGAACGATTGCAATTCAGATACTGAGAACAAATTTGAAACAGTCGTAGTGTAACGTAAGTAGACTACTGTCGGAAAGAAACAAAAGAATGAAACAATCTGAAATTCCTAAATATTTTATTAAAATTTAAAAATATGTTTGTAATAGTACATATGTATTAGTATACAACTTCATAAACAAAAAAAGGAACAATATGTTTTAGGGGAAGGGGGTTGGATATCAAATGTTTATACTTGAGCGACCACCTCTCTTCACGACCGGTTTTTCGGGGAACGGAGGGTGGTTGCTCTCGATAAGTTTCGCTGTATATATATACACACACACACATATATATGGGGAAAAGGCTACGACCATAATGACAAACAAAGTACTTTATTAACAAAACGATTACACACGGACAAATAACATGCAACATACATTCATAAACATTTAATAACAGATTGAGCGACGGAGACTTCTCTCATCGTCTGCAGTTACGTCGCTCCTGATTACGTAGTAGGTACATGTTATACGTGCTATGCGACTGCCGCGTCACACAGGATGTGAAGCGCATTAGACTTCCTACATATATATTCATGACTATGTCATTTTACCTCTCGCCCCCTTTATTGAAAATTGTCCGAAAAATGTGCCCCAAAAATGCGACATAATAAAGTATGCGACATAAAAGTTGTTGAGTATTTTACATATATTTAAATACTATTAGTTCACAACAGCTTTAATCTATTGTTACAATATTTCATAAGCTGTAGAATATGCATCACATGTATTTTTCTATAAATAGGTTACAATCATAAAAATTTCAACAGCTTAAGAAAATTGTTGAGTATTGAATTGCTTTATTTTTTACTGTGCAATGTCTTATCCTCCTGAATTCTGTATCCCTCAATAAACATTTATATACTTAACTAAGTTTGTAGTTTGTGCTCGCATACGCATCTTTTTACTTCTTCTATACATTTTTCCTTCTCGATGTTAACTTCTTATGTGATGTGCCTGTTTCTTCCGTTCTAATTGAATAAAGTAAATATTATGTTAAAATCCCACGCTTACTATGTTTGTGCCATAACTCTGCTAACATTTCTGAAAGGTTATGGACACCAATGGATTAATTTATTTATTTATTTGCTGATTTTTAACGTTCGTTTCAAGGCTGCATCATTCGTTCTCAAAATGGCGACTGGAACTTGGAGAATTCAAACGCTGAATAAAGATAATTACGAAGCATGGAAAATGCAAATGAAAGCGCTTTTAATAAAGAATGATGCCTGGATTTATGCATCAGGTTCAAAGCCTAAACCTGAAGTTTTGGAAAACGGCGAAAAATCGCAGGAATAGCTCGATACGTGGGTGCAAATGGACGAAAAAGCAAAAGCAGATATAATTCTATGTATATCGTCAATTAATTCAATATAAGTCAATTAATTCAATCGACTCATCTAATGGAATTCAGGACCATTTGAAAAAATTCTTCGACATAGTGGACAGACTTTCAGAAATGGATATTAAAATAGACGACGACTTGCTGACTGTAATGTTGTTATATAGCCTTCCTTCTACTTTCGACAATTTCCGATGTGCTATGGAATCAAAAGATAAGCTTCCGAAGCCAGAAATACTAAGAGTAAAAGTAGTAGAAAAATTCAATGCCAGGCGTAATGATGATAGACAAGCGGAAGACTCAGGTACTTTCGTGGCTGTTCCTAGAAAACCTGCGTCTAAAAATAAAAATTATGGAAAATCCTCGGGCCTGTTGACTCATAAAATTAAGGATGCATCAAGAATAACTTGTAAAAGGTGTAAACGCATCGGGCACTGAGTTAGCGAACGTGAAAGTAGAAAAAAAATAATTTCAAGCATAAGCCTAACAGCCTGGGATTCTTATCCACTCTGGATGACTCGCCAATAGGGTTACCAGGCGAAATACAGCAACCCTACTCTCCTAAAGCTCTCTCAACAATATCAAATAATGAAAAGCAAAATTTTTGGTGTGTTAAGATAGATACTAAAAATTATATAAGTTACTTCAGTTATCATCGATCCACGTTTGCAATTGCAAAGAAAAATCAGGAAACCCTCCTACTTCCAGTCGATGTAATAAATGTAAAGGAACAATAAAAGAAAAGAAAAATTGGTGAGAGATAAAATGGCATAGTCAATTAATATCGTTTTAATATGGCAATAATGAAACTAAAAAATCTGGAGTGGCTCCACTCGACTTTCCGAACACTTACGATTAAGATCATTACCAACATTTAAATAAATTTTAATCGATGAATAATTCAGAACTATATATACCAAATTGAAGCTCAATCGAATGTTCCGTTTAAACGCTAGCGCACTTTCAAGAATTTCTCCTCCATAGGCCATAATGTAAAAAGAAATCTTTGTCGTAGCCCTGTAGAAAAACTATAAGTCCTATACACACAAAATCAATACAGTCTTACGATGGTGGTTTATAACATATATATACCAATTTGAGCTCAATCGAATGTACCGTTTAAACGCTAGCGCACTTTCAAGAATTTCTCCCCATAGGCCATAATGTAAAAGAAATCTTTGTCGTAGCCCTGTAGAAAAACTATAAGTCCTATACACACCAAAATCAATACCGGTCTTGCGAGGTGGTTTATAACATATATACCCAATTTGAGCTCAATCGAATGTACCGTTTAAACGCTAGCGCACTTTCAAGAATTTTCCTCCATAGGCCATAATGTAAAAGAAATCTTTGTCGTAGCCCTGTAGAAAACTATAAGTCCTATACACACCAAAATCAATACCGGTCTTGCGACGGTGGTTTATAACATATATACCCAATTTGAGCTCAATCGAATGCCCCGTTTAGGAGCTATCGTGTTCACTCACATACACACACACACTACACACACACATACATACATACATCTCGTAAAAATAGCATAAATGAATTCAGAAGACCTCAAAACGTGTAAATACACCAAAACTCGAATTCGAATTTTTTCATGATTACAATACTTTCCTTACATGGTACATGTTCGGAAAGTAAAAATTAGGGGGGGGGGTTCAGGGGGGTGTCCCCCTGACGAGGCTCGAACAGCCGAGTTATACATATATATATATATATATATATATATATATATATATATATAACTAACAAGTAAAACACAAAACATACTACAAATAAGACATATCTCGCAAAAAAAAAAAAAAATATATAACAGCTATTAGCAAGAATTAGAAACCAGAATTTGAAGCCAAATAAAGTGCAAGAATTATTGTGATAATATAATGGAACGGAAATTATAACCACTGTCACCATCTTCAGGGGCCACAAACAGTGGATTATAATTTACAGCAAACCAAATAGTAGGGTTTCGGTTGTGTGGCATATCAGAAGAGATATTAACTCCACACATCTGGGCCCTACCCTACTATATAAAGGAAAGAAGAAATCAAAAAGATAACAAAAATTAGAAATAGGAATATAATTTTACATACCAGACCTTGAGCACATGTAAATTTCATTTGAACAAATGATATGTGTTGCCAATGTTAAGAATTGTAAAAAGTGAAAAATGGTGTTGCCACTAAATAAAAGTGTAAAAGTGGAAAGAAGAAAGTATAGGAGTTGCCAAATACTAAAAGGTAATATTATTAAATTTTAAGAATATCCAGGTATATTAATATAATAAATATATATTGAATAATAATAAATTAAAATGATTGAATAAAATAAATAGTATAGCAAAATTAAATATAACTTATTGTTTAAAAAAATAAGTTATTGTATGACAGAAGATTAATCTAGTAAATAAGAAAAAATAAAAAATAATGTTTAGGACAGAATAATCACAATATAGGAACCCCGTTTTTTTTTTTTTTTCTTCTTCTTCAGATATATATATGCATGCATATACACATCCAAATTGTTTTTAAACATATTACTTTTTTTTTTTTTTTTTAATGAGAAAAACTTCCTCCGCCCGACCCAACCATCCAATTACAACCTTAAAACCAAAACCCCACCCAACCTCCAGTAAATTAACAAAGACATTAGACACATCATTATCAAGAATTGTATATAATAGATTTTAGGAACTTAGTGGGATAGTTGTATTGTCTAGCTGACAGAAATAGAGATTTAAAATTGGAGACTTTAAAATCATCAGAACATAGAAACTTGATTCTACAGCAGTGATTATAGATGATATTGCGAAATACAGATTTATGTAAGCAGGAGGAAAAATGAGTAAAGCTATTTACTTTAAAGCTAAAATCTTTACGCTTATCATATATATTGAAACTAAGGCTATTTCTAGGAGTGATGGAGATACTTAGATCTAGAAAACTAACAGAATTGTTAAGCATATCATTTTTAATTAATTCCAGAGCAGATGGATATTTTATGGGGAAGATAATGTTATTATTATTAGTAGTGTTTACAAGTAAGATATCATCTATATATCGTTTAAGAATGATGTGAGTATTAGTATATTCTTTTTCATAGTAATATAAGTAAAGATCTGCAAGGTAACTAGATGCTGAACCACCTTGTGGTATACCATGATTTTGTAGATATATTTTATTGTTATGTAGAATAAAATTATTATAGATAATAAATTTAGATAGACAACTGAAATAAGTTACATCAACATGGGAAGGGAGCTGAATATGGTTAACACAAGTTTCAAATAATTCATTAATTACATTGTAAAGGTCGTCAAGAGGAATATTGTTAAATAGATCTTTAAAATCATAGGTATATAAAGAGGTAATATTACTAATAGTACATATTGTATTGCGTAGATCATAACTTTTTCCTATAGAGATAGAATAATCAGTACGTTTTATATAATACTCATGCATAACAGACAGTATGTTTAATGGAAGTTTACTTGCTACATTGCTATATGTGTTACATCCTATTGTAACAGTTCGAAACTTTAAAGGCGATTTATGAAATTTAGGGATTAGTACAATATAAGGATAGTTTAGAGTATTATGTTGTAGGTTGAGAAGTTTATAGAAAGCCAGAATTTTTTTGTTACAAACTACAGTAGACAAATTAGTAGAGGAATAGATACTGTTATTTACAATTGTAGAGGCTAACAAGCTATGATATAACTGTTTACAAATAAAAGCATAGTTATTGGATGATTTATCTACATAAGTAATTATGAAATACTGCTTTAAAAAGTCTATGTGAGTATGAAATTGACTATTGACAGGAGAACTATATTTTACATATTTAGCAATATTTTGCTTAAAGATTGAAAGTACTTTTACTTTCCAGGTAATGAAGGCTTCAATAGGAGTGCTGTATTTTAAGGCAGTATTATAAATGTAAAAATCTAAATCATAAGTGAATTGTGTTACAATGCCACTAAGAGAGTGTTTTGAAGGAATACGGTGTTTAGAGCCCTTCTGCATGAGTTTTTTTAACCTAATATCTTTTATGATAGCTAGATCCCCAGTAATGATGTGTCCATAATCCCTATTAATGAAGTTCCTATAGTGATTGTCATTGCATATACAGGGTGGTGTATCAGAAGGGTTATATGTTTTCGAAAAGGAGTTATAGTTAAATAGTTTCCTACCAAAGGGTAGGGGATATTTAAAGGACTTTTTAATAATGACATTTTTGATGGAAAAGTAAGTGTTATTAGTAGAAAATATTGTATTGAAGTTTAAGTTATTGATTGCAGGATTTGTGAAAGTAATTAATAAGTTAGAATTAGAAGGTGTATTATTAATGTTATTGGTTAGGTTTACGGTAAGTGCAGTGGCTCGTGCAACAATGAGATCGAAGAATAGGTGAGAAAAATGTCCAGAAATGTTAAGATTTGAAAAAATAGAAAAATACTTAACTAAAAGTTTCTTTTTAATGGAGTAAATGAAAGTACGTATATTAATCCAATTATAAGTACTGGTATAGTAATTATATAATTTTAAAATAGCAGATTTTATATAACTATTAGAATACTTAGGACTATTACTCTTTTTACGTTTACCTCTAGAAGTTCTAAGTGTTTTATTATATATAGACAAGTTTAAAGTATTATAGATTGGAGAATATTTATTTATGTTAGTAGTGCTAGTATAATATATTAATTGTTTATTATGAACTAATTGGTTTAGACCATACGATAACTAGTATTATGAAATTGGATGAAGGAGTTTTCTAAAAATAAACGTTCATTATGGTTCTTCTTTATAGATAGAATAGTGATATTAATATTATTGAACCCATGCATATAAAATGTTCATACTCAACGTTATTACCAGAAAGATTACTAGGATAGTTCTTAACATGATTTCGATGTAGATTAATACGTAGGTGTAAAGGATTACTAGTTTGGCCAATATAAGCTATTTTACATTGATTACAGGTTAACATATAGATACAGTTGTATACTTTGCAAAACGTGCTTAAATTAGACCCTCTATTACAAATATTTGCAGTATCAGCAAAAGGACAAGTTTTACAGCGAGAAGATGTGCATTTTATAAATTTAAGAGTAGGCAATTGATGTATATTATTAAGTGATGATAAGTCGCAGGCTTTCGATCCAAGATAATCCTTATCATCATTAATTATCTCGTACCGAGCATAAGAAAAAGTATTATTTCCTTGTTTGCCAGGCGCTAATTTATTATAATCTACCATTCATAAAAAAGTGAGGGGTACATACTAAATTTTAAGTGACAAAACAATGCTAGCAATAATTTCTTATAAATGTAAACAAACACATAACAGTAAATTGTATGGAAGTCTGGAGTAGAAAAATATATTTACAAAAAGAAAAATAGAAAATTACATACACATGACAGTAAAGTAGAAAGATGAATTTAAAAAATAAAAAAATAAAAAAATACAGCGAAGAGTAACTTGAGTAAAATAAGAGCAAAAATATTACTAGCGGAAACTAGAATAAAATGAGTAACTTAAAAAGTATTAAGGTCTTCTAATAAAGATGGCTTATTATCTGTACATTACATCAATGTCTAAGTAGTATAATATTTTTATATTTAAAAACGTCGCTGTGTAGTATCCAATAGTGGAAATAACTCGTAAGATTGCCAATACAGGGCAGCACATTATAATAAAATATTCGCAAGCAAAGTAAAGTAGTTAGCAACTGTACAAATGTTAGATAATTGTAATTAATTAAGTAATCCAAATATACAGAAAAAGATGTTGATTTTTACACTGATTAAATTAAATACAGCTGCAGCAGCAACACCATAACACTATGCAGAAGTAATTTGAACATTATTGTTGAAAATGTTGGGAAATTAAAATAAAAATAGAAAGGAGATAGTCTAAATAGATAGCTGTATTTTACAAAGTATTCAAAATGAATATAGATAAATCATAGATGCTGATTGAAAAGGAGTAGCTGAAGGTAGTAACTAGGAAAATTACAAAACTATAAATGCGCACTTGCAGCAAATTATAGCTTGTAAGAAGATTTATAAAATTATTAGCAATGCAAAAATGGCATATAAAGTCAAATCAAACATCCATAATTAATTATTTAGACGATATCCTATTTGTAACGCGCAATTGCAGCTATGACAAACAGAATAGAATATAACTAACAAGTAAAACACAAAACATACTACAAATAAGACATATCTCGCAAAAAAAAAAATATAACAGCTATTAGCAAGAATTAGAAACCAGAATTTGAAGCCAAATAAAGTGCAAGAATTATTGTGATAATATAATGGAACGGAAATTATAACCACTGTCACCATCTTCAGGGGCCACAAACAGTGGATTATAATTTACAGCAAACCAAATAGTAGGGTTTCGGTTGTGTGGCATATCAGAAGAGATATTAACTCCACACATCTGGGCCCTACCCTACTATATAAAGGAAAGAAGAAATCAAAAAGATAACAAAAATTAGAAATAGGAATATAATTTTACATACCAGACCTTGAGCACATGTAAATTTCATTTGAACAAATGATATGTGTTGCCAATGTTAAGAATTGTAAAAAGTGAAAAATGGTGTTGCCACTAAATAAAAGTGTAAAAGTGGAAAGAAGAAAGTATAGGAGTTGCCAAATACTAAAAGGTAATAATATTTATTTATGTAAACATAGATAACACAATAAATTATTACATAAGCTCTGTAGCGCTTACATAAAGCAGCCTAAAAGAACCATGTACATTTTATCTAATGACAAATAAGAGCTTTGCTGTTTGTCATTAGATTTGTTCTGTACTATGCAATAAAATAAAAAAATTGGCAAAACCTCAGGTTGTGAGTCAGGAACTTATGGATTGAATTTGGCAATTCTCTCTCTAAAGAGGCGTTGCTTAATTTTATTGTACTTCGCATTTTTGTGTTTTTACGTTAATAATGATTGGATGGGGGGGGCGTTATACCATTTCACATTACATTATATATCACATACATTCATTTACATTACATTATGTTTCACAATATGTAGGATAAAGATAACATAGTTATAGTCTGACATTGTTTCGTCACACTTACGAAAATTTCAAGACACAGTCGTGGGTTGACAGTTTTCTATTCCGGCATCCAACCTACATCCTCGAAGAGGTTGACATACATACCCTCAGAAATTCCAAAAAGTTTGAAAAAACCTACGAATCCCTCTCTTACTCGTTGCATTACCTTAATAATACTGTCCCCTGAACTTTGAGGCGGGGACTCGACTGCCGTTAGAGGCGATACGTCAAACTACCTGACGTGCAACGTAATTAATTGGTTCAGACTGTCTGTCGTTTGCACCGAAGGTGAGACGTGGACGGGCGAATTCTAAATTCGCACGATTTCCTTATGTTAAGTTTCTATTTACACTGTTCCTACAGCAAATGCTCGCTGGAAATCGCGAAATTAGAGAAAAAGAACACTTTTAAGAATTTACCTCGCTTAAAAAAATGACAAAACGGTTGAGATTTTAAAATGCCTATAACAAAAGCTTAGTGATATATATATATATATACATTATAACTTTTATATTTACTTATTTATTTTTGGTAGTATTCGTTTTAATTTACACAGATGACACTTCTAAAGTGCTTTTCGTAGCTTTGAACTATACTTCTTGGGCTAACATTACTTTTCTAACTTTAGATCGCACTAACGAAACTGTTTTGTAGACTTAGGATTTTCACTTGTTTAGAGTTAGGCTACATGGAGATCTTAAGAGTTATCCATTTCGACATTTGTGTAAAATTTCATTCTTATTCCCACTTCAATCTTCTTTCACTCATATGTTTTTTTTATTTATATATAGGGGAAGATGGGGTACAATGAAACATACCGTCAAAATCAGTAAGATTTGTCTTATGAAGTTTTAACTCATACACGTATTATACAAACCAGTGACTGATGTGATTTGGAGACAATCGCATTTTTACAACAAGAGCAAAGGCAATTATTAGATTTCACCATTGAAAATAAGTTTCATTACTAAAAGTAATTTTTTCCCCTCCTTATTCTCTTCGATATAATTATTTATTTTTCAAATATTGTTATCACTATGTTATTGTCTTCTTACTCCCAAAGCTAGAATTTAAAAAATATATGCTAAGAATTAACGCCGTTTCTACAGCGGGATGCCTTCACTTAAAATAAAGATGTTACTATTAAATATTTACATAAGCAACACATAAATTTAACACGGAATCGTTTTTAAATCGTACTCCATCTTAATCAGACTCTTAAGATGGTAAGAATAAAGATTGCCTTTCAACTAACAATTCCAACAGTACAGATTATGAGCTATCCTCACATAACATATATGACACAAGCAGTATCACTCTAAATAATTATGTTTTAATCAAGGAAGATGTGTTTAAACGCAAAGAAATGCAATTTGTTGGGGAAATAATAAACTTAAATCAAGCGGAATGCGAAATTCTGTACGTCACTAACTTTCTACGTGCCCTCGTTATTTTTAAAAAGTTACTTTTTAAGTTTTTGCACGACCCCCGTACATAAAAATTCTCAATTAGTGAAAAAAGTATGTCACAAGTATAACTATACATGTCACTAGTGTAGCTTAATGATTAGCTGATTTAACCAAATTCGTTGAATAAATGTGTGAAACTTATCTAAACAACTGCTAAAGAAACATAGCTTATGTATTTTAAAAGTTAATTCTAGTTAAAGTCTTCGGTGATGCCATTTATATAAAAAAACTAGATACAATTAAATGATCGTTTTTCATTTTCGTTTATTTATTTCACCTGAAGTGAAACCGAGATTTCCGTTTTAGAATACAATGCGTTTCCTTGTCACTCTCTTTCAGATGGCAATTTTAATTTTATTCTGGAGTCAAGAAATAAATAACTTCCGAAAAGCTCCCTTCTCGTTTACGGGGAGTGAATAAATTCTCTTTAACAAAGGGTTTCGACAACATGATATCCATGTAAACGTAAATTTACCAATTTTATTGAAATATCTTTTAATATATCAAAGTTAAGCATGAAAAAATACCTCTATTGTAAATTATTTTTTCATTTCCAACATAGCTGTTCAGTAAAATTTCTTTTGCAGTATTTTGTATTATAACGAGTAAAAGAGATTTCTGTGTTTGAAAAAATCGCAATCCAGGATTTTAGTTATAGAACTTGATATAAAACAAACTTTTTCATCAAAAAAAGATATTAAGTTTTTGTAGCTTACAGTTAAATACACGGGTACAGAAATAAACTCTGCTGTTCGAGCCGCGCCAGGGGGAGACCCCCCTTAATTTTTTAGTTTTATTATTGCTATATTAAAACGATACTAATCCACTATGTTTTATCTCTCATCTTTCGTGTATTTCGCCTGGTAACCCTATGTTGAATTTTTTATGATTGTAACCTATTTATAGAAAAATACATGTGATGCATATTCTACAGCTTACGAAATATTGTAACAATAGATTAAAGCTGTTGTGAACTAATAGTATTTAAATATATGTAAAATTATGTCGCATACTTTTATGTCGCATTTTTGGGACACATTTTTCGGATAATTTTCAATAAAGGGGGTGAGAGATAAAATGGCATTGTCATTAATACATGTGATGCATATTCTACAGCTTATGGAATATTGTAACAATAGATTAAAGCTGTTGTGAACTAATAGTATTTAAATATACGTAAAATTATGTCGCTTTATTGGGAAACATTTTTCTGACAATTTTCAATAAAGGGGGTGACAGATAAAATGGCATAGTCATTAATACAAAGAAAAAATGTCATGATAATCAACTAACACATTAGAATCTATCAACATTTTTAGGTATGCTCAAGTTTTAGCATTTTCTCTGTCGATCGTAAATCCCGCTGTTCTATTTCCTAAATTATTTCCTGAAATAACAAATTTAATATCCTCGCATGCTTAGTGTGAAAAGAGAAACATGTGAATCTTTCGTATTTAATAGATATTTTACTTAGAAATATGAATCTATTTGCATTCTTAATACCACTGATGTCGAAAATTTATTTATCATTGCTGGCATCAGCACAAATATGAGCTACGGGAGCATTCTCAGTACATTTTTTAATATTATTAATAGGCTTGACTTTCAATAACATTTTGTGTAGTTTTGGTGATCAGAAACTGTGTACGTGTTATATAGACCCTTTAAAAACACAAGCTTTAGTTTTTCTCCTTAAAATACTTTTTTTTTTTTTTCTTTCTTCAGAAATCCTGAAAATTTTCTAGCGTTTTTAGTTGATTCTAGAATAATTCTTTATGGTAACGGGTATCATAAAACTGTTGTATAATGTTGCTGCCATAAAAAATTACGGTTTTGAGCGAAATATGCTCAAGGGGTTTCTTTTGTTGGATTAGACAAAGAAAGTTCCTGAATAGTTTTGCTATTTCTGAATCTACCCGGTACTTGTAATCATGCAGTATCTTCTACATATATTGCTCAAAAATAACTAAAGGATATTGAGGATATTTTCTTATTGACATGCTCTCTTGCCCGCTTGGTAGCACAATTATATGCTTTTAGAGACATCTAATGTAGATGCGTACAGTCTTGATGGTAAAAATTAATATAGCGATTAAAAACGGTTATAACTATTTGACTAAAGACTAGAGGCCAAAGCCCTTAGACTCGCTACGCTCGCTTTTCATATGAGGCGTTAGACCCCTAATAAGGCTTATTCATATAGGCATAATTTTCACAGATAAATCCTCAGAGCATGGATCAGATAAAATGTTACTGAGCTACACATTGCTTGGTTCTTGCATGTTCCTTGGTACATAAAAATTTAAATTTCTCACTATTTTTAATTATGTAAAACCTATGCAACACCTTGTGTATTTTCCCCATGGCGGTTTTTCGTAATTTGTCGACTTGCATATGCGTAAGTTAATCATTATTTCTCGTTAAATTTGCAAATAAAAAGTACTTCATATTTTTTTCTTTGCCATGAACTACGGAACAGCTAGAATATCTTTCCACCAATGACGACTTTTCATTATTTGGCAGTTTGCACATGCTCATAATCGATAATTATTTCTCACGTAATGTTGCCACATATTCATATACATAATCTTTTGCAGACTGGCGTATTTAGCACGGCGAAATATTTTATCTCGCCGTTCTGCAAATATCCAAGCTGTACTAAAACTACTATAATGGCATAGTTAACGCCGCCAAATATTTCTATGCATTTGGTTATTTTCCACTCGGTAATGGGTGGAAAATAGCCAAGCTGAGCCTAACCGGCATTACTTTAATTTACATTTGAATTATTTTTCATTTTCAAGATACTGGGTGCTAACATTTTGGAACACACACGGTTTAGATTCCCTCTGTCTGAGAGATAGCCTTTTGCTAGATCGTACTTGATGCTAAAATGGCCCTTTTTAGATCAGCTATAATTAGTTATTCTGTACTGCAACGAATAATCGGCAATTTTAAACTCCTGTTATCTAAGAGAACTTACTTGCTATTTGAAAATTGTGAACTTTGTATAACACACTTATTATTTAACACGTGGACTTAAACTTTTATTTAACACGTCGACTTATTTATTTAACACGTTTTTTTTTTTAAATTTAGCGTTAAAGTTGGCGTAATTCTACTTCATGTTTGTCAATTTAACGCGATTTCACACGTTTTTAATATGCAACACTTTAGTGAGTATTTAAAATATGAAAGTGTTCCACATTACTTTTTCATACTTTTCTTCAGAGAAATACATTGTGGTTTATTAACCACATTGACGGCAGTTATAAACTCCTTCTTTAGTTTAGTGATTTATCTCTTATTTCTTTAATTTTTCAGTTTTCTGTCTGATGCTGGATCTTCGCCATCCAGGGTAGCTTGAAAAATGGTAAATAAAGCAGGGATCGTGCGATCGCCATTTGGAGGATTTGTCTCTCCCAATATTCCGACAATTTTTATTATTTTCACTTCATACTGTTGGCGTTTACCTTCCTGAACCCATATTTTCTCATCGAATGTTGTATGTCGCTCTTTCAAGGGTTAGATCAAAGAATGCCGTGGCAGTCAAGATTATTCACGAGAATTCACCTGGACGTTCCGTAGTCGATGGCTTTACCCAAAACATCGTCTTCAACTAAATTCTCAATTACAATTTGTAACCAGTGGCGGATCCACGGGGGGGGGGCTCTGGGGGCTCGAGCCCCCCCTAGAGCTAGAAATACAGTATGGATTAGGGAAGTTAAAAAACAAATTGCAAATTTTCACATGAACTGTTTAAAAAAGTAGCACTGTATATACTGTTGACTCTCCGTTTAACGACGATCTCCTTCCAAAGACGATATTTCAAAGTCCCAGCAACTCCAACGTAAAAACTTTCTATTCAAAGACGACGTCGTTTCTATTTAACAACGATTTTTTTTTTCATCTTACGCTACAGGAACTTTGGGAAAATTTTTTAAGAGTGGCAAAAAAGTGTCGGGGAATGTCAAAAGTGCCATTCGCAAGACAAACTCAACTACCTAAGTGTATTGTCAAAGGTACTTTCGAAGCAAAGAGAAAATTCTTGAAGCAGCACAAAAATTTAGTTCGGGATCCAAATCCAAACGGCCGAAAAGTCAATGTGGCCGATTGGAAGAGTTTGCCAAGGCACTTCTGCATGCAAATGGTTGCATGAAGCAAGAGCATCCAGCATTCTAATTTCTGGACCCCACCATGGCCGAATAGATGAGACACTAGACATGATAGACGGCTGAAGTGTGAAGGTCATTTGGGCCTACCGCGTGGCTGTCGATCTAAGTTAACTATCTGGATTTTTTTTTCCAGATGGTTTTATACAGATTTAACGTGAATACGCGTTAGAACCTCTGAAAAAATCCTCCTACCAAGACAACCGCCACAGAATGCAGATGCCTCTAGTATAGGCTTACCACATAACATCACATAACACATGATAATAATAAAATAGTCATACAATTTTTTTGAGTCAGAAATTGGTTTCTGACTCAAAAAATTGTTTGACTGTCGTTTAGAAACCCAGTTAATTTCAAATCTGTTTGTGTCGGTGTTATCACTGTTTAAAGAATATGTAAAGCTGTTCCAAAGTGGTGTTCCCCTTATACATATTTTACATGACAAACAGTTATCCTTAGTCAAATACTTTTTGGCTTGCTTCATAAAAGTTGAAAAATTAGCCCCTCTCAAAGATACTTCAAAAAAAATTGAAATGTTTTGATGTATCTGACACAAACAATCATTTACCTACAAAATCTATATTTATGGGGGAAAGTGTTAAAAAACTGTATACTTCAGTCCCAAAATCTCAGTTGGAGACTATACAGAAATTTAAAAAAAATGTGTTGAAAGCTTATATTGCATGCTCAAAAAAATTACAACAAAAGATGCCATTAGATAATTTGTTACTGAATGCAGTTTCTGCAATTGATCCTTCTTGTAGGCAGCCCTCACTTTCTTTGAAACTCATGACAGATCTTTCTAACCTAGCAACCAATGTCATTAGTGACGAAGAAAAGGAAGCATATGACATGGAAGTCCATTGCTACCATGTTGCCAAGCTACGTCAACCTGAACCAAATGAAGCTGTGGATAAATGGTGGGGGGAAATTGAAAATTCCATTAAGTTTCCACTTTTGACAAGAATGGCATGTGCTCTTCTCACATGTTTTCATGGACCTAAAGTGGAATCGGCTTTTAGTATCATGAACACTGTAAAACACCGGGTTCAAGTAGGCTGAATGTTGAATCATTTGACGCTATTCAGACTATTAAATACGAATTGAGTGCCAAGAAGAAAACTGCAGTTGAGTTTTTTAGGAAAGGTGACTTTCTGCATGACCCAGTCGATAAGAGACTGTTCAAAAATATGCGATCTGCATACTCCAGTTACAAGAATGACATGGTTTTGAAAAATAAGAAGTGTGTTACAGAACCAAGTTCTTCAAATGAAAAAATCCTGTCAAAAGAGGCAGCAAAGAGGCTATCTGTAAAGGCTACCAAATTACAAAGAAAAAAAACATTTGAAAAAGAATTCATAATAATGTCACTGAAGATAATGTCTAAAAATTCAGATAATGTCACTGAAAAACCTGAATAAAATTTAATAAAATTTTATTTAAAAAAGAATAGTGTTTGATTTGAATTTTTGATACTGTCCAAATGTGCTCCCGCACGCTGTTTTGATGCATTTTTTTAATAATGACCCTTCCGCGTGCTTTTTTGACAAATTTATAGGACTTCCTCCTTTTTGCTCTCTGACCACTCTCATCCCTGCGGGGAAAAATCTTCCGTTGCTCTTTCCATTTTATAGGGGACGGAGTTTGCAGTTCAGTGCAGAAATCTTTTATCGGTAAACCTCGAATTGCCATTAAAAAGTCGTAAAATTCGCGACAAGAATGCCCTCTTACCCACTCCAGTCAGGTTAGACGCAGCGGCAATCATCATTGGCCTTAAGTGATGCTGAAGCATAGACGAACAATCCAACCCTCCGCAATTTGTACAGCTTTCATTCTTTCAACTGCTCTCATAAGTTGTCCACACCACCCAGACGTATGGGTACAAATCCTCATTATAAAAGTTTAACAGATTCTAAGATATCAGACAAAGTGAGTACCTGGTAATATTTAGCTGGTCTGGTTTTAAAGAAGGAAGCCAAATTGTAAATAGCAGGTAATAGTGATAATAGTAAATAGCGATTGAGGTTTGTTTACTACAGTCCTCACAGAAAAAGATGGGAATTACTTAATCTGGAAAGCTTAATGCCATCCTAAAATGCGAAATGTATGCTATGAAGAGTGTATATTGCACGATGGCTGTAAATGGGTTCAAAAATGCATTCAACAATTATACTCTGTAGACACTAAAATGTTAATGGGTAGGGACCGCGAACAACAACACTTTGGAAAGCTAATCACGTGGCTAATCATAAAGGTTGTTGCTGATTAGCCACGTCTTGTCGTCACTACAGGGGTTAAGGCGACATTTTTCTGGCAAAATTTACGACTTTTAATGACCAGTCGAGATCTAACAAGAAAAGATTAATGTTTTAAACTGAAAAACCTCTCCCCCCACTCAACGGAGAGAGCAACGGAACATTTTTTTTCCGTATCCGTGCCGTCGTCCATTGAAAGGCATAAATCACGTGGCTTATGAGCATCGACCTTAACTTGATCGGTGTAGAGCGCACGATAGCTCTGCCCCCCCCCTTTCCCAGTTTTCTTTCGACGGTTCTTGCATCAGACAACATACTTATTTAGTTGTGATATACCATGTCTAGTTATACATTGGGAGAAAAAGTATTGGGAAATCAATGTATCATCCTAATGAAAAATGGAGCCCCCCCTAGACGGTTTCTCTGGATCCGCCCCTGTTTGTAACTGTATTCGTGCTCATTCGTCATTTAATGTGTACGCTTCTTTTTTTTACTCAAAGATAGTTTTAACAATTTCCTTTTAAAGATTTCAATCAATTCCCCGCCATCGAACAGTTGCTAGAGTAAGAACTGGCGCGAAACTTTTTGTTTGCTTTCTGTCACACGCCATATTACGTCCGAGTTGCGCTTGGATTTTCCTGTTCGTTTTGACCAACACCTAGGTGACATTTTTGATCGTTCCCATTTATTTTTGAAACCTTATGGTGAATAAAGTGACCGTCGAATTCAACGGGTTCCAGCTGGTCTGTATTTCAAACCAGAGCTTCTCAAACTGTTTCTCTGATATAGCACTTTGATTTTCTTGACGGAGCATCCTGTGTAAATTTGAGGCTAGCGAATCAAAGACTAAAGCAACAAGATTTTTTTTTTTCGTGGAGCAATTAGTGCTCCACAGAGCACAGTTTGAGAAACCTAATTTTGAAATTTTACAAGTCTTCGAACATAAAGTAAGTTCAAGGACTGAATGTTATTAATACATAATTTTAATCAAAATGTTAAACAACTTTTCAAGTCAATATTATAAACTAATTGCATACAAAGGAATTACAAAATAATCTACAGTGTCTGACCATATTAATGTGACCACCAGCCGTAGTTTTTACTATCGAAACATGTATTTAAGGAGCGTATAGTTATGAAAGGATTTTACTATGAGATTTTGATTTAATTACACGTTATGATGTATCCAAAATTCATTCATGTTATTTGTCAGGAGATGTATGTATATATGCGTGTTTGTATGTGGCTAGTAAACATAATAACTCCAAAACTGTACTTTCAATTGAGCTCAGATTCGGAATACATATGAAGGGTCCACGGGAAGAACGATGAGAGTCCACTTTTAGTCAATGTTGAGGTTTCTACTGCATTCTGTAGTTCATTAGTGGCACTATTAATATCCGAACCCATAAAGGGAAAGAGCGATGAGAATACACCGAAAAAATAGCCCAAAGATACAGTTTACTGGGGAAGAACGTGGAAAGTCCCGTGCGCCTTTCGATTTTTTGGGAAATCAGCCGTATTGGACTCTCATTCTTTCCGTGGACCCTTCATATATTATAGCCCAGCCTTAAACGACCGATACTGATTTTGGCAGCAGTGTTTCTTTTTTTTGCGGGGGGGGAGGACTTGGAAAAAAAAAGAAGAAAAAACTTATTTAACCTAAACAGAATACGTAATAAAACAAATGTTACCCTTAAGCACTATCTTATCTTTATTTTTTTAACTAGGCCCATAGTAAACAAGCTAATAAATTTTTGTATCCGCCACGCCAGCCTTATGAACTAATATCAAGTCATATTAAAGACTTTTTTAACCCTGTATACGCCAAAAGAGCCTCAGCATTCTGAACTAATAGTATGATCATTATATTCACGCCTACATTTCCATGAAAGCATGTTATAGGTTTCTTTGTTTGCGTGTCAACATTATTACTGCCTTTTTTTTCTCCACTGTATTTAGCACATTGTTACATTTTATTACAAAACATTTAGCATGCAGATTTTTAAAGAATAAGATAGAACTTCAGCATTATTTGCACATCAGGAACATTGCTATTTTTAAAACTAAAAATCACGCTAGAAAAGAGGAATAATTCTTTACCTTAAGCCTTTTCTTTTTCCTTTTAACTAAGTAAAATTAATAATGCTGGCTGAGTATTTAATTTGGCGAAATTAAATATGATCTAATTATTCAGTCTTATCATGTGATTCACTCTTTCTCTCTCCGTATATTCCTAGGTAATGTTTTACGTTTAATTTTATTATAATTGGCTCTTTCATAAACTTAACTGTGGGATAACGTTACTTGGTATAATGGTCGGGTAAAAAAAGCATTAATTAGCAAAACATAACTCCATAATGAACCTTTTTGTACTAAGATTCATAAATCAAATTTATTACGACAAAGGACGTTTTGTGATTCGGAATATTTTTATTAAATTATTTAGAAGTAAAAACAGAGTTAAATTGTGTAAATTTGTTGCAGGTAGGAAAAAATGCAATATAGCCTTTATATTTACCAAAAAAAAACAACTTTTGTATTTGTTGTATTTTCATTTTCGAGTCTAAGAACTGTAAACATGGCAACAATGGATTCTGTTACTGCAGAAATCGCAATGTTGAAAATAAAATATAAAAATTAATTATTTATTCTAAATAGACAAAAATTAAATGTATTGAATGTAGTTTTCATTAATACAGTGAAACCCCGATCTATCGTTCCCGCATTCATCGTTTTCCCGTATTGGTCGTTTTATTTCTATGGTCCCTGCACAAATTGTATTTGAATAACGTTAAAGGAACCCGCATCTATCGTTCGCCAAAAAGTGACTTTCCCGCGTTCATCGTTGTAAAATTTTTTTCCTGACCAATGTGAAATTGAACGTAAGTGGATTCATATGGCATACAAACTGTTGCCATATGAATCCACTGCTTCTTGGTATGATTTTTTTCTTGGTACGATTTCTTCATTTATTGATGATCAGATGAACACTGTTTCTGTGTTGAATAGCATGTGTATAGCGTGAAATTTAATGATATTTCCATTAATCAAGACGGTGAGGCATGCGGTATCCCAAACACGGAAGAAACGTGTGACCATGCAAAAAATGAAAATAATGGTGAAGCACAGAATATGTTCATGCCTATGTGTCTGAGCCTACACTAGCACGAAGTTTGTCTGAAGCAATAACGGTATTTGAAACTATATAAACTTTCTTTATACAAACACGAAATCCCATAAAAGGACCAGAAAAATATTGTAGATCTTGAAAATTTACTGTTCGATTTATTCGTTTTACAAGTTTACTTCGATTTATTTGTTTTACAAGTTTGTAACAAATTAGTATTTGTTTCTATACAGTCATTGTATGCATAAAGATTTCTTTCTTCGTATTTTGACTAGAACCCGCATTTGTCGTTTTCCCGCATTCGTCGTTTTTTCCTACGCACCCCATGAAAAACGATGAATCGAGGTTCTACTGTATAAAAAAAGATAGTTTTTCCGTTTGCAGGTTGTCTTTTGCATTTGCATATCGTAAAATACAACCGCACATGCACATTTGTGTTAGCCCCTATCAGAGAAAGTGGCCTCAAGTATCGAACTTTCTGAGAGCCTTTTTTCATTACAATGGTACCTATTCTTGTGATCCATGATCTCATCATATTGAAAATCAAACCTGACTAGCAAACTTTTGTTAAAATAATCAGTTATTTAATATCTTTATACTCTAACCCCATTTAATTTTTCTCGGAAGGAAATTTTCTGCAATCTGTCAAAATTTCATTCATTTTGTCCATAGCCAATAAATAATAACTCGTGATCAAATTCACTAAAAATCTTTTAATTTCATAAAAATTATCACACCTGCTAGAATTCTTTTGCATAACTTAATTATTTAACATGGAAAAATTGCATTGCTCTTTTAGCAGCTATTAAGTTAGCGGCAAATCAGAATATATAGCATGAAAATGTTATAAATTCTATCATTCTATGTTATTTGAGTATTTGAGGCATAACTTCGTAATTGTATATGTATAAATAAGTATGAATTTATTAAATCAATGAGTCATAAGTTTTCTTCTTTCATGCTTGTCTAAATATTTAGAATGGTTGTATTTCTTTTCTTACACTCCAAGGGTTTTCTATCTTACTATGAGCATAAATTTGATTTCTGTAAAAAATTTTAACTAAGGGTATATGTGGTGCTAAGTGAATGGCGTAGGTACAAACATTTAATAAACTAAGTTTATTCTAAGTAGACAAAAATTAAATGTATTGAATGTAGTTTTCAATAGTATAAATAAAGATTGTTTTTCGGTCTGCAGATTGTCTTTTGCATTCGGACATCGTAAAATACAACCGCACATGCACATTTGTGTTAGCCCCTATCAGAGAAAATTCATGTAAAAATGCCTTCTTAACTTGACTCTTTTTTTATTTAAGCTATAAGTAAACAATTGAATAGTCCTTCGCTTACAAAGATTTATTTCTATATGAATGGCTTAATCCAGAAAGAAATACTGTCACTTTATCAAATTTTTAACTTTTATACATTATAAATTTTTACGTAGCGGATAGGACAATCCATAGGAATGTTTACTTACACTTCTTTTTCCCTTTATTTATCTAAAAGCAACATTATTCATATAGAACAAAAATTACTTTATAGTTCATATTATAAATGTAATATGCTATATGTTTAGAACTTATAGCAGCGTGGACCTTCAAATGCAATTTCATTTTTAATAATGTTAAAATTTATTTCATATTCATAAAAATATCTTACTCATAAATTCCATTATTTTATGTTGTAATCGTTTTTTGTTGCGATAATGACTGAATATATGTTACAATTGTTCTATGTGTGCTTTATTTATCATTCTACACATGTTTAAAGCCAAAGAATTTTCTTAAAGCAATAAATTCCATTTTTTAAACTACTCAGCGATTAAAACTAATGTTATCCTGTGTAATAGTAGTAGTAGTAAATAATTTGCAGAATGCAATTAAAAACACGAGGAATTTTGATTCGTAAGAGTTAAAAACAGAAATTATTTCTTTTAATTCGTTGAATGTTCTCTAATTGCATTCAATTATATTTAAAACTCAATTATATATAAAATTCTGTATCGGCGAATTACAACAGCTACTTTAAATTATTTTCAAACTAAACACTTCCATTTTGCTTTATTTTATCACACATTAGCTGTAATTGAAAGAGAAAATTTATAATGTTTACTTTTAAAAGAAATATTTAAATAAATGACTTCCTCGAAGGTAAAACCCTGAAAAACATACCACAAAGAGATCAAATAATAAAAAACCTTTTTATTCTGACAATAATTGAACAGGAACTTTTTTCATCTTCTGTCACTACAATTTGTAATGATTTTTTTTCCACTGATGCATTTTCAGCCTAAGCTTTTCAAATATGAATTCGGCAGGGATTAAAACTTTAATGCATTTGAATGTATACACTTTTTTTTAATCTGATACATTTCTGAAATTTTTTAAGCTCATTAATACAATGTTTGGTTATCAAATATTTTTTTCGAAGTATTTTGCTTAGTTATATCTATCATGTAGAGTTACATGTTTTGTTTATTTTATTTTAATCTTGAAATTCTTTGCAGGATCCTTCTGAGAATCTTTCTTTGATGGAACTGAAAGTACTTGAAATTGGTTTGTAAGACTTCTTTTTTTAAATGCCAATTTCACAAATTATATGTTCCATGTTAAATGAAACAAATTATCTTAGAAGTAAATGAAGCTGAATTCACTAAAATTCGATATACAAAATTATTTTTTTTAATGTTCTTGACTGAAATTTTGGTGTAGGCATACAAGTAACACTGCCAAACATATGAAAACTGCATATCAAATGTCTGATTATGTATGGCGCGCTTCTATGCGGCAGTATCAGTTTCGTATGACTTTCAAATGGAAGCCACAACATAAATCGCGAGTTTGCTGACTTATTTCAGGTAATAACACGTTTTCTAAGAGATAGCCATTTTCGTGTTTTGTGCTTTTTCAATTTTGTATCTTCGTTTAATTATAATCGTTTAACCGGACACTTTTTTACATAGCATTGTCCTTTGCTAATTGATTATAGCTAATCTAGAATCTGCATTGCCTAAATCCGACTAAAATATACTTTAAAATAAATTTACTCTAAATTCTTAACACGTACATTGCGCAGTCATTTTTCATGCATTTATGTTGGTATCATTTAATAGCACTCTTCTGATGAATTTTTCATCCTCTAAAAAGAATAAGGGTATTAACTTCTCCTAACTTCCAAAAGCTACCTTAAACCTCATAATCTCTGCACATTACCGACACTGAAAGAAGTTTATTCTTTTATTGCTGTCAAATATATTCTGCTCTTAAAAATGAGCAGCTTGTGGCAGGCGTAGTCAAAGAATTTTTTTCCTCCTTTCATACTTAAGGGACTTAATAAAATTTATTCTGAGGTTTCTCGAGACTATACGGAAATCACTTCTCGAAGTCTAGAACTTTTTTTTTTATTTCTATCGCTTGAGATTTATTCTCATTATAAAATTAAGAAGATAAGTGAGTTAAATTTTATTTCTACGAGTTAATTATAGGTATTTTTACCGCAGGTTTTATTCAATTTAAAAAGATGCGGGAAGGGACAAAAATGAGGGCTGTTCTGAAAAATTGCTGCCTCTGTAAAATTTTTACTGCAATATTTTATATTAACTTATAATTTTATACTAACTTATATAGCAATATTATAGACGTAAATCAGACCTGTTCAAAATGTATTTCTGTCGATATTAAGTAGATTAGTTTATATCAAGCATATTGTTGATATTGTTTTATATAACTTTATCAAACTCTAGTCAAGAAACTTTGTTCGTGTAAAAAATCCCTTGGGACATTATACGAAAACAAAAGAATGAACGTTTAACAATACCATGCTAACTTACCTCATGTTTGGTATATTTCAGACATTAAGCATAATAATTAAAGAAAGTGAAAAAAGTAGTTTTTGAAGATAAACAATTTTGTGATTTATCCTCGCAGCAGCATTGAAGCTCTTAGTTTTCTGTAATTTCCATTTATACTAGTTTCCATCACATAACTGTTCACTGGGTAAGTTATCAACAAATATTTTGTTCCCAAGTTATAAGCTACATAAAAATTGATTTTTTTATTTCACACACACTGTTTTAGAGAATTATTTTCTGCATCTCTGAAGAAGTATTATCTAAATAACAAAATAATGTAAATTTCTGTTAAGCTTTATTTTAGTACATAAACTAATGAGCAGTTAGCTAAAATGCTAACCACTCATTAATTTAAAAAATTTTGTTTGTATACACTATTTCTCCAAGAATTAAGGTAAAACTGTTTTTTGTGTGTCGAATTCGCAATTGAAATCAACATTCAAACAAGAAATTTGTACTGTATATGCACTAAATAGAGTTTATTGAATGCAAATACAGTAAGAAATTCTCAGTAGCGACCAACCTCCGTTCCGAGAAAAATTGGTCTTTAAGAGAGGTGGTCTCTCAAAGAGGTATAAACCTTGCATATCCAGAAAAAAATTCTGCAAAATATTGTTTGTTTCTTTATCTATAAAATTGCATACTAATAACAAGTAATTATACAAACATTTTTTAGTATTTATATATTATTAAAATATTTAGAAATTTCGGGTTGTTTCATTCTTTTTTTCTCTCCGACAGTATTTCTCATTCAACTGTATTTTTTTAAATCTGAAAAACGAACATTTATCCTGATATTCTTCCTTCATTCTGAATTTCCCATAATAAAATCTATTATTTGCTTTAAAATTTGCTTTTTGGCTTTTGCCGCAACCAAAAGTAACCACCAACTTCCTCTCCGAACTCTCGTGTTCGTGGGACTCGATCACATGAATGCGCTGCTCCAACAGTAAACCTTCGTATTCATAGCTCTTCTCCTAACCTACAAGATTTGCACGTGATGTATACGTGTACTTGAACCTGCTGTCAATTTACTGCAGAGCGGCTGGTTTGGAATGTGGTTTTTACTTACTTTATATCCAGAAAAATTCTAGAAAATTTTCGTACGGGGAACCGGATCCGGTCGCTTATAGAGGGTTGTGTGTTCCCTTCTACATGATCCTTTAACATTTAATCTATAGTGTAAAACATCGGTGCCTTTTAAAATTGGTCGTGGAAGGAGGGGGTCGCTTAATAGAGGGGGTCGTTTATAGAAGTTTCACTGTATTGAAATATGTGAAAGTTCAATAAAATTATTTGAAATTTTTAAAATGGCTATTGTCAGAAAAGGGTATTCTTGAAGAAAACAGTACAATCACACTTTTGTGCAGAAAAATATTGTGAAAACATTACAAAAATGTCGCCTAGGTCGTTTCGGTTGGATGTTCACTTATAGATCGTTTCGTTTGGATGTTCACTTGTCCATCGCCTCATAAAGGGTTGCCATGGCAACCTACTGGTGTCCCCCATAGTAAAATGGCCGATATATCAGGGTTTAGCAGTGACGAAAACTTGATGAGCAAGTGCCCACCCTTGGGAGAAAAAATTACAAAAATGGTCGTGATGAAAATCACATATTTAATATTAATTGTCATTTATTTCCAGTTTCTTAAATTTAATATACTTTTAAATCAAGCATATTAACTTTAAATTCTCTTCTCTTTTTTTAGCTACACCGGCTTTCAAAATTTTGTATTAGGCCTTTTCCCATGTGTTCAATTTCAGTTATCTGCTTATCTATCCGGATTTCATGCTTAAATTATTTTTTCACCCTTTGCTCTATGTCAATAATACATATATATATATATATATATATATATATATATATATATACCTAGCTTTCTAAAAATCTCTCCTTATTAAATAAAAATCAAATATCTAACATTTACGGTCACGCAATGAGTATGTAAACTTTCTTGACTTATTTAAACATTTTCGGTGTAATACAAGCTTGAGTAAACTATTTCTGTGTTTACACGTTGATACTTGTGCTGAACATAACTGAATTATCATATGCCTATTTAATCAATCGATAAATTAAAAACAAAAACCCGTGCACTTTGAATTAAAAAATATTCTTGGTATAAATTCAAAATGTTCTCGTTTGTTTTTACACCATTTAGTAGTTACATAATTTTATTACAGTAAAACTTACATTAAATGCAATACGCAGAACTATACTTTTGATTAAGAAAATATTTTTATTTATAATACATTTTTATAAGTCTTTTCGTGGCGCTCAAAAATTATTTTTAAAAAGGAGTATTTAAACAAGTTCATTTGCAAGTTCATACGAGGGTTGTAAATTGAATAATGGCAACATAGGTATAAATCAATTTTTAATGAACTAACAAGTAAAATTGCATTACATTCCTTCTATTCTAAGAGCCAGCGACCGCCAGACCTTCGTCATAGTATAAAAGCTGAAACTTTGTTTTGCGCATACCCCCCAACAGAGGTAGGAACAATCGGCCACTATAAAGTTTGGATGACCGTAGCTTTGGCAGGTAACAGGTGGCAAAGGTGTATAAAATTGCAGACTATTTTCGTCATTTCATAAAGCTTAATTTTTTTATATGTTCTTCTTCGCAATACCAGAAATCACTTTATTCCTTGCCAGACACTTTTCCATCGTGGCAAACCCCCGCCAGACAATATCAAAGTCATGGAAAACTGTTGTGTTCGTAAACTCCCGCGACGAAGTACGTCAAGCTGTCACAAAGTCAAGCACATTTATACGCACTTCTGACTTTCTTACGATGCTGCTGCCGCCGTACAGATTACGTTTCCATGACTGACGTTGTCTGCGGGGTTTGCTACGTGTAAATGTCTGCAAGGATAAGTGATTTCTAGTCTGGCCGAAGAACATAAAAAAATCACGCTTATGAATGACGAAATAGATCACGTTTTCCATGACTTTGAGGTTGTCTGGCGGGGGTTTGCTACGATGTAAAAGTGTCTGGCAAGGGTAAAGTGACTTCTAGTACTGGCCGAAGACATAAAAAATCACGCTTATGAAATGACGTAGACAGTTTCTGCTGAGTAGTGTCTGGCAGGTAAAGTGATTCTAGTACTGCGAAGAAGAACATATAAAAAAAATTAAGCTTTATGAAATGACGAAAATTTTCTGCAGTTTTATACACCTTTGCCACCTGTTACCTGCCAAGGCGACGATCATCCAAACTTAACAGTGGCCGATTGTTCCTACCTCTATTGGGGAATATGCGCAGAGAAAGTTTCAGCTTTTATACTATGACGAAGGTCTGGCGGCCGTGGGCTCTTGCGCTATTCTGTGTAACAATCAGCAAAGTTTATAACCTTTTGCCAAATGTCAGGAAGGCGTTGGAGATCATTGGCAAGGTGTGGATTGTTGGTGTCAGCGACGGAGCGCCCTACAGCGCAGAGTACACATGCAGCGTCATGACATCGGCGGCCCCGGAGGGGTTCCTGCGAGTTCGGAAACACATCGAAGTCACAAAGACTCTTGTCAGGTGAATAGGTAGGGTGTTATAAGGGTTCCCACTGGCACCGTTGCGATAGGAGAGTAACATTGTTTACGACATGACTACAAGCAATGTCATGGTGCTCGATAGGGAGATTGTTTTGCAATAGACGTGAACGTCTGCTCCGCATAGACGGGTGCAGAGGGTGCTGTAGAAATCGGCAATACCAGTCTCAGTTTACTTGTCCTGCAGACACAGCATGCGTAAGAATCGCACCCTCTCCCTCCTCCCTTCGTGCAACCGTCCTATATGGTAATGCACTTTCGCCACAGACTTCCAGAAATCTTCGATAACATTCTGTTGCATTTTTGCAAAGGGCAGCCTCTATTTTAATCCACAATCTCTGATCATCTTTTGAAAACGCTTTACAGCGATGGAAACGAAATTCTTCACGTTAACGCCATACAACAACTTCCCTTCGAACTAAATTCGCAGTGCCAACTCACCGCTACCATATCCTATTTGTGCATGCCGCCTCCTCTTCTGCGAGTTTCTAGGTTAAGCTGCTACTATTTAATTTACAGCCCTCGTATTTTCATTTCAGTATTATAAAAAGAAATGCATTTTCGATAAAAGAACAATTTAAAATAAATACATTGACTACTCTAATAATTTTGTAAAACGTAAAATGTTTCCCTTCTTTAAACACGTCTGCAAAGGCACAATAGATCCTGAATTTCTGACTTCGACATTAGATTCGATGATGGATTTAATTTTAGTTATTATTTAGCACTAATTTCAATGAGTAACAAAAATGCATTTGTTTTATGTAAACACACACGGAAATATCTACCTAGCTCTTTTCAGATGCGAACAATTTGTGTGCATATGCTGATATCTTGTAACCCACGGAACCTTCGGAAATCCAACTGAACAACAAAACAGTACCATTTTACACTAACTAAAAAAAGTAAAAAATTCAGTTTGCCTTTAGCATGGGCGCCCATAAGGGGAGCAAGGTGGGGCACTTGCCCCCCTTATAGTTTTAGGTTAATGTCTCATGATGTATACAAATGGCAAAACCAGAACTAAATTTGTTAAAAGTTTTTAATTTGCCCCCCTCTAGAAAAAAATTTTTGAGTTTGCCCCCCCCCTAGAAAAATTCCTATGGGCGCTCATGGCCTTTAGGCTAATATAAGAAGAGTTAGAGTTGTTTTCTCGTTGGATGAGTAACAAAGAAAATACGGGAGTAGAATTCCCCAATTCGAGACGCGGGTGAGGGCGCTAAGTCCTGTGTTTTGTTCATGGCTCAGGAGGTTGGCTGAACTTCGGGCAAGTGCATGCTAACGAGTACTATACGGGGTGATTCTTAATTCATCATCAATATTTAGTAGGAAGATAGGGAATTGGAAAAGAAGACAATTTCATGTAGGAAGGCATGGGCGCAAACGAACGCATCATGATGTAGGGGGCGCTTTATGTCAACATCTCCCATTCACGCGCTGTACGATAACTCAGTTAAAATAAACTTCACTAGCAAGAGGGATTTCATACCTCATGTTTTTCATCAATCCCATTCAAACAAGTCTAATCGACTTCTCCAGCATTTCGGGAAAATGATGCGAGTGGTCACCTGACAAGAAAATTCAGAGCACAATGGATTGGTCGCAGTGGACCGATTTGTTGTCCACCACAGTCACAGGATTTATCTCCAATCGACTTCTTTGTATGGGGTTGATGAAAAACATGACGCAAGAAAGCCCTGTTGTTAGTGAAGTTTATTTTAACAGAGCTATCGTACAGCGCTTGATTAGGAGTTGTTGACATAAAGCGCCCCCTGCATCCTGATGCGTTCATTTGCGCCCATGCTTTCCTATGTGAAATTGTCTTCTTTTCCTATTCCTTACCTCCCTGTTAAATATTGATGATATCACTCTGTATATATAAAGTTGTTTAGGACAGTTTGCCAACGTTCGGAGGCGGGAATCACGTACTCGGAAAGCGCATTTCTTTATAATGTTATAGGGATGTCGGATGAAAACTTCCCAGCGAACCGATAAAATAAATATTCGGACAACTTTTTACCGATTACTCTTGCTCTGTGGGTAGAGAACTTTCATTGTGACGGTGTATTTGCACCATAATAGGGGAGGTAATTTTTCTGACTCGATAATAACCATAATCTGCATCCTTCTGGCCGAAAGACAAAACAAACAAACAAACAAAAAACTATGGCTTAAAGGTGTAGCTCGTGATCAGAAACGGGTTAATGCAATTTTGTGGATGGGGCCGGCTGGTTGGAATTTATGTCCATTTTATGGAAATAAAATAGAAACTTTTACATTTTTTATTTAACCCTCCCTCCCCTTTAATCTGTCCTTGTTCTTAATCGTCCTAGTTAGCGCATGTCTTTCGGACAGATAGTTTTTAGATCAAAACAGATCGCGCAGAAGCATTTGCAGTGCTACTCTAAATATTCGACTACACTGCGAGGCACTCTGTCAGCATCAGTTCGTAACCCAACCGCCACCTTAGAAAATTGAGTAAATGACTTCTCTTAGATATTACTAGACTGTCTTGGATAAGTTTAATTAAACTGCTAACTGTCAATCATAAAGATCAGGAATCCTTCACATCACTTACACACGAAATTTCAATAGTTTGATTCTTGCACATTCTCCTGACCTTCTATATAAGTGCCCATTTTTATAAAATTCAAATTCGCATAAGTTTTCTTAAATGTAATTATAATTATTCATGTGCATATAAATTATGAACTCTTTCTAATACATTAAGCTGAGCAGAGCGCGTTATCATTTCTCGTCTAGAATAGTAAAAATGTAACTTAACTAGCAAACTTTTGTTTGTGTTGCAGTCTCATCAGAACAAAAACAGAGCTCACCACCAATAAAAACTTCTGTTCATGACTTATCAACACAAAAAAAAACATGTTTGCCTTGGACGGTTATCATTTTTAACAGACTCGCCATGGCATTTACAAAATACTAGAAAAAACGAAATGAGCATATTTCTTTAATTCAACACAAATTATCTTCTATAAATCTCACTATTCTAAATTCGGCCGCTGCCGCCGCTTTCATAAGCTTGTCCTGCCATCTCCTCCGAAACCGTGGGGATTTGAGTTTCGACGAAGGTGTCCATGTATTCGGAAAATTCCGGGGAGCCTGATAAGCTGGCAAAATGGTATCTCTCCAAGAAGGGTGAATTTAAACCGCGAGTTCCACAATGTTAGAACCCAGTATCTTGAAAATGAAAAATAATTAAATTTCAGATTATTTTAAAGCCGGTTAGGTTCAGCTTAGTTATTTGCTGCCAGAAGTCTAGGGGCCGTGGCCCCTAGTACTACAAAATTAAATATTTTAGAACAAGCATTTTTGATTCGATAAGTATCTCCCAATATCGTGTACAATCGATAAATATCGATTGTACACGCTATATTTCGAGTATTGTAATTCTAAACGTACTCTCTATCTTTCGAGTGCTGATAAATAGTATATATAATTACTTAAATGGCTAACACATTGCTCTTAGGAGCTGCCTAGCAGAATAATTTATCAGTATAAAAGCATTTTACCACTAGTATTTAATTATATGAATATCAATTAATTTATAGAACAGAAAGCATATGCAATGCTACTCTAAATGTTCGATTGGGTATGCATGTTAATCAGCTTTGTCAAAATTCAAAGTTAAGTGGAAATTAATGACCTCAAAAATGAAATAATTAAGTAAGCCTGCTTTGGGCAGTAGAAGCTGCATTACTGATTAGAGTGTTTTCGTGAGCATACTTAATTAGTTTTAGGTTATTAAAACTAAACAAATCACTAATAGAAATAAGTAGTATTTCATCAGAACTACAATTTCAAGTTCCTAGAGATAAAAGTTTGTATTAATTTTAACAATTTTGTTTGAAAAGTTACATTTATTGAGTTTTAACAGACACATCGAGTCCAATTCAAAAGTACCTGGAGAGATCAACAGCTGCAGTATGGTTTCGGTTAACCACGGGAGATAACTACTTCCAGGCCCACCTACACTGCATCGGCCTATTTGCTATTGGTGTTGATGACCGTGGCTTTGGCAGGTAACAGGTGGCAAAGGTGTATAAAATTGCAGAATATTTTCGTCATTTCATAAAGCTTAATTTTTTTATATGTTCTTCTTCGCAATACCAGAAATCACTTTATCCCTTGCCAGACACTTTTCCATCGTAGCAAACCCCCGCCAGATAATATCAAAGTCATGGAAAACTGTTGTGTTCGTAAACTCCCGCGACGAAGTACGTGAAGCTGTCACAAAGTGTCAAGCACATTTTATACTGCTACTTCTGAACTTTCTTACGATGCTGCTGCGCGCTCGTAATAGAATTACGTTTTCCATGACTTTGAGATTGTCTGGCGGGTGTTTGCCACGATGGAAAAGTGCCTGGCAAGGGATAAAGTGATTTCTAGTACTGCGAAGAAGAACACATAAAAAATTAAGCTTTATGAAATGACGGAAATTTTCTGCGATTTTATTCACCTTTGCCACCTGTTACCTGCCAAAGCCACGATCATCCAAACTTTATAGTAGCCGATTGTTCCTACCTCCGTTGGGGAATATGCGCAGAGAAAGTTTCAGCTTTTATACTAGCTATGACGAAGGTCTGGCGGCCGCGGGCTCTCGCTCTATTACCTGGCTACTGAAACAAAAATTTACTCAGTTTGAAAGGATTTTCAGAAAAATCGCAAAATCTAGTAAGAATATTTTTTTAATCCGATGCCAATAGCTTGAGTTAAGTGATCATCTATCATGTCACCAAATTTCATTTAGACGTTTTTACGTGATGTGCGAAAACAAATTGCGCAGTTTGAAAGAATTTTCAGAAAATCTCAAAATCTCATGAATTTTTTTAAAATTCGACGCATATAGTCTAAGTTGAGTGACCACCTATCAAGTCACCAAATTGTGTTTCATTCGCTTCAATCAGTCTTACGTGATGTGCAGACAAACTTTTTTTTACGGTTGTACTGGAGTCCCAAATGCTTAAAATGGATAGAAAACGCAAAATTTTGTGATACCAAGTTGTGTACGGCAAATTCTAATTTTATTTATTTAGATACATAAAAGTGTTTTCATTCCGAAATTGAAGCAACAATCGCTTCAAACTTTAGTCTTCTCAACCCGAGTCGAATCTGGTAGTGGTTAGAACGCTTGCATTTCACCCCTGGATCCACGATTCAAAACCAACCGAAGAAAATAGGTTTCAGTTTAAAAGTAACTGGTAGTTCTTATGCATGATAGTAGACAATAGATGGCAGCACCGAAATTCGCAGAACGGAGGAAGAATTCTCAGTGGGTAAAAAAATCGTAGTTATGACGTCACAATTCCCTTCTCCCCCCAGAAATCTTGGATATTTTGGCCGTCCAATTAATATCTATGCTACTTAGGAATAGATATCCTACAGACATCCTGTATATTATAGGTGTTGTCTAGTCCTTAGAGAGATCACACCCCAAATCTATTATAGAGGTTTATTTTATGTTATCTGGAGGATCTTGGAGGTCTAATAGATATACCCATTATCCAATTCGAATTCCTTATAGATAAACAATGGATATCTTTGTGCTGTGTGGGACGTACGAGCTATCTTCTAACAGATTAATGGATGACTGCACGCTAAACAGTGTTTTGTTGAATTTAAGAAAATTTGTTTAGTTAAACAGCTTTGTTGATTTGCGAAAAGTTTGTTTCACTCAACAAAATGCATTTTTAAATTAACAAAACGGTTTGTTTAAATTTAGGACTAATTAGAACCTTTCAACAATCAATTTACTCATGCATCAATGGGCGGTATGAGGCAGACAAAAGTCAAAAAAATGATTTTGTTAAATGAACCATGAACAAAAACAATTTGTCAATTCAAACAAATAATTTGGTTGATTTTAAATAAATAAACCATTTAAACAAATAGTTTGGTTAAAATAACAAAACCTTTGTATATTTTAACAAAATTCTTTGGTTAAACTGACAAAATGTTTTATTAAAATAACCAAATAGTTTTAACAAACTTTTTTTTAAATTTAACAAAAATTTCGTTGGCACTATTTCAACTGGATAACTTTCTTCAACAAAATTTTTGTTGATTCAACAAAACATTTTTTTTCAGCTTAAAAAGCACTTTACACTTCTCCCCAAATTTAACTGCCTCTCAAGCTTTTACGACTTCTAGTACCCTTTCTAAGTCCAAAATCGCTTCTTATTTGCAGCTCTTCTATCAGCAAGCCCACTTCGAACTTGCGTGTTTGAATACCAATGCTCGATTGATACGGTCAGTTTTACATCGGATGTCATAAAAATCGACTGAAAATGTAATTCACGTTTCGCAAATGTTAAGTATTTCATACCGAAGCTCTAAGTCAAATGTAAAACAAACGCAAATATGCATAAAAATATATAATATGTAAACTACTTCCTTCGAAAAATTAGCTTAATCTCAGCCATTTCTTAGAAATAGTGATAATAAGTATCTGTAGAAACTTTCGACAACTAAATTCAGAATCATGTTTCCCATTCTTTTACAAAGCCTAGCAAGTGCTTTTCTAAACTTATTTCTGCTCATGAAATTAAAATATGACTTCAGAGTCTGTACGAGAGAGAGAAAAATTTCTCCTCATTATCATTTAGCAGATACTTAAAATATGCCTTCATCGTCAATTATTTTTGCTAGCAGTGCAAAACTTAAAAGCTATTTAAAATATTATA
The DNA here is from genome assembly GCA_038373885.1 of Cheiracanthium punctorium. Classification (NCBI taxonomy): domain Eukaryota; kingdom Metazoa; phylum Arthropoda; class Arachnida; order Araneae; family Cheiracanthiidae; genus Cheiracanthium; species Cheiracanthium punctorium. Next base: position 201,405 of record JAWZYV010002970.1, read on the forward strand.
AATGTACTCCATTTCTCAATGCAGAACAAAGTAAGTCAAACAAATGAGCATGATTATGAATAAATTTTATTTTGCGTTATAGCGTTTATCTTTTTTCCACAAAAAGGATTATGCATGCTATTAAAGAAAAATAAGTCCAAACTTCGAGCTAAAACTCGTTTACGCAACGAACAATGTTCTCTGCTTGAAGCTTTCAAACTCTGGCTGAAATGTTAATTAGTTAAACACGCCAGAAATTGCTCGACATTAAAGTTTTCCTGATCGGATTAATTTTCTAGACGGATTCGGTTGGCTGGTTGAATGAAACGTCATGAAGTTTTGTCACCACGCGTTAATAATTATTCAAATCGAGATAGCTAATAACGGTGACAAATGATTAATCTGAACCGTATTCTGCCTACTCTGGAAAATATCATTTTAACTATAATTTTGCCTTTATTCAGTGTTAAAACTTTATAATCATGTATTGCTACTCCATACTATGAAGTTATATAGTTTTCATTTTGTTAGAAAACTTATTATTAGAAATTTTACTTTTACTTTGTATTCTTATTCAATTAACAATTGCTCTTTTATATTTTTCGATTATTATTATTATTATTATTATTATTATTGCACGTTGTTTGTATGTATTATTTGAGTTACAGCATTTTTCCTTAAACAATTTTGACAAAACATTTCGAATTTCATATGTTCTTATAAAAAAAACTCTGACATTTCAGATTTTTGAAAAATTGAAGATTCACGACAAAACATAGTATTTCCTTAACATAACCAAAATATTCATAATTTTTTATTTTTTATATTTCACCTTAAAGCATCCTATTATTGCTATTGCAAGATGCAATATGCATCTCTATTTTTAAAAAAATAACTAAATCGTCATCGAAGGAATAAAAAATAAATTAAAATCAAAAAGAAAGATTAATCATTCCAAACGCATCGATTATAAAACACTTTCCCACACAATAATATTTTTGTGCCCAAATTGGTGTTGTATTGTACTCTGGCGAGATTTTAGTTTACTGGTTAAGACAAAACTACCGGAAGGCTCTGTATCTAAAAGATGGGGGATTCCTTTGGTGAAGGACCTTTTTAAGGGTTTTTGACGCGTATTCAAGTTAAAGCTGGAAAAAGTTGCTCAAATATCCACCGTTAGACCACCGTTAGATGGTCTTACAGCCATGAAAAATGCCAAAAACCAAGACCTTTACACCTCGGCGATATTTTAGAGATAATCTTAAAACAATCTGCATATTACTGTTAATTTAATTTTGCGAGACCCTGTAAAAGAGCTTTAGAAGCTTTTCCTATCGTTTAACTGAAGAGTAAACAGTTATAAACGTTTATATGCCTATTTTACTATGCTTGAAATGGGTGAATGCCTGTAAAACTGCCATTGACAATAGTGTATTCTTGGAATTATTTTGAGGGGTTTGTAGAGTAACTACAAAAGAGAGATGAACTATTTTCAATGAATAGCTTTATCTTGTAATCCTAAATAACTTATATCAATTTCACTTCGTTTGAAACAGCCGAATATCTCTAAATTACGCTTTTAAAGAATGACTGCCCATAGCGCATAATGTATTGGAATTATTTTCATTACTCCCGTAAAAGATCTCTAAATGCGGTCTATGACATTTTCAATAGGATACATGGTACTGTAACTAAGAATAACATACATATAAATTTCGTTGTAATCCATACATATTTACATCAGTTAGAGTACGAACAGACAGACCAACCGAAAGCACTATTCAACCTTGTTTCAAATTTTTTAAAAAGATAAATAATGCTGAAGGTATGGCTTATAAAGCACTTCCTAACATGATCTTATTTACTATTGCATTACAATTTTTTAGTAGCTTCCCATCGTTGCAATGGCGTTAAGACAGTACTTGCTAGGCCACAGAGATACGTTTGAAGATTCATTCTCGGAAGCAACGATGCTTGTTTGTTTGTTTGTAAAGGCCGATTGACTGCACTAGGGTCCAAGGTCTATAGGGGGCGGAATGCCTTCCTTGGGAACTTTCTAAGGGATCTTAACCCGTATTTACACGAGCCATGTAGAAAACCACGGAAAACTCCAAACGGCTAGGTCGACAGGCACGGCTGGGGTTTGAACATGGCACCTCCCTCCTTCCAGTTTCGAGAGCAGAACCACTCAGCTCTCGAAACTGGTGGGGCCGGAAGCAACGATGAGTATATCAAGAGCAAATAACTGTGATCAGAAGAGCAATCTCAAACACTGCGTCTTTTCAATGATGGGAGTGAAAAGGTTTAAGCCAATAGGACACTAGAATATTTTTAAACGTATTCTAGTGTCCTTAGAACTTAAATGTATTGTAGTCCTTTTGCTTTCATCTGCAAAAAAAATAAAAATAAAAATACATAAATTTAAAAATGTTACGTACACTTTTTTAAGGAGATAGTTCTTACATTACACAAATGAACATTAATCTTGTTTTCTTTGAAAGAGATGAAGATTTCTGAAATGTCCTTAAGAATTGATGACTGCCTTTAGATTTTCGTGAATTGAAAAACTTTTGCACCTCCCTATAAAAATAATTAATACTGTACACGGTATAAATTTCGCAACAATAAGTGACCATTTACAGCAGTTAGAACTCAAACAACGGCCAAACATGCACACCGAATTCATAAACATCTCTCAGCATTGCTTATTCTGAAAGTGAGAAATATGTGTGTGTGTGTGTATTAAAAGATACGTGTCTTGAGCCACATCGAATTATGCAATTTCAAAAAGAAAGCTTGACACGAGCTCAAATTTAATGCACATTTCATGACCCTAAGTGTATCAGTAATGTTCAATCAACTAAAATGAAATCAAACTCCCAATTGCAGGTAATTTCAGGACATTTCGTGCATAATGATCACAAATTGCGTGAAAGAGACTGTCGCGCTTTCAAGGAATGGACAATTTTTTAATCAAGTAAAAAGCTATGCAAAATTAGAATCCAATTGACTATTTCGGATGCTAATTAACTAACGCTGATTCATGTCGTTCTCAGTTATCGTGACGACAGAAGCTGACAGTAAACTCCGCAGTAACTTTAAGTAAAAACGATACTATTATGAATATTTTAAATATATGTAAGCGCATATGTTATTAACGTTTCGAAATATGTTTCTACTTCAAATATTCTATGTACTATTTCATTACAGTTTAATCGAACACATTTGGCTTCAATCCAAAAGAATTTCAAATGTATGAATATGCACTTACATTGAAATACTTTTTGCTGAATTTCATTCAAATTTAGTGAAAGTTTGCGTATTTGGAAGAACTTTTCCATGACGTATTGAAACAAATTAGTTCATATTTTTGTAGTACCAGAAATATGTATGCAATATGTTCATAGGCTCTGTAGAACCAAATTATAAAATCATTTAATCTCTACTTATTATAAAAGAAGGTGTCTGTGTGTGTGTGTGTGTGTGGGTGTGTCTGTCGGCAGCGTTACGGACAAACGGCTACACCTAGAAACACCAAATTTGGTACTCGGGAAGATGTAAATATGTAGTTGTGCATCTCGAAGCGATTTTTTCAAAATTCGATCTAGATTTTTTTTTATTTTATGTTTTATGCGATTTTTGACATTTTTTCTCACCTAATTCGTAATAACGGCGGAAATTACGCTCGCAGCAAAACGGCATTTGTATCATCGGATAGAGGAGGAAATTTTCTTTTAAAGACAGTTTGTTCTGAATACGTAACATGAATTACCGATTTTTAGGAATTTTTTACTAAACATCTGCTTCGCGATTTTTTTTCGTAAAATACTTTTAAAACTGTCGCATCTTGAATTCTATCCGTCATAACTTTTAGATATTTTGACAAATTGTGAAACATTCTTTTCTCCCTCTTTTAAAATAAAAACGAAAAAATTATGTAAATTAGATGATTTTTTACGAATTTTAATGCAGCCTAATGTTTAGAATTTAATAGCATCAACGCGATCTTACGCCATTCATTACATTGCGATCACGGCACGAGAATTTATGTTCGGTTGTTGCCACAGAAAGGATTAAAAAAAAAGGGTTTTTTCAACCAATCGAGTTTTTAAATGGGATATCAGAATTTCAATTCGCAAGTGAGGATCTATGACGTCAAATGCTTTAAGATACGTAAAAATTACGCCATAATTTTAACTCATTTATTCCAGCTCTGTTTTCAACACAGGGAGACGATATTTTGATTAAAATTTACTGTAGAAATAAACTAAGAAATTCGCGATTATTATTATTAGAAGTGGTAATTTAATCTGGTGCTCATTTAAAAATTGAAATGTTTTCACGGCGCTGAAAATGTTCATTTTAAAAGTTACAAAGTTCGTTTCAAAGCGCGATATATTAAAATTTTTCTATTTACTATTTTTAGTTTTGGCATTTAATTTAGCGTAGGCGTTGCCTAACATACGCATGCAGGTTGCGAGTATAGTTTTATTTTAACGTTGAATTACATTCCTCCATAAAGGTCCAACGCAAAGTTTTAATGATACCATTTGAAAACAATTATGCGAAATATCGAAATTAACTCCCTGAATCTACCGGGGTATCCTTTACGGCAGTCAAACACTAACGTCATAAATTAAAAAAAATGCGTAAAATTTGTAAACTCTGCAACTCTAACGCTCTGTCACAATTAAAATGGGAATAAGTAGCTCCTCGAGATTACACAGTTTGATGTTTTTCAGGATGACAGGACTATGGAGGATATAAAAGCTATCGCTATATTAGATACATGGATATTTAAAATGGCACCCCTTGGATATTTTCTCCCCACAGTAAGATGAAATGATTTGCGGCGCTAAATACGCCAATCTTATAAAACTATGTATAAATTAAATATATATGGAGAGTTTCCTTAATGGCAACCTTTATGTGAAATGATTATTATTTATGCTAATGCGTAAATTGCAAAGAATCGCCACAGAATCACAAGATCCTATTGAGGCCAAATAATCTAAGGTGTTTCTTTTAAGGGAGCCTTGAAGAGGGAGAAGCGAGTATAGATAGTATTAATGTACGTAATAGGTAGTATTATTAGATTTGTAAAGATAATATGAATAAATCGCAATGTACCACGTTAATAAATATTTCATGAAATTAAAAGTGTTTATCCTTTTTCAACGGTTGTCTTACAACCAACTAAATGAAAAGTAATTCTAATTTGCGTTAATATATCCCGCAGTCATTTCAACAGAGGAGATTGCTTGAACTTTTTTAAAAATGAAATTCTGTTTTCTCACATGCAGATATGATTTTAGTAGTAAAATATTCCCTTCTTCTCGTATGTAGAGCGGGTGCGCAGCTATTTTAAAAACATCTCTTGAAAATAGCATGAATGAATTCAGAAGACCTCAAAACGTGTAAATACACCAAAATCTCGAAGTCGAATTTTTTCATGATTACAATACATTCCTTATATGATACATGTTCGTAAAGAAATAAATGGTGCTCCATTTCATGTAGTGTCTTAGGTATTTAATGCTACAACTTGAGCCTAAAAAACAGTATTATGTAGAAATAACGCATTTTGAAAGCCAGGAGTTCTCTGCAAACCATTAAGCTTTCCACTTTTTTGATAGTGAATGACACTGACGTAGTTTTTTGAGTCATTATACTGCAATGATGCACGTTAGTACTCATGACGCAAACTTTACGTCAAGAGTCAAATAATTTTCCTTTTTTTTTTTAAGATTCCACATCACGAATAAATTCGAATTACACATGTGAGGAAAATGTTCGTTTCCTACCGTGCGAAGAACGGGCACGCAGCTAGTATAAAATATAATCAATCATAATTTTATAATAAATCATTTAATATATAAGAATATGAACTCCCAAGTCTAAAATAATCAAATTAAATAAAATTGTAATGAAATTACAAAAAAAGCTCAACAAAACATGGAAACAAATAAAAAATCCGCATAAAAGAGGAGCAACAGGAATATACATCGTGAAATTGAGAAAAACACAATGCAAAAATAATGTTATTGTACACTTCAGCTTAAAAATATTTTTGCATTCGTTCATCGGCCTCCGCGCTGAACACACCGCTCCCGCGAGCTCCTTTCTAAACCGGTTTTTTCCGACCACCTGCTTCTCCGCGCGCCGGGTCTACGACTCTAGCCCGCGGCTGGACGCACAATCTGCTTCCGTCGCTGGAATTTCGCCACGTGCTTTACTTCGCCACGTGCTGCTCACCGACCGCATTCACCACGTGCTGTCCTTCTGATTTTCCTGGAACATCCTTCATATTGACTGAACCCCGTAATCATCGAGAAGCGGACCGGCTCTTTTCAGGGCCTTAATTGGAAAGCCATTGGTGATACGGGTGGCGATCCCGAGATCTGGTTCACTGTACCTCCTGTACAGGCGGCGATCCCGTCACATTGGCTATATAGTGCTGTCCCCGGCACTGCCCTACTTGCCCCGCGTCGCCTTACGTAGCCCACCCGAGTTGGCAGGGGGTAGCCCTCGAAAAAGCGACTGCGTAAGGCCCCCACCTTTTGCACCACTGCAACTAGCCACTGCAGTATTTCTCTTACAGGTCCCCCCTAGAGAATCATGTCCAACTTCAACACGACAGACACACTATCTCCACACTACGCGCAAGCTTTCGAGCTCCGATATGCAGACAAGCGCTCTAACGAATTCTTCGGTTACTTTGTAGCCTTCTTCAACTTTGCTGATAGTCTGATCGAGCGAAAACACTCCCTCCTTAGAGAGCATGCAGACATACACACACAACTCACCGCACTTATTGAAAATCCAACCTTAGGACAGCTGGCTAAAACGCCCCTATTCCTACCCTACCAACAACGTATGTCGCTGCAAGCGCACGACTATTTTAGCCAACATGGGCTGCTTCCACCGTCAAGGAAACGCAATCTGGAGGATGAGAATTCGCCATCTCCGCACAAGCATAGACCCACCGACCCTCCAGACTTTTCAGACTCTGACGAAGACGTCAGTAACATGGATCACACAGAAAAACATACTTGCGACTGCAGCCCCAGCAACAAACTTCCTACACCTGACCCTGAGATTGCTGATAACACTCCACCAGTAGAAGTTGCCGACAACAGTGGCCAAACCACCAGTGGCAAACACAGATTTTTCTGTGAGTTCCCCCCGGGCACTCACGACACACACTGCAAAAAAATCTCCAACATCACCAAGTACCCGGTAACCTGCAAGTTTACTGGCCAGGTTTTTATGGTAGTACTAAAAAATGATCTTCACTTTAGAGAGGTTCAAGCCTACCTTAAGGATAACAACATAAGGTGTCAAACTTTTGACCCTCGCAATGAGAGACCAATTAAGGTATTGATTAAGGGAATTCCCCCCTCAACACCTAAGAATGAAATCGAGGACTTCCTCGTTAGCAGAAACTTCCGGCCTGTCAACATAGCGTTCATGAGAACCAAAACAAAAACCGTATTGCCAAACTGCATAATAGACCTACAAAGAACCACGAACATTGAGGACATATACGAACTCGACACTTTTAACTTCTTACAGGTTAGGGTGGAGAAATACACCAACACTCGGGTTAAACAGTGCCATAACTGTCAGGGTTATGGCCACTCCTCCTTAACCTGCTCCTTAACGCCCCGCTGCCTCAAATGCGCGGAGCCCACCGCTTTAGGGAGTGCCCTACTTGGGGCAAGGATCCAGCAAATTGCGCCAACTGCGCCGGGCCTCATGTGGCTTCCGACCGCGGGTGCCCAAAGAACCCGGCTAACAGACACAAACCGCATACCTCAGTACAAAAACCAAAACCCCCTACAAACAATGTCACTGACTTTCAAAACAAACTAGGAAACCTCTCAAACCCCCCACCCGGCTTCTCAGCCTGGACTCAGGTTGGACGGGGAAGACGTAATAAACATACAGTTTACCTCCCGGAGGACCTTGAGTCTAACACTGAAGACTCCGCCTCGGACGTTGAGTACACAGCCTCTCCGAGCACACAACACACTGAAAGCGCCCCCCCAGGACCCCTCTGCGCAAGACGCCCCAAACACCAACACTTCTCAAGAGCCTCCGGCTCCCCCCACAAAGAAAAACACTAAACTCACGCGAAGAAAGAAGTCGCGGAAGGTGAAGGCAAACACTGCCAACAAGGATCGAAAAACCTCCAAGACCAGTATTACTACAATCTCCTCTCTTGCAGAGGTAATACAAACAGTAAGAGATCTAAACGATCTCGTGGACCTCCCCTCACTTCTGAGGATTCTTAAGACGGCCACTGATGCCGTTAAAGCTTACGACGACCCCCTGGACAGGGCCTTCGCCCTGCTCCAGGTTATAACCGACAGCCTGCTCCCTCAGCATGGGTCGAGCTCTTCAAGAAATTAGATTCATAGTGTGGAACGCCCAAGGGCTCCACAACAAAATCGCTGAGCTTAGGGACTTCCTGGCTCATAACGATGTCGATTTAGTCCTTCTCCAAGAAACTATGCTTCGCCCCAATCTTAGCTACCACATTCCAAATTACACCCTCTATCGAAATGACAGGCCTAAGGCAAACAGAAACCGTCTTTCTGGCGGTACTGCGATATACATTAGAACCTGTATCCCACACTCATACATCTCCAACATCTCTCTAGACGAACTTGAAGCTACCTCAATTTTTGTACATACAGCTCAAGGCGATCTCATGATCTCCTCGGCCTATATCAAGCCAAAAATAAACTTTCCGGCGGACGATTTCCGCAAACTCCTCAGCCACTGCCATGCCAACATTATTGCCGGCGACATGAACGCCCACCACTTTGCGTGGAACGGCAAGTATAACTGTCGACGGGGCACGGGTCTATTAAAATTCCTTATTCAAAACCATGCAAAGCTCTCCTACCCTAAAACCCCCACTCACGGTGATTCCACTATTGACCTAATACTATACAATAACATTAAACAGCTCATCTATAGCCGTACTATAAATCACTTCTCCTCGGACCACCTTCCGGTCCAATTCGATTTAGACACAAATATCATTAGCAGGGATTGCACGAGATTACATACAAACTGGTCCCACTTCACGGAGGAGCTCCTCTGTACCCCTTTCCCTCGCACCACACTAAATACTAGTACGGAAATAGATGAAGAAGCCAAACGACTTTCGGATCTCATCCTCTACGCCTATCAAAAAGCTTCCCGCCCAGCGGTAGCAGGAAACTACACTAAACTCCCCCCCCCCCCAACATCCGGGGCCTCATCAACCGACGTAATAGGGCGAGAAAAACCTATCAAAGAACTCTCAACCCTACGGACAGAACCACCTACCACCGCCTTCGGGCCGAGGTACAAAGACAAAATGCCACCCACAAGCATCAGAATTGGAATTCCTACATCGAGGGGCTCTCCCCTCACGATGGCTCTGTGTGGAAAGCAATACGGAAGATCACGCATAAAAAATCACACATTCACCCTCTTAAGGACGGAAATATGTATTAGACCCTAGACACGGACAAGGCTAACATCCTATCCAACGCTTATGAAGAGCAATTTTCTAACGAAGACGAGGACGCTGCCCTCGCCTCCCGTCACGCCACCATTTCTAGCCACGTTAGGAGCTACCTCAATCAAACTCCTACACATAGCATCCCGCCAACCTTGCCCTCAGAACTATGCAATATCATCAAGAAACTAAATGTCAAAAAGTGCCCGGGTCAGGACTGCGTAACCAATGTTATGTTGAGGAATGTGCCCGCAAAAATTCTTTTCTGCCTCACCAGACTCACAAACGCCATCCTTCACACTGCACACTTCCCCACTCACTGGAAAACGGCGGTAGTGTGCCCTATACCAAAGCCGGGGCAGTGCCTCACAAACCCTGCTGCTTACAGACCCATCAGCTTGCTGAGCTCGCTCAGCAAGTCTGGCACGAGGGTCTCACTTTTAAGCTAACTCAACTACAAATACCGGACAAATTTGTCCACCTCATTCATGATTACCTCCAAAACAGGTCCTTTACAGTAAAAGTTCAAGACGCTTACTCTACCGTCCGACCTTTCAGGAGCGGAGTGCCCCAGGGGTCTATCCTTGGGCCTACGCTCTTTAATATATTCATAAATGACTTACCCCGCCATCATAATACCTCCATAGCTCTCTTTGCGGACGATACTGCTATCGTTGGCCATGCCATAAACAACAGAACCCTACATAACAGCATGCAGGAGCACACTGATCTAATCACCGATTGGATGAAGAATTGGCGCATAAAGCTAAATGCAAGTAAAAGCCAAGCCCTGTCCTTTACATACAAAAACCCACCATCTAGACTTCACGTCCTCGGCTCCCCCATTCAGTGGAGCTCCCACGTCACCTACCTCGGTGTCACCATCGATAAGACGCTATCTTGGAACAAACACCTCCAGAACACTGCCTTCAAACTGAAAGCCGCGTTCGAGTGTCTCTCACCATTATTCAATGCTAGATCCCTCCACCACAAAAACAAATCGCTACTGTATACGTCTTTCGTCAGGTCTGTTGCCACATATGCAGCCCCGGTTTGGGCCTGCTCTGCTAAAACAAATATACAAAAAGTTGAGTCCAAGCAAAGCGCCATCCTGAGAAAAATTAGGCGCGGTCACCCTTTCATCTCGAATAGTACTATACGGAACGACCTAAACATAACGCTCCTACTGGAGCACATACACAAACTCACCAACAGCTTTTTCGACAAACTTCATAATCTCGATAATGAGATTGTTGCCGAGTTTCCTGAGTATGATCACACCGACCCCCAAAACAAGAAGCGCCCTAGGGCGGCTCTTTCCACCCTTCTCCTCTAGTTCGCCCCAGATGGTCGAGCAACCCGCCCTGTGAAGTCCGATTGTCGGAGGGAGGTCAGGTCGACATTCACATCTGGTTTTCCCCCCCTTTACCCACTCTTTTCAACATCCACTGACTTGACTGATCCCCGCCCAATCTGTAGGGCCCCCCAAAACAAGATTTAAAAATGACGATCTACAAAAACACACTGGAGATAAGCTCGACGAGCTAGGTGCTCCCGTAATTCACTCTATCAGTCAGTCAAAATGTTTTTATTTCTACAACACAGCAACTACCACCAACGCATCTCAAATATTTATTCGATTTTCCAATAATAGCCTTACTGGATGAAATATTTATACATTTTTATATTATACGTAAATTTGTTGAATACATAGATGTATGGAAGGGAAATGAGAAGTCTGCCTCGAACTATTTCCGACTCACCGAAATGGGGAACGTTCCGGAACGGAAAAGCCAAACATTTATCCTTGCATTTTTTTTAGTATGCTGAAAATAGTAGGAAGTGTCGTTAAAGTTCAAATTAATTTTGAAAATGAAATCTTCTGCTATTTATAACATCTTATTCATACGTATTCTCGGAATGTAGAATAAAGTTCTACGCGTGATATCAAAAGAATGTGTAGTAGTAGCAAACTGCGTATAGTGCTTATTGTTGAAAAAGGGCACGGCAATTTAACAGGTATAATATAACAAGCGATAGTACTTATTTGATTAATTATGTGTTTTTAAGCGTAAATGCAAAAATAAATAAATAGATTTAAGGAAAGAACAGCAATTATTGGTTTCGGATCTATCAAGACGTTCTTGCATCAATACCAACCAGCTATACTCTTGTCAACAATGCCAGAACTTACGAGTTGTCCGTTTATTTTCATTTATTGTACCATTCTTTTATGCATTAGTAAAGGGATCAATTGAATTGCTACTAAATTTTCACAAAGATTTACTACCCTACTATGTAATTAACTGATAATCCGGTGTGTGCTTCTCTCACAAAAGTCACCAAACATGGCGCCTAAAATATGTTTCCAAATAAAAAAGAGCTGGTTTAGTGATATTTTTCATATTCTCGACTCGACCAGCTACGTCGCCAGTCGCCACCACTCGACCAGCTACAGTGTTACTCAATGGAAATTTGAAAGATTACTAACACGCGCTCTAGCTTACCAATTTAGGTGTAACAAAATGCAAAGGGCCGTATTCACCAAACTGTGAGTAGCCCGCCATCATCCGAGAGTTGGGAAACCTGCATTGCCGGTTTGACTCGGAGACAACTCGGAAACTGTATTCACCAACTTATTTCCGCCCAGGGTTACTTGACTCTGGAGTTGTCTCAGCCAGCGTTGAAAGCTCGTTTGTGATTGGTCAGAGTAATGATTCCATGAAGGGGGTGAACTAGGTTTAATGTTCGGGAGATCGAACCCAGCTCCCACCACACACACTTCCTTCATGATATTTAATTTGTTTTTATGCAAACTGCGCATTGAAATGTGAAAATTAATTTTTAAAAAATAGACTGATTAAACATTTAATACAAAATTACATCCAATATTTTTTATAAATAAAATTTCATGTCTGTTATACTTTTTTCAAATTTAGGAATTTTCATATTTTTTAACACACAAAAATTAATTTATGCAGTTTTGATGTTTTTCTTTTTGAGATACTTTATATATTATACATAGAATATTGTTACGAATTTTCGGGGCAACCCGCTGCTCTGGGGCTTAAAATGGTTTAAAATTCGTATTCTACGCTTCAAATAGATAAATTTTGCTTTTTGTTGCATCAAAATCGGCCAATTAGAACCGGAGATACGGAGGTTTCGCTTTCCCATATGTTTTTCTATCGGCTTCTAGAAATCTCGAGAAATATTAGTCCTAGAGCTTAGATCTCTTCACTTTTGGGGACTTATTTTTGGCGCCAAATTTGGCGATATTTCGCCAAAAGTCGCCAAGCTTGGCGACTTTTTGGTCATTTGGCGCAATTTTTCCAATTGGGCCTGGAAGTTGTTTTTCCTGCATTAAAAACGCATAATAACCTAACATTTATCTTCAATGACGTAATCAAAATTCACGCTTTATGTAGAACCCTCGAGAAATTGACTTTTCTGGAAACCTCTTGTACCTCCTGCGTCGGCTATTTATAGAAGCGCGCATCGCCCGAAGAGTCAGTTGCGAGTTGAACATTCAATGTGTGAAGAGCTCTGAGTACGCTTGTTTTGTGTGAACTGATAGTGCTATAGAAGCTGTGTTTTAGCTTGCTTTGTGAAGCTGTTTTTAAAGTGCTGTGTGTAAATTCTTCATTGCTGTGTCTTAAGGGATAGTGGACTATATCCCTTGAATATTTCCACGGAATTTTAGCCTGTAAAAGTGACTTATTTTGTGTGAGAAATACAGCATTTGTGAGAGCTTCTGATCCAAGCGGATTGTTAAAAGCACGTTACTGCTAGATTGTGCTTGTGAATTGTGTGCAGCTGATTGTTCTACGAAGTTCTAGAAGAAATAAAGTTTGTGTTCCATCCTGACAAGTGACTTTTTACTTGAACTTTTTTTACACCAACAGGACTTTAGAACGACGAACCCCAGGAGTAGCAGAGTAATTCCGCAACATTTGGTGTCAGAATCGGGGTTCTAAAGAAAGACTTTAATTTTCCAGTTTATGGTTTTGACTAGACAAAAAATGAAAGAACAACTTCAAAATCTCATGAATATGATGCAAGAAATGAAAGCCGGACAAGACGAGATGAAAGCTGGACAAGAACAGATGAAGGCGGACTTAGAGAAGAAAATTGAAGCAGGACAGACCGATTTAGAAAAGAAAATTGAAGCCGGACAAGAACAGATGAAAGCGGATTTAGAGAAGAAAATTGAAGCCGGACAAGAAGGAATGAAATTGGGATTGGAGAAAATGGAGACTGCTTTGGGAAAATTAGAGAAATTCGAAAAGAGTGTGCAGGAAAATCAAGAGATAATGGAGAAAAGAATGTCGCTCATAGAAGAAACTCAAACGAAATATGAACAAAGAATTGAATTAAATTTGAAGATTTTCTGGACTCCGCCCTCGCTGACCCTCCAGACTGTGACAGGTGACAAGATCGAAGTGAGCGGAAAAGCGCAAGTAGAAATTACGTTTGGAAATGACAGATACGACCATGTGGTATATGTCGCCAATATTACAGACTCTTTTATTCTCGGACTGGACTTTTTAAAATCACACAAATTTAATTTGGACTTTAAGAATAATGAGCTTCGTTCAGACTCAGAAGAAATAGCTGCGTTCGATATTAGAAATGAAACTGTTTTGCCTGTTCAGCAAATAATAGCCCAGACTGATATCACTCTACCTCCCAGAACTGATTCAATAATTTCTGGAACAGTAAAAGAAAGCAATAAATTCCGTTTTGGATTAATCGAACACCCAAACAATAGTGATTCCGTCAAAGGAGTACTTGTGGGAGCAACACTTGTGGACTTGTCGAGAACAGAAATTCCAGTTAGAGTAGTAAATGTGACGGACAAGTCCAAGGTGATAAAGAAAAATGAAGTGTTGGCGACATGCACTCCTGTTACCTGCATTAATAAGAACATCAGCCAAACGACAGCTAAATCTTCCGAATGCCTGACGAAGGAATTAATACAAGACGTGGAGTTAACGGCAGAACAGAGAAGCGCTGCGGAGAAAGTAATAGCTGAATTTGAAGACCTCTTCTCCCGAACTTCGGGTGACTTTGGCCGTACGAGGTTAACGCAACATAGAATAGACACAAGCAGCCATTCTCCCATCAAGCAACATCCTAGGCGGCTGCCGTTTGCTAAGCAAGAAGAGGTGAGCAGACTTTTAGAGGAGATGCAGCGTGATGACGTCATCGAGCCATCGACTAGTCCGTGGGCCTCGCCGATTGTTTTGGTCCGAAAGAAAGATGGTTCCACCCGGTTCTGCGTTGACTATAGACGTCTCAATGACATTACCAAGAAAGACAGCTACCCTCTTCCCAGGATAGACGACACATTGGACACTTTATCGGGAAACGAACGGTTCTCCACTCTGGATCTCAAAAGTGGGTACTGGCAAGTGGAAATTCATCCCGACGACCGTGAAAAGACTGCGTTCACCACGGGACAAGGATTATGGCAGTTCAAAGTTATGCCTTTTGGACTCTGCAACGCACCTGCTACATTCGAGTGACTAATGGAGACAGTGTTGAGAGGACTTTCCTACGAAGCATGTCTCGTTTATTTGGACGATATCATCATCGTCGGAAGGACTTTCGAAGAGCATCTCGAGAACATTCGAAAGGTACTGCAGAAATTAAAAGAGGCAAACTTGAAACTAAGTCCATCGAAGTGCAATTTGTTTCGTCGGGAAGTACGTTACCTCGGGCACATAATATCCGCCCACGGAGTCCGAACCGATCCCGAAAAGACGTCCGCAGTCCAGAATTGGAGTCGTCCCGAGAATATCCATGACTTGAGAAGTTTTCTCGGTCTGTTTACTTACTATCGAAAATTCGTGAAGGGTTATTCTCAAATTGCAAGACCTCTTCACAAATTGACCGAGACTGGACAGAAATTTCTATGGACTGAGGAATGTGAGGACGCATTCAACGAACTGAAGACAGCTTTAACATCTTCGCCGATCCTGTCGTATCCTCACCCTGACAAGCCATTTATCCTGGACACAGACGCAAGTAAGGAGAGTGTTGGAGCAGTTTTGTCCCAGGAGATAGGTGGCCAAGAACGCGTCATTGCTTACTGGAGCAAATGCCTTTCAAAGGCAGAACGTAACTATTGTGTTACGAGAAAGGAACTTCTTGCTATCATTAAAGCCGTGGAGCACTTCCATCATTACCTGTACGGCCGAAAGTTCCTGCTCCGAACGGACCATGCCTCTTTAACCTGGCTTCTAAATTTCAAGAATCCAGAGGGCCAAATAGCCAGGTGGATACAGCGATTACAAGAATATGACATCGAGATACGTCAGCGGAAAGGGTCATCTCATGGAAATGCAGATGCTTTGTCGAGAAGGCCCTGCATAGACAGTTGCCGCTATTGCTCCAGGGCGGAGAAAAATTACCATCTGAAACATCCCGTTGTCCGCCAAGTTACATCATCGGCACCATCTCAAGATCCCTGGAGTGATGAAAATGTTCTGGCGGACCAATTAGCAGATAGCGACATCAAACCTATTGTGGAGTTTATGGAAAAGTCCGGCAACAAGCCCAGCTGGCAAGAAATATCATCTTGCAGTCCGGCAACAAAACAGTACTGGGCTTTATGGGATTCGCTTCGCCTGAGGAATGGAGTCCTGTATCGTAAATGGGAGTCGGACGACGACAAGATGCTCCGATGGCAGTTAGTACTCCCTCGTTCGATGATTCCCAGGAATCCTCGAACGGAATCCTCGGAACCTCGGAACGGAATCCTCGGAACCTCGGAACGGAATCCTCGGAATCCTCGAATCTTCTAGAAGAACTTCATAATGGCTTAACTGGAGGCCATTTTGGCGTAATGAAGACCCTGCAGAAAGTTCGCGAGCGCTTATACTGGGTTAGGGCTCGATGCGACGTCGAAAAGTGGTGTCAAGCTTGTGACGCCTGTGCCGCCCGTAAAGGCCCGAAGAAACGAAGCCGTGGAAGACTACATCGTTATAATGTAGGAGCGCCTATTGAGAGGATTGCCCTCGACATCCTGGGACCTCTTCCGCGAACTTCGGATGGCAACAAATACATCCTAGTTGTCATTGACTACTTCTCTAAATGGCCCGAAGCGTTTCCTATTCCCGATCAAGAAGCTACGACCGTAGCAGAGGTACTGGTGCAAGAATGGATTTCCAGATATGGAACCCCTCTGCAACTTCATTCCGACCAAGGAACGAACTTTACCTCTGCAGTCTTTAAAGGACTATGCCAACTTCTCGGAATAGACAAAACCCAGACTACGCCTTTACACCCACAATCCGACGGCATGGTGGAGAGGTTCAATCGCACAATTTTGAACAACCTCTCGCTCCTGGTATCTAGTCAT
Source organism: Cheiracanthium punctorium (assembly GCA_038373885.1). Taxonomy (NCBI): domain Eukaryota; kingdom Metazoa; phylum Arthropoda; class Arachnida; order Araneae; family Cheiracanthiidae; genus Cheiracanthium; species Cheiracanthium punctorium. Next base: position 218,267 of record JAWZYV010002970.1, read on the forward strand.
CAAGAGGACTGGGACAAGAAAATCCCCCTCTTTCTGCTTGCCTATAGGAGTGCCGTCCACGAGACTACCAGCTTCACACCTTCCCAGATGCTGTTCGGCAGAGATCTTCGTCTTCCCGCCGATCTAGTGTTCGGCCGCCCTCCAGATGCGCCTTCATCGCCAGAGGAGTACGTGGAAAACCTTCGGGCACGGTTTGAAGATGTGCATCATTTTGCTCGGGAGCGGATCAACCTGAACACGGAAAAGATGAAGACTCGCTACGACACGAAGGCTACGAGACACGAGTTCAACGTAGGTGACAAAGATTGGCTATGAAATCCTACTCGATGGAAAGGCCTGTCTCCCAAGCTGCAATCGCCGTGGGACGGTCCTTACACAGTCCTAAACCGGCTGAATGACGTCATCGTACGGATTCGTAAGTCACCAAACTCGAAGCCAAGAGTTGTACATTACGATCTGCCATCTACCGCGGTTGTAATTAGCTCAGACCATGGTCACTGTGGCGTAATTCTTCTTTTCTTTCAACTCTCATTTCTTTCCTGTCTTTCTCTTCTCTTCCTCTTTCGTCAACTTTCTTTCACTTACTACTTACGCCATGTTTAGTGTACATATTTGTAATATATTGGTTTTCATTACTGCGTATTTGTTTATTATGTTTATGATTTATTACAGTAATTATTTATTATGTTGATTATTTATTTATTAATGTGTATTTGCTTATTGTGCTATTGATTATTTGCTGAAAATTATATTGTTAAGATTTGGTTAAAGGTTGGACACTGTATATTTCTGTGACCTCCTAACCGGGGATTGTACTGCCCGGGACGTGCAGTCCTTGGGAAGGGGGCAATGTTACGAATTTTCGGGGCAACCCGCTGCTCTGGGGCTTAAAATGGTTTAAAATTCGTATTCTACGCTTCAAATAGATAAATTTTGCTTTTTGTTGCATCAAAATCGGCCAATTAGAACCGGAGATACGGAGGTTTCGCTTTCCCATATGTTTTTTTATCGGCTTCTAGAAATCTCGAGAAATATTAGTCCTAGAGCTTAGATCTCTTCACTTTTGGGGACTTATTTTTGGCGCCAAATTTGGCGATATTTCGCCAAAAGTCGCCAAGCTTGGCGACTTTTTGGTCATTTGGCGCGATTTTCCCAATGGGGCCTGGAAGTTGTTTTTCCTGCATTAGAAACGCATAATAACCTAACATTTATATTCTATGACGTAATCAAAATTCACGCTTTATGTAGAACCCTCGAGAAATTGACTTTTCTGGAAACCTCTTGGAGCTCCTGCGTCGGCTATTTATAGAAGCGCGCATCGCCCCGAAGAGTCAGTTGCGAGTTGAACATTCAATGTGTGAAGAGCTCTGAGTACGCTTGTTTTGTGTGAACTGATAGTGCTATAGAAGCTGTGTTTTAGCTTGCTTTGTGAAGCTGTTTTTAAAGTGCTGTGTGTAAATTCTTCATTGCTGTGTCTTAAGGGATAGTGTACTATATCCCTTGAATATTTCCACGGAATTTTAGCCTGTAAAAGTGACTTATTTTGTGTGAGAAATACAGCATTTGTGAGAGCTTCTGATCCAAGCGGATTGTTAAAAGCACGTTACTGCTAGATTGTGCTTGTGAATTGTGTGCAGCTGATTGTTCTACGAAGTTCTAGAAGAAATAAAGTTTGTGTTCCATCCTGACAAGTGACTTTTTACTTGAACTTTTTTTACACCAACAGGACTTTAGAACGACGAACCCCAGGAGTAGCAGAGTAATTCCGCAACAATATGTATGTCTTTAAAAAATTCTATGATACTGAAACATATTGTTTTTTTTTCTCACATTTGTGTGAAAAATTGTTAATTCGCTATTCCCAAGTACAGTACACTACAATCAGACGTAAATGTTTAACCCCTCAACAACACTTTTTTTTTCATCCTTTACACATAAATGATTAATCTCTTCAATGTAAATATTTTTATCCCGCCTCTTCTTACAAAAAAAAAAAAAAAAAAAAAAAAAAGCGCGGGCGTAGTAGATCCACAGTGCTCTGGCCAAATCGCCCCTCATCTGTGGAACAATAGAGACAAGAAAATAAATAGGAAAGATCAGAATTTACTTACTTATTTTCAACACAAAAAATAATTAAAAATAAAAAAGCGTTCAAATCAGAAAAGAGAGGGAATGGAAAAGCAAACCAAGATAAATCCGACAGATGGCGCCTGCAGTCTCTACGGCAAAAAAAGTACAGTCATTCTCGAGAGTTTTTGGAAACATTGTACAAAGATTTTTTATCACTTTTGGCGGCTTTTATAGCTTGATGGGTGGTTTTCACAGCAGTTTCCGTCTGTTAAAGCACAAAATATTCAAGTATTAGCAAATTTTTGGGATTTTCCAAACCTATAAAAAACAACCCTCGTATCCGCCATTTATAAACCCGAGTCAACTCTCCGATTTTGCGGGGTTAGAATCTGCACCTGGAGTCAGGGTCAATTCTTGGGGTAACCCCTGATTTTGGAGTTGTGAATACCATTTTCTCACTAACCCTTGAAGTAGCTCGCTCTGCGGGGTTAACTCTAGGGTTTAAAGTTTGGTGAATACGGCCCAAAGAGATTCGTATTTAGCTCGCATAGCAATAATTTTACCTTAATTTTACCTTTGTAAAAACAAATACTTCCCAAAATTCATAACATTGCTTCATTCGCAACGGGTTTAACGTCCCAGGCAATACAATAACAGTTTGGAAGTCACACTTATCAAAGTTAGTTGAAATCCAATCGACTCTTACCCAGCAAATTGCGTACCAAGTACTTAAAACGCATCATAATTTACAATTTGAAAAATTATTACAGGTTGAGGAACTTTTAGTACAGATTTTATTTCTGTCTTTTTTTCTTACTTAACAAAAGATACTTACTTTTTGCTAGTTTCACTGGGACTTTAAATTTTTAACTCATTCCTGAATTCCTGCTAACAGTACGAAGTCTCCGTGTACTTTAACTTATACTTCATGGTTAATACATACTCGCAAAATAGAGTACATTAATCCTTTATCTACTGACGGTACTTAGAAGCACCATTAAATTAAAATAGTAAAAATAAGAAAAATCCATGAATTGCAACCATTCCTTTGAAAAATCACTACCAAATAATTAATTCAGCTTACATCATGATTACATGTTCTATTAGAGAAGATTATTTTAAACATACAGCACACTTTCTAATCATGTCGTGCTCCATCTCTCATAAAGAGAGCATTAGTAAGTTTTCAGACGTATGTTTTATGATTAAAGGGTTAGATTTTCTAAAAGTGTGTTAATCAAAGTATTACTTGACTCCTTCAGATTGGTTGGTCCTACACTCTATTGAAAAAAACTCGTTAACTGTTTATAAAACCAGTCATCAACGTATATCTTATGCATAATTTTTTCGTAATTTTCTTTTCCTTTACTACATTAATCAGTATTTATCCTTCATTGCCTAACTATAATAAGAGAAAAGAAATAGATTCCAGGTGATATTCTTGGCAATTGTTAATTCCGTTGATAAAGGGTTAACCTGTTCATAGTTTGGACGCTCAACAAACGCTGCTGGCTATTTTAAAATAGAAATTAGGATAGAGGAAGTTTTTATTTCATGTATAGCTGAGTTGCTTTGAGTAATTCTAATTTGGAGCGATAAAAAGGTTGTTAAAATATAACAAGGCAAAAGAACATTGGAAAGGTGGTTCTCCACAATTTAGAGCAGGGTTTTTCAAACTGTGTTCCATGAAGCACTAAGTGCTCAGTACGGAGGTAGTAAGTTCTCCGCAAAAAAATATCTTGTAGCCTTAGATTCGAATTCATTACACTCAGATTTATAAAAGGTGCTCCATCAAAATTTAGCGACCCAGAAACACCGATTTAGAGAATGACTGGAAAGTGGGTAATTACCGCCAGCACCACAACCTTCTTCTACTTACCGGCTAACCCAGAGAGAAGACATGCCATACCACAGATTTAAAGTTCACGTCCTCCAGGCGCACTTGGTTTTATCCTATTACAAACTCTGTCAGCTTTTTTCAACTAATTACAGGGTGGCCATAATTAAACTGCAAGTGTTCAAGGGCTGCTGGAGGGAAAACTACCAGGAATATTTCAGTGAAATTTGGTATCTACACGTTTCAGAACATGCGCAAGTCAAATATGAAATAAAAAATAAATCGCCATTTTCACCCGATAGATGGCGCTTATCGTGTTTCAATGCTTATGGACGTCATATATGCAAATTTTAAGCCCATCGAGCAGTGTATAAACAAGACCACGTTGAGTAATGGTCAATCAGGACTCTGAATAAGAAGGAACGGGCATTGTTAGTGAAGATATTCTATCAGAATGGTAGCAATTATTCAGCTTCTCTGAAAGAATACCGGCGTATGAAACGATTAAGAAGAGGGCAATGAGTGTGCAATGAGTGACGCAATGAGTGTCAATGAGAATAAATAATGGCTTAATTGTTTTCCACAGCGTCTTTATGAATTGTTTAATTTGTGATCTTAATTTACGTTAATTTTCCATTACATGTTACTGTAAAAATTTTATTACTGAAGCGAATTGTGTGGAATTTTGATAAACTTTAAATGATGTTTTTTATTGTTTATATGCCTCTTAGAATGTCACTATGCTCTGTCTATCGGTTTTGGAAGTTGTATATGCCACCGGTGAGCTTTGAAATACGGTGCAGCGCCATCTATCGGGTGAAAATGACGATTTTTTTGCATATTTGACTTGCGATAAAGGAAAAGGAATGCAGATAGAATGAGAAAATTGTAAAAGCTTCTGGTCCATCAAATGAGATCACATGTATTAAGCAACAAATATTAACTATAAATATACAACCAGAAATTCAATCAAGCAATTATCGCATAAAACCGTTAAGTAAAAAATCTCCGTGGTTAAGAATGATGTTTAGTTTTTTTTTTTTTTTTTCGTTGGCGTGCTACGTAAAATGAGCAAGTGGTGTTAATATTTTTAAGATAATATGTGAAGTACTCAGAAATGTCTTAGAAGAATTTCAATCGATCCATCCTTACGAAGTATTGGAAGCCGATATTTAAGAAATTGTCGCGGCTGTGACAAATGTGTGTTTTTGTAGATACCGTACATGAAAACAAAAGCAATCAATACTTTTAAAGTCTATGCAGTATACGACAGTATTTAGTACAGTTATATTCTTTTTCAATAAGGGATACAGATTTTTTTTTCTTTTTGAGTTGCTAATTAAAATTAATAATAAATAAATAAATAAATATTCCTTTTACACCAGGACTTCCTTGTACATTTATTAAATTACTTGAGTTTTTTATGCACTTCATTTAAACTTATTTCGTTTGAAATTGAGATACGATACTTGAAAAACATTAATGTTCGGCAGTTTCTCACCTAATATGAGCGATATCAGCAAGCAAGACTCAATTCAGTAAGCTTACTTTTGGCGCCAAATTTAGCAGTGTTTTACCAAAAGTCGCCAAGCCAAGTGGCAGTGGCGAGAATTTAGGCATAGCCCAAACAATCATTGCCCAGCCCATAGACTTTTAATGTAAGCAAGATATCCACAGACCTTAATATATTGAAACTGGTTTGGATGACCTTGTTAATGACTTACTCAGTCGATTGCATTTAAAAAGAGAGGTGCACAATAAGATGCTATAGCAGTTCTAAACTAAATTTTAACATTCTATGAATATCGCATTAGACGTATGCGAGATACATGAGTATGTACACGAGTATGTATATTTTATAGGTGCACACAGCCCAGGGTTGCCAGATTGGACTTTTTAAATCCTTATTTGAGGAATTTGGCTTTAAAAGTTCGCTGTCAGCTGGCAGAAAATTTTTAATATTGCCGTTTAATAAATTTGCCCTCCAAACTGGTGAGAAAATGTTCAACAATTTCGACAGCAGGAAAAAAATTCCCTTTTGCTAGCGTTATTTTCCTTTAAGATAGTAAAACTAGAAATTCTGAAGTCAATTAATGAAAGGTGTAGACGCAAACCTCACATTTTCCAATTTTTAAGGCACTGAGTTATTTGCATTGCTGTGTGCGTTCGTCTTTTTAAGGCGAACACACACAGTAATATGAATAACTCAGGCGAGGTTTTCTAAGAACTAGAAAAGTGGAGCTTATGACTCAGCATCTACAGTCTACACCAGTCGTATCTCCGATTCCAGCCACGCTGATGAATGATCGGCATTTCACACATGGATTTTAGAACGCAGGGAAAAGGAGCGGCGAATAGACGCGTTCTTGAAATTCTTGTTAATGAAGAGAAGTGAAACTGAGAGAAACAGAACACACGTCTTCTGATCATCATCTCATATGATGCTGCAGTACTTCAATCAAATTGTATAAGTGGAAAAGTAGTTATGATGAAGGATATAGGGGTTACAGGGATACAGAGGGTCAATTTTCAAATTTTTATATATATTTCTAAAAATATTTGAAAAACAGAATATCAAACTAATATATTATGTTTTCTGATCTATTGGCTATCCTAATTAATTGTAATTCAATTCTAAGAAACGTTTTTCTTTAATAAAAAATATTTTTCTTGAATATTTTTTACTGACCGACAGGGTCAAAAATAGGGTACTGTGAGTCCGCTAACGAGAAACATTAAAAAAAAATTCTTCACTGTCGAGTGAGTAATTTAAACTTTTTAATTGTCTGAGAATATTTAATATTAAGTTATATATTAAAGTTTTTCAAAGTTTATATAAGGTAAATGTTAATTTTATGGTTCTAAAATATACACACACGTTATTTGTTAATAAAATTAAAGTAAAAGATTTTAGTTAGTTAATATCAATATGAGTCCTATTAAGTTTACAAAATGTTATTTTTAAGACATTAAATCAAAAACTGTTATTTTACAATAACTATTGGGCAATATATGACTAAAAATCTACAGCAAAAGTCAACTTTGTTCATTTCCTTGCAATGCATTTGGTTATGGCGGCGTTTTCACAATATCTTAACTGTTTGTTGTATAAATTTCTGCGTCATCAAAGATAAGTGCATACCTACCTGGCTGAATTCCTTTCACGTAGTGCGCTTAAAATTCATTTTCATTTTCGCCTACAACTTCAGTAACCTAGTTTTTAAAACTGCTTTTTTTCTACTTGTAGACCTTGAATAATACGAAATATCCAGCGTCAACATTAAAATCTTCAACATATTCAAATTCTAAATCCTCAAAGTCAGATTCACTAGAAGATTATTTCCATTCTTCCTCTTCTTCTGTTGAGCTATTCTTGTAATTGCTTGCAATTTTTTACTCTCTACTTCTTGATCTCATTGGGTCTTTCACTCTTCTTTTTTTCAGTCATGTCATTTTGGATTGGGATCTTCAAGGTGTACCTATAATTATTTCTGATTTTTTTAATTTGCCTCTCAATTTTTTCTCTTTTCAATCAGAGTTAGGATAAGGCTTTTACCATCCCTGGTGTCATTTTTTTTTTACATAATTTTTTGAGAAACTGAAGATTCTGTGTCTGATGTGGAAGACTTATTTAGATAAATTTAGATCATTCAAACATTAAAAAGTATGAAACTTACAGAAAGATAATAAATATATAAATGGGTCTCTGACCCACTGTACTCCATCTCAGGTGACTCAGTGTGTCCCATATGAACCAATGTATTATTTTTCACGCCGAAATTCCAAATCGTTAAAATATTCATTAAAATACAATATAATAGAAAAGAAGGTAATTTATATTACATAAAACATACTACATAACTCCTATTTACTCGATACATTTCAAGTGTAATAACATAAAATCTTACTTTGTTCAAATTTCATGCAGATGATCAGGAAACAAAATTTCTCTTTCTTCTCGCCATAATCAAAGTGGGATGCTTAAAGTTTTCCACATAGTTAAGTTTACTTTATTACTTTAAATAATTTTCTCATTTGTAAACTATTCACTGAACCACAAATATCTTCAATGTGACCCACTGTACACCAAGAATTTCCTTCGCTGCAAGAAGGCAGTACAGACGGAGACGTGCAAATTATGCAAGTGTCTTCACACAAAGAAAAAAGAAAAAATCATTAGTATTTAGTACCTAAAATATGCTGGCTATGACCGACTGACTGAAGTACGGTCATACGGGAGCACCTTAGCGTAGGTCGCTTTACCTCCAGTGATGAGGGATAGTATCTTGTGGTGAATATCTTGAGGTGTTTGTGCTGGCCATACTAAGAATGAGCAGTCGCTTACTAACAGCAAATGTGTAATTTTTTTTTATAGAAACCACAAATAAATGAAAAACTTTAAAAAGCTGAATTACAACTAATTGCTTCTATTTGTTGTCATTGCTCAACCGCATCAATCAAGGGCGCCGGCAGGATCATTTCCAGGGGGGTGCATCCAAGATATATAAATATACATAAACAGGGTGTTCCTGAATTCGTTGGCCAAACTAAGAGTAAAATGCATATAAAGAAGCATTTTTTTGTATAGCAGATTAGCAGTGTGGGGTTAGAAATAAAAATTGTAGATGGAAATATAGCAAATGCAAAAGAAAAGAAAAAGCTCTACTGTAAATGCGTGCGCCAACATTATCCCAAAATAAAAATGTGGATGACTTCTCAAAAGTATAAAATTTATGTACAATGGTAGAAAATATTGAGCCATAAACACAAGTCTAAACAACTAATTTAATGCGACAGTTACATGTAGAATTCAAAATATCACACACACATTCAGGCTCTTTTTTTTTTTTTTTTTTACTGTCCAAAGGGTAAAACAAATTACTTATATTTTCAGGTTAACCTTTTTTCAAACTCCAGGGGGGTACAAGTGCACCTCCTTGCACCCCCCTCCCTGCACCCATGGCATCAATAGATCGTATGGGCAAAATCGGGAAGAACAGTTCGGAAGGAATGCATTAAATAAAATTTAATTACACAGAACAAAATGCTCTAGACCAGGGATGGAGGAATAGCTGCCCGCGGGCCAAATCCGGCCCGTTGAATTGACCACTGAAAAAGTTAATTATGTTACTAACAAAATACCAACACTCGGTAAATGTATTCAACAGAAGATTTTAAAAAGATAGAAGGTGACTTACAAATATTTTCTTTGGCATTCGCTGTAAATTGCGAGGAGAATCATGCCGAAATTGGAATAATCGAACTACAATGCAACGATTCTCTAAAATAGCTGTTGAACAATTCGTCAAAGCTTGATTTCTAAAAAGTTTACCGAAGTCTCGATTCCCCAATTTGATAAAACACGCTGAGAAAATTATCTCGATTTTTGTGCCTTCATACTTTTGCTCAGAGGCATTTTCAACAATGAATCTCTGTAAACGCGAAATGAGAAAAAAGATGACCGACGAACATCTTGAGAGCGTTTTAACGAATTTCTTCTAGTAACTTGAAGCCAAATTTCAACGAAATGATTAAAGAACAGTCAAAATTTCGTTTCATTTCTCACTGCCTAGTATGTCCAAATAATGAATTAAAAAATAAATCTATTTGGCCCACCTAAATATTTTAATTATTTTATATGGTCCTTCCCTAAATCTATTTCCCATCCCTGTTCTAGACTGATAACAGAAATGATATCGCCTTCTACTGAGATGGAACTTGCAAAGGAAATAGCGGGCAAAATTCATTCCTTCATATATAATATTTTTTCATAACAGATTAAACAATTTATATATCTTGTGAAATGAAAGTTTATGTGTGTGTGTAATTTATTGCAATTATGCTAGTAAACACAATGCATGAGTTTCTGGTATTGGTTTCTGTAATTGAAACTACTGGAGAATTTTTATTTAATTCTGGGGAAACAGTTCTTCCAAAATCCAACATCTATCTTCCAAGCTGCATTGTCTTTGAAATTGATGATGCAAATAACCTGACTTGAAAGCATAACTCTCTGTGTCAAGAATTCAAGAGGCTTCACCTAATTATGCAAAGAGCTGTTTTGCCATAGTTTAGCACTATGAGTTTAAAAAAAAAAAAACTTTGAGATTTTACCTTTGAACTTGGTATTTTTACTGTCTGAAATCCCATCATGGTTTAAAAAATCTACTGAAAGATGGGAAAGTTTCAAAACATTATTTAAAATTATGAATGCAAATGAAGATAGGGATGGTATACCTCTCAGCTTTAAAAGTATTTCTGAAACCCGCTGGCTCATTAGAGCAGTTGTCCGCTATAGCATTCTTGTAAACTGGTTAGAACTAAAGACATTCTTCACCTTTGAAAATCCAAGTTGAGTACCCTATAAAATTCTCCAGGAAAAGGAAACCTGAATTATGTTAATTGGCTTGCAACACATTCTAAAAGCGTAGAAATAGTTTTCTGTATTTAGAAACATTATAAAGGTAAATTGGATGTTCAAAATTTTTGCTTACATAAATTTATTTGCTACTCACACAGCTTAAGTGAAATTAGTAATAGAACATAATAGACTAAGTTTTCATAACTAAGCAGCGTACAAACTTCAGTTAAGTTCACGTAGACTTTGTGGGCAATAACAGAATTTTTAATTAACTTAAGTAACATAATCTTCTGGATTACTGGAAATTAAGAGCGCTCCATAATATTGCTTACGTTAAACGAATATTAGTTACAAAAGAGGTTTAATATATTTGCTTTATTGTGGAAAAAAAATATATATTAATAAAACACAGTAATGCTATATAATTAGCACGAATTTACTTATTGAATAAGTCGAATTCTAAGATGTTTTCTTGAATGGTTATATTTTAACTCTTTTCAGTAAAATTAAAACATATTAGAAATTTAAGGTAATTTAAATATTGGAAGGTTTTTTGACAGGAGATGACAGCTTACATTACCAAATATATCGTTCAGAGTTGCATGCATATTTCCTGAAATTTCCATCCACAACTTGGTTCCTCATCAGAAGGGGGCGTTTGAATATTTTCACCCCCCGGAAAATTGTTACCAACCTCTAAGGGTACTTTCGGAACCAAGTATTTAAATTTTACGTATTTCGCATGTACGTGGTGGTCTTCTGTGGTAATCGGAATCAAATCCCCAACTTGCCTGTTACCATTCCAGTGCCTTAGCCACTAGGCTATGACGACCCCAAGATTGTGAAAACAATATGTTTCAAAAAACCTGCTTTTATTTCAAAATTCTTTTGATTATTCACAGAGCGAAGCCATATTTTGTGGTTTCGTATACTATAAAACACTATAATAGATATTCTATCTATATAACACAGTATTTTAATATAATAACAATTTACTTTAAGTTATTTTACTCTTCAGTCCATAAAATTTTACTCCTTGGCATAAGCGTAAAGTTTTCAAAATTATTGGGGGGGGGCGGGCCCCACAACCACATATATTCACGTCAGTGGAGTAGCCAAGGGGGGGGGTTATACCCCCCATGAGTAATTTTTTGCCATACAAAATGTATATGCCTCACTCCCTTATCATACACCCGTACCGTATACATATATGTGAGTCGCAGAAGTCGTACCCCCCCCCTTCCCCTTAAAAAATTTCTGGCTACGCCACTGATTTATGTACATATAACTTACTCTTAACTGCCAACTAGTACGGAATAGAATTAACCACTTTTTCTACATGATTTTTCGGCTTAAAATATAGCAAAATTTTTGTGCTGCGCGCTCGAGCTGGTTACTATTTTGAAAAAAATAATTTTAAAATATAATGTTTACAAAAAGTGGTTAATTATATTCCGTAGTAGTTGGCAGCTATGACTTACTATGTGTAAGTGTAAATTATTGGAGGCGCTCGAGCTCTATGGGTCCATAGAATTCTACACCTATGTAAGGTAAGTATCCATGTTAGTATCTTTCTACCATGTTATAAGTTAAAAATAGAAGCAAAGAAAACGTTTTTTAAACGTTTGTAAATGGCGTGAAATACTTTTTTTATGTTAGTATAAATTAGTTTTCTGTATTTAGTGGTAAATTATTGGGTGGGCTCAGCCCCTATTCACAATTTATTGGGGGGGCTCGAGCCCCACGGGCCCATATAACTCTACGCCTATGCTCCTTGGTAATCCTTAATTTCAGTCTTTTCAATCAATCCGAATGAACTTATATCATAAGCTATGCCATATATGAGTTAGTGTGATTTCATTTCCATATAAGTGTCTTTTGCATTTTCTTGTAAATTGTGTGTAGTATTTAGGTCACGAGTTGTACAAATGTGCAGTTGTAACTCTTCAGCTGTAGATGCAAAATGCATAACGGAATGTTTTTTATTTTTTCTAATGGGCAGGCACTGGCCACAAGCCTTTGCCATCAACGGCCCTAGTTACTGTCCATTTTATTATGGGGGCACCCAGTGGGCGGACAGCACTACCCCCTATGAAGAGACGGACAAGTTAACATCCATGCCCAAGCCGGGATTCGAACCCGGACCCACGGCGTGATAGAATGGTTCTCTAGCCACTACACCACCTGGGCGGCTATAACGGAATGTTTTGAACTTCGCATTTCTTAAGCATTTAAACAGACCGTAACTGAATAACTTTCTAGATTCGTTAATGCAAAATTAAGTGTAAAACTTAATCAACAAGCACACCTATACGTATTTATACATAATTTACATAAAATACGACTGAATAATTTCGATTTGATTTAAATTTTCAATTAATCAAGTAAATTTAATTTAACTCGGTAAGCCCATGTTTGTCAATTTAACAAACCTCTCATAAAATTACTCATGCACATGAACGCAATATTTGCCTTTACAAATTAAGGAAATTACGCTTCGGAAACAGAATCCTTGATTAAATTCCTGTAAAATTAATCAATCCCCTGATTAATTTCTGAGTGCTGATGAAGATCCTCGTTCAAGTGTAACACTCCTACTACATTTCATGTTCATATTTCATTTATAACATTATTTGAATTGTCACTTTGCCTTGGAAACCGTTTTCTTAAACGTGCATGTAAGAATGCGTCAAAAAGAAACATTTATTTATTTATTTTGATGCTTATTATTACCTATGTTTGACCAATATTAAAAAGTCTGGCCATATTTATACTAAAATTCTGACTTCCAGCAATATACATTTTGTTAGGATGAAATTCTCATTTATATCTTTTAACTGTCACCTTTAAAATACGTCTTTGATTTTCACATGGAGTAACATCGTAAAATTTTGAAAATTGCGTTGATTTGTAATTGCATATCACGTATTAAAACAAAAGATTAAAAAGAACATTCCACTTTTTTCAAAAGTCCTGAAAATTATTATTTAGCTCATTTAGAACAAACGGCAGATGAGTTACTACAGTTTAAAAGTTTTTGAGATATCTTAACCTCAATTAATAAATATTTCTATTCTTCCTCGTGATAAAGAATATAGGAAATTATAACTACGGACTATACAGTAGAAAGACTGACAATTTTCTAAGTATTCAATTATGCCTTCAGAAACAACAAAATCTGTTTTTTCATCATCAATCTCAGTAGGAATTTTAATGATATATGTCATTTTAACTCTAAGTAAAGAAATGAAAAGCACAAAAGCATTTTAACCTTCCGTGTATACTTAAATGTAATTAAATTTTCAAAACATACATTTAAATCTTTTGTTGGAGGTTTGGAATTTGAACCACTGGCAAGACAGAAGCAAATAAAAAAATCGGATGTGGACAACACATGACATCCTTGTATGTCTATTAAATCATAACTTTCTTCGGTGCACTTCATCTAAACTTATTTTGTTTAAAAGAGATAAAATGATGCACTAATACTAATATTTAACGATTTCTAGCCAAATACTTGAGATACCGCCAAGCTGGGCTCAATTTGAAAGATTCAGTTTTGACCCTTAAATTGGGGATATTTTGCCAAAAACCTCCAAGATTGAGACTGTTTGCAAGCTTTCGGGCATAGCCGAAGTAGTGACAAACTTCTGACTTTTAATAAATTGAAGGTATCCATAGACCTTAATGTATTTAAAATTTTTTAGGCGACCCTGTAAATAAATCACTGTGTTGTTTGCAATTTGCGCAGTTAGATGTCACCCTAGTTCTAAATACAAAATTTCAGCATTTTACGCTTAAACGTTTTAGAATTATGCGAAATACGTAATACTTTTTGACGTCAAATTCGTCAATATTTCGGCAAAACTCGCCGAGATCGATGACATATGGCAAGATTTTGGACATGGACTACAATGGCTGACTCAGGCCCGGACTGGCTCCTCTAGGGGGCCCTCGGCTAGAGTTCGAGAAAGAGTCCCGTACCGATCCATTTAGAGGAAACAGAATATTAGAATATTTGGAATTTAATCTTTCGTGCCTAAAAACCACTTTTAACTATTTTACAGCTTTTGGGGACCCTGGTTTTCGGGGATCCCCACGAGCCGCCGGAGACGTCTTCTTCGAGTATCTGTTAATATTCACTTTGGAACGGGTGCTGAAACAACAACGAACTTTCCGACCCTTGTTTGCCTTAAACTAACGTATTTTTATCAGAAATCATGCGACAAAAATTCATAGTTTAAGAATTCTATTTCATTTCATGGATGAAATTTTTGGAGACGAGCCCATTGTCTATGAAACTTGCTCAAGAAATGACACAAACACTTCGACACTCTTCATGAAGTGATGATTACCAGGTCAGTGAAAACGGCGTTTCCGACCCCACATTGCTATGAGATTCTGATTCCTTATTACGTGCCCCATCTCCCTTAAGATTTTGTAAAAACAATTTAGAAACACCCTCTATATCAAATTACTCTAATTAGAAAATATTATATTCATTTGGGGGAGCTTCTCCGGGGCATCTTGAGCCAGGGGCCCTCGACCTGTACAGTCCGGGCCTGGGTTGACTATACAGACATAATATACTGAAGATGTCCATATAAACAAATGTATTGAAATTCTTTTGGTTGGTCTTGCAAATAAACTCTCCAGTAGATTGGAACCAAAAATTAAGGTGCACAACTAGATGTTACAACAATCTTATAAATTAATTTCAACAATCGACGATTAATAGTTTTTGAGATTTGCGAACTACATACGTGCATACGACCACCAAAAGCCCCCAAGCTTGGCGACTTTTGGAGTAATTCTTATGAGAGGTACATGACCGTCGTCGGACCATTATCTAACTATATGGTAGGATGGTATTGTGCTTCAAATAAGTGAATATCTCAAAAACTTCCACTGGTCGTAATGGGTTGGAATTTTTTTAGTGTTCCTGTAGAAGAACTAGTGGCAAAGACACTATTTTTGATGCAGATATTCATTTTGTAATCCTTGACAACATATATCCCTTTTGATTCGTTTGATATAACTTAATATCTCTAATATACGCTTTAATGTATTGCTACCCATAGAGCGTAATGTATGGGAAATCTTTTGGGTGACCCTATAAATTAACTATCCAGTCGATTGCAACCAAAAAGGGAAGTGCACAACTAGATGTTACAACAATCCTACACACAAAATTTCAACATTCTACGACTAATAGTTTTTGAGATATGCGAGATAAATACGCACGTACAGACGTCAGGGAGAAACTGGTCAAAATGGACTTGTAGTCGGTCAAAATGGGTTGTACATGCTTTTAGATGAACATATGTACATCCGTACAATGGGATGTCTCTTAAAAACTCTTAAATATAAATTTAGAGATCGTCAAAATCTGGATACCGAAATTTTTCGCGATCACATTGCTTCCTTGTACGACAAGGAGTACACATTGCTTCCTTCTAGTACAAGGTAGAAAAAAAGGGTACAAAAACAGTAAGAAGTAAAATACAACTAAAAGAAGTGATAGAAGTCATTGCCTTAAAAGTTCTCTAGCACGCCAGTAAAGCGCGGTGTCACTGTCGCCATAAAGTGATACTCATTGACGGAAGTGGTTTCTACACATTGGATATGCCGAATTACAGTGGGGGAATCCAAAATACTAAAATTTTTCAATGCAACGGAGATGCTCGGCCGGACAGTCATGTTCAGTCGGAAGACGGAATGGGGCTAAGGCTTGTCTGCGTGGACTGTTAGGTATTGCTAAAATATCTTCAGCCAGGGGTGCAACGTAGAACTAACTCCTCGTTGTTGTACCCTGGGCAACATTCTCGTAGCGGTAAAGTGGTCTACAGCTTTCGGCCGGTTTATTTGTCTTTGGAATAAACTAAATATTGATATATTAATATAAGGTTGGCCTTACAACAAAGATGACCGCTCTGCACGAAACGAACATCCCACTTAGAGCCCATGTTCAGCAATGGAAGTACACGAACGCACGAGTTGCAGGCTCACAGGCCGCAAAATACGTCTCGTACATCTCAGATAAAACATGTTCATTCCTTGAAGCTCATGCATCTTCTATATTCGGGAATCCAGACATTTTTAGAGTTCTCTGGAATTAAATGCACGTCCCAAGATTTATTTACAAACAAGTAACCACACCAGAAAACAGACATGATTGAGAAGTTGCTTGCTTAAATTATTTAAGACGGTTTTAATTTTTTGTTAGTTGGTTTCAGAAGTTAAATGTGTTTACCATTCTATGCTAACACACTCATGCGCTAATTAAAGATACAGAAGACGCATTTTGTCTCCGGCAAGGTCCGAAGATCTTAAATATCCGATCATTAGTTAGGCTAAAATGTATCGAAATGTACTAAAAAATCAAGTTTTTGGAACAAAAAATTGAATGTGAAAAGATTATTTGCATTTTCAAAAGAAATGAATTCAAAGTGCAAAACTACCTTTACTAGAGAATCCGTTAACCAAATTCTAAGGCTCTGTACCCCTCTGTCTCTTCGGTGCTCTACTGGCAGAAACGCTTTCTTTTATAATTACAGATACGCAACTTAACGCGTATTAAATGCTTTTGCAAGGAGGAAGGAAATTTACCAATTCTCATAAAAATATTCAAAAATCATAGTGAAAATCAAACAATGAGTGAATTCAGAATTGATCGGGGGAAGAAGGGTAATTTTTGCTAGAAATGTAACTAATAATGATTTTAAAAAACGTTTAAATTCATGATAAAAATTTGTTCTTTTTTTAAATTTTCCTTGTATGTGCTGTAAAATTTATCATTCCTCTCTGTATCACAGTACCGCTATTAAAATAACAGATTAAATTTCAGGACTACTCTAAGTATCTGCTGTAAACAAAATTTTAAAGATCAGTGGCTATAAAAATAATATTTTCACCTTACAAAAAGAAAACGAACCGAAAAAAAGTGCATCTTTTTCTCTTTAATTAGGCAATAAAATGCTTGATGAAATTTCCTGAAAAGTTTTTCATTCTACTTTTACATTTTTTTACAGGGAAATAAAATATTTAAGTGCATCGTATATATTCACTAATGCATTACGCAAAGCAGACTCTCATTTCAAACTAAAACTGCATTGCACTTTCTTAACTATAAACACAGAGGAAATAACTCATTAAATTATCCTTTGTGAGTATGTTTTCGAGGAAAAGAAGCTTTCAGCGAAAGGATATGAAACTCTCATTCATCTGAGGCGTACTCTTTTGAGACTGCAAAACTTTCATTAAAGTTCCCGTGTGATAGCTGTTATATATCCGTAGCTCAACTCGACTAGCATTAGTTTTACTATACAACTAGTTTTCGCAAAACTGCTTTACATTTAAATGGAAAATAATCGCTTAAAAACATTCCTCAATTTTCTGGAAGTATTTTCATTTCCTTCTTTTAAGTTTAGATTATTTACATAGTTACCATTTGTTTCGTGAGAGCATTCATTTGATAACTTCATGTGACTTTATTATGAGAAAAAGGATTAATTAAAAATTGAGTTTTAAAACCAGAACTTTTTCGATAATACTGATTTTTTTAATTTTTATTACTGAATCATAAAAATATTCACTAGATCAATTTAGAATTTTCACCCAACTAAACAAAAAAAAAATGAAATTTCGCAAAACTTACAGAAAATATAATTGTTCAACTGGAAAAAATTACAATGAAATATAATGTGATTAAAAATTCAATTAACGATATATAAGCATGCAAATTAAATAATTTTTACCTTGCACACGCAGAAGAAATATTTTTTTTAATTCGATAGATTTTTTGAAAACTTTGTTAGAACAACATTTATAAAAATTTCTAGTTGAATATGAAAATTTAGGAAGGTAGCAACATTTATAAATTCTATTAATGACTATACCATTTTATATCTCACCCCCTTTATTGAAAATTGTCCGAAAACCGTATCCCAAAAAAGCGACATGATAATGCGACATAATTTTACATATATTTCAATGCTGTTAGTTCACAACAGCTTTAATCTATTGTTACAATATTTCGTAAGCTGTAGAATATGTATCACATGTATTCTTCTATAAATAGGTTACAATCATACAAATTTCTACACAGGGTTACCAGGCGAAATACACGAAAGATGAGAGATAAAATAACATAGTCAATTAATATCGTTTTAATATGCCAATAATGAAACTAAAAAATCAGTGTTGTCTCCCCCTGACGAGGCTCGAACAGCCGAGTTTATATATATATATATATGGATACCTCGCCAGGGCCTCCAATAATTAACCGACACAAAATAAATTCTAGATTAACATTTAATCAAGAAAAAGCTATTTACACGCAATATTTACAAAAATTATTAAACAAAAAACGGACTTCATTCCGACAGTTAACAGATTAACTACTGCCTTCGTGCAACTGACATGGACCGCGTCTCGGGTCTCTCTCTCTAAACCTTTTCACACTCAGCTCTCTCAGGTTCTAGGCGCCGGCGGTAACTCCTCCTACCGGCGCTCGGGTAATCTCCACCACATATATATAATATAAAAGAGCTTAACTTACGTAATATGGAATCCCAAGTAAAATATTAATTGATAGCACATAATAACAAATATAATACGTAAACATGAGATTAGAATTGAAATCCAGAGGCTGTAAATAATTTAAAACAGGGCCATCAAAGCCAAAAAGAAGTGGGAAAACAAGCCATGTGCGATCACGTGGGCTTAAGCCTAGCTTGATAAACCTATGCAGTAAAGTGGAGATGGAGTGGAAAATTGAAATGTAGTACTCCATTATCAAGTACCACTGTACTCACATTTCAATTTAAAAAAACAAAAATAGCTAGATTTCTGCAGGTTACCTGACAAAAGAAGTCACTTTACGTAACCTGGGGGTAGGACCATACCTATAAGTGAAAAAACAGCATGGATGTTAACCAAACTTGAAGGTGGAAGCACAGACAAGACTAGAAATCGATGCCAACCGAGAAAATTAATCGACAAAAATAGAAACAGCTAGAACCAAGGAGGAAAAAGTAGGAGAAAGAAAAACAGACAAAATGCTGCCTACACCATGTTAAATTATCAAGAAATTCAGAAAATTATATATATATATATATATATATATATATATATAATAATATATATATATACATATATTCTAGAACTGGATGAATGATTTTGGTGTTTACACAAATTTTAAGGTAGTTAAATTTAAGAAAAATACAATTTTTATGTAAACGTGATAGTCAACAGGAATGTTTTCATAGGTTCTCCACAAAAAAATCAACCAGTGTGTATGTGTTAGCTACCATCTTCTCTTTCTAAGTGAAGTGGAAATGTGTTTTTAAAGCTTTTTTTTAGCTAATATCTTCATTTATACCTCTATGCCTTGATCTTTAATCGATTGCAGGAAATATCCCTTTGAATACAGCATTCTTTGACTTTTGATTTACAACCTAATACATCCTTAGTTTTATCTTGAATAACTAATGTGTACTTTGAAAATTTATTTTTTTATTATTTGACTACGAAATACTGTAGTCTATTTTTTAATAAAACAAAGACATAAACAGGTACTAAACAAAAAATGCACAAGTTTTTGGATTCTAACAAATTAGCTTCTTTTACTTGATGTAACTTTTAAAAACAGCTTAAAATTTTCTTCTCTCAATGTGAATTTCCTTTAGCTGCACAGTGTAGAACATTTCTCCGTTTTGCTGTTTCCCTTTAAGAACATCCATAGTAATTCAAACACAAAAGCTTTGGAGCTCCGAAAAATGGCAAAACGATTACTATAAAAGTGAAATCAAACATCTGCAAGCATATAAAGTATCGGATGGCTCTTTCTTTCTCTCTCTCTCTTTTTTAAATGTGTTTGTGTTCGCTAGGGAAAAGAAAGTGAACAATTTTTTCCGAACAAAACACACCCTGGTTGAAGAACTGTTTCTAGAAGATGTGCTCAGAGGGAGCGGATATTTGAGCGTGCCAGTAGAGACAGTGAAAAGAGTACCAGTTGGGAGAGATTTCTGTTCTGAAGATTGAATGATGAGCAACATATTTTCTGAAATAATGATGTTCTTTTTTTTTCAGTATTTACCTCGAATATAGCGCAACGGACGTTTTAAACAATATTATAAAACGGGAAATAATTAGAATTAATGAATTACAAGAAATAATCTAAATTAGTTTCAAGCTAATAACAATGTAAAATTACTGCAGGCAAAGTATACCTTAACAAGCATCAAATGATGGTTATTGCGTAGGAGAAAATAACAATTTCCTTGTGTTTGTGTTTTAAGGCACACCTGGACGCGGGGTATCTGCCTAGGATGAGGGGTGCCTTGGTAGGAGGACTTTCTAAGAGGTTCTAACGCGTATTCACGTTAGATCTGGACAAAACCTACCAAAACTCTTTAGACCGTTAGATCGACAGCCGCGCGATGGGACCCGAACCCGGGACCTTCACATCTTGGCCGTCTACCATTTTCAGTGGCATAACCACTGTGCTATGTTGAGGCCAATTTTCTTGTGTATCAAGAAAATCAATGATCTAGTTTTCTGACCGTATGGGTTCAACAATTCAAAACCTTCCCTAAAAAAATTTCAAAATTTTGATGTGGCCGCTTCGTAGCCTCGCCAAACCAGTCTGTGCACATCTTATGGCTTTTCACTGCAAAGATAGATCTGCAAAGACTTACATCTGGTACAGTGCAGAACTACAGTAAATTATAAATTATTGATTTTTGCCCGTTTATACAGAAACTTCAAATGTAGTTAATATTTTGTACAAGCGTTCATTATGCTTGCTCAATTCCTAAGTTCGAATGAGAAAGCGACAAAAGAATGATATATACTACATGAAATGTCTTTATTAAAGAATAATTAATTTAGGGATCGCGCTATAGAGCGTATTTTATCAATTTTCTCCAATATACAGGATATCCCGAAAACACTGAAATGCGCTTTAATACATCATTTAGGATTAATCTTGAATTGTTTAAAATAACGTAGGAAATACGACTACGCTCATGAAATATTCATTATAAAAATGTCTTTCTCATTTGTGTATTTAGTTATTTTAAAGTATATTAAATATCCACTTGTGAAACTAAAATAAGCAATCGTGAATCATGAGAGTAAGCGCTACTTTGTTTTTCCTTCAAATTATATGCATCTATTTTCTTTATGTAAATATGTATCATAGCAAACAAATTAATCATGAGTTCGTACTTGAATTAGTAACCCAATTACTACTTAAAACTACATTAAATAACGTTTGAAAGCATTGGGAAGCTTGAGAAATGCCTGATGTATACGTGAAGACTCGAGCATCCGTAGGCCTCTTTGGATGGCTCATCAAAATACACGCGCAGGCCCGTTACGAATTGCGAAGGCCCCGGGTGAAACACCAAATATTGGAACGATGTTTCATCATCTTACGGAGCTAACTTTTCTAGTACCATGTTTTGGTAAAATGTTGCATCAAATTTTTAAGAGTGCAAGTCTGTTTCCTCGTTGCCGAGTGCTCCAAATGGGAAGATATCTATTGGATGCAAATGCTGCTTTTCTGTGAAAGTATAAAAAAACGTTTAAATAATTTTCTGCCCGGATTTTTCTAGAATTTTCTGACAGCTTTGTGAGTAATTAAAAGAACTTTTGCTGTCCGTCACAATATAGGTGACAGAAGTATTCAATTATTAAGAATTTTTCACTGAATTACAAGAACATTCTAGTCTTTTTTTTCCAAAGCCATTTGAATAATTTTTATGGTTTTTCAATAAATGTAGTACTTATGTAAGATTAGTTTCGTGGAAAAAAATTCCTGAAAAGTAATTGTTTTTGCCTTTTCGAATTTTTCATGAAAATTAATGAAATTTCGAAGTTTTAAGCTGATCGAAGAGTCAAGATAATAAGCGTACAGATCAAGATTTTAAACTGTTAATAGCTTTGAAGTTGGTCATCGTTAGAGCACTAACCAACTATGCAATGCGTAAATTAGATTTTTTATACACCCCACTGCCCAATTCGCAAACTGCATCTCACGTGTATTACTTACAAAAGTTTTTGAAAATAACTTTATAATGTTATATGCGAAAAGTCTTTAAAAAACAAACATAAACGCATGTTTTAAAGTTGTATACAAATGACTAGAGCATTTAAACGTACTAAAATTATAATTTAAAGCATTGCACGGAAAGTCCCCATACCCCCCATACATTTCATTACATACATATATACGCAAGCCACTTGAGACTACCGATACCAAACGCTTAAGAATATCATTATTATCTGTGTTACTATCATTACTGTTTCCCCTGGCGACATATCGTTACACATATTAATTCAGCCATTACTAAATACACTAGGAGAGTGAGCACTTTCAATTAATGTATTTCTCACCTATCCATTAGGAATCAAAACATCATTTACTTCATTAGAAGCTGAACTAGGAGAATTAAACGAAATTAATCTGGTGTAGAAGTTCCAAAGATCTCGTAAACACCATGTTAGTGTTGGTTGCAAATGAAGTAGACTAATTCTACGAAATTGCTTTGTATAAATGTACTTAATGACAGCTGAGATATAGCTCAGAGTCCAATGCGAATTGTGATCAGAAAGCTAGGCGATTTCCTAATAATCACCCAAGGCCTGATTACTGCACTGGCTAATAATGCTATTGTCAGTATCCCTCTTATTTTAGAGCCCCCCCCCCCTCCAAGTGACTAAAATACAATTTAAAATACAGTTTGTAAGAGCTTACCGTTTTGTTTGGTTTTTTTTCGGGGGGAGGGGGGGTGTTAATATTGCCCATTCTGTAAAGAAAACGAGGATTTTTACGAAACAGTTTTTAAATTTAACCACTTGGAAATTTTTCACAATATTATTCTCTTTAAATATTTTTTTCACAACATTTTTATTATTTATGCGTCATAATAAATAATAACACTGTTCTTAAAAATAATAATAGTTTTATAAGCAATTTCAATTTAAAACTACAGAACTAAAAACTGAAATCACATAATGTTCGTTAACAAATTAAGAAAGCTATTTATTAAAAAAAGTACCAATTTATTTAGCTTAAAAGAGTCCATTTGCAAACTCCCTATGACTCATAAAAGTATCATTTTTTTTCTAATGTACACTCAGAGCGTAATAAAAACTTTAAAGGAAACACAATGCCTCTATTATGCTTACAATGGGGTAAAACAATAGAATAATCACTTCAAAAGTCTTTGAGAAACAAAATTTTACCTCCATTGTATAAGAAACGTGTAATCATCTAAAAAGCTTTAGATTAAAAAAGTCAGTGAATGGAGTGAGTCTTAATGTCAGTCTTTTTTCTACTTACTGTGCGTGGTGTAGATTTTTTTTCCTATAAAAACAAAAACTTTAGAATTAATAATAGTAAATGTATTTTATTTCTTCGGAAAGTAAAGTTTGTGATCAGTTGTTTTGGATTTTTTCAGTTGATCATTCAAATTTAAAATGAATATTTTTCGTTTATAATTTTTGCTGCCCACTTTAAGAATTTTTAAATGGAGTAGAGGGGGGGGGGTCATGGACCACTACTAAGTCCAGAAATGCTGGTCATTTTTTTATAGATGCACCTAATATGTGAGCCAGTTTTGACTTATCTAAAGGGTCAAACTAAATGTCACCCACGAACCCGAATCCGTGGTGTGATGGCAAGGTTCTTTAGCCTCTGCACAGCCCAGGTGGCCCATTTTAAGTATTTTTGTTTCAATTTACGATTTTCATGAATTCAGCAATGAATGGAACAGTTTTATGCATATTCCATTCATTACGCAAGTGAACTATTATGTTAACAATTAAACTTTTTGGTAATAAATTTTATTTCATGGAAGCTAAATATAGTATTATTTCCGAAACATGAAGAACTGTTTCAATGTAGGAAAACAGTCCTTCTACAAATATCTTCTGAAATGAACATTTTTGGTGGACAAAAGCTAATATATTATGCTCTTTTATTTTTTCAGCTTTCAACCAAGTTGTTTATTTTACTATCACGTTTATCTGGTATTGTCACTCTGTGATAGAAATATAGAACATTTAGCGTTTATTGGCATCAGTTTCTTCTATTAGGAAATTTCTATTGTTCAGAAAATGTTGTATTGAAAGCTTAGTATTTGATTTATTGGCCTGTGTTATAGTATCAAATATTTTTTTAGTATGTTATAATGTCGGAAGATTAGTTTATTTGCACATTAAAATATTTTTGATGCAGCTTCAAAAGAATTTTTGACAGCAAAAATTTGTATAACATCAACCAAATTGAGTGTTTATTTGAACTAAAATAAATAAATAATAATTTGCCTTATTTATTTACTTACATATAGCTTTTTATTTTTTTAATCAATCAAGAAAATTTTTCTTCAAAAGTATTGCCTGTACAGGGAAATGCAAAAGTCGCACCGTTTCGAAATTTTTAGAGTGGGAAGGTAAAATGCCATTTCTGCTCAAAATTAATAACAATGCAGGAAAGAAAACTGTTGTCTACTTGCATCAAAAAATAAATAATTTTAAAAAGTTAGTGTTGTTGAAAGTTCCTAATTAAATTGCTTTAAGCATGGGTTTATTCTCCTATAAAAGTTTATCATTCTAAATGACTCCTCGTCCGTAATATGGTTCCATATCGTCCTAATACACCTTCCCTCACTTAGACGTCGGGACCCTGAATTTTGAATCACGCTTTCCTTTCATACTATTCATTTGCAAATTTCTGCTACAAGTGCACAAGAAATGATGAAAGCATCTTCACATCTTCCGACAAATACATAAAGCCAGTTATTGATGACCATGTCATTTTATCTCTCACCCCTTTATTGAAAATTGTCCCAAAAATGCGACATAATTTTACATATATTTAAATACTATTAGTTCACAATAGCTTTAATCTATTGTTACAATATTTCGTAAGTTGTAGAATATGCATCACAAATATTTTTCTATAAATAGGTTACAATCATAAAAATTTCAACATTGGTTTACCAGGCGAAATACACGAAAGATGAGAGATAAAATGACATAGTCAATTAATATCGTTTTAATATGGCAATAATGAAACTAAAAAATTAGGGGGGTTAAGGGGGGTCTCCCCCTGACGAGGCTCGAACAGCCGAGATTTTTTATATAAATGTATATGAAAGACTTATCCAGAATCTATTTAATAGATATTTTTAACCAAAAGTTTTCACAGTTTTTACTTTTTTGGGTCATAAATTAACTTAAATTTTACTTTTATGCACCATTTACTCAACTTCATTTGTTACACAAAATTTTGTTTCACAACTTCTTTTATGGAAACTCTGTAGAGACTTTTAAAAGCATCGATTACTGTTATCAATTAATTGCAGTCTCTCTTTTTCTTTTTTTAAACTGAAAATCTATAAAATCCATGAATTTATCAAAGCATTTCTTTGACCATAGCCTTAAAAGTGATTAATTTAAAGGGATGAGAAAAACTTCATGGAAACTTGAAACTGTCAGGATTCACTGTGCTTTTTTCGCTTTTAAAACCAGTTAAGAGAAAAGTACCATCACTCTTTGTGTTTAAGTTCAGTATCGCAAAACACAATTCTTTACTTCTTGTTGATATATGAAGCACAATCTGCTATAAACTCATTTTATTTCTCATGCTTTTTTAAGTGTGTTATTTTCTAAGTTTTTGGCATGTTTCTAACATGCTATTTCAAATATTATTTACATAACTAATGTGTTACAAAATTCATTACGAAATCAAGCACTACAGATGTCTAAAATTATATTCATTAAATACAAAATAATTCAAAATTTATAAAGTAGTATAAAACTTAATAACTTGTATATATATATATATATACAGTACATTCCGGTTAATCGGACCACCGGTTAATCGGACCAACCGCTTAATTGGACCAAATCCTAAAGAACCGATACAAATCATATTTCATAAGCATAATATTCTTCGCTTATTTGGACCAAAATTCCACTTAATCGGACCATAGATAACGATGGCGAAAAAGTGGTCATAAGTCGTCCGCGTGAAGCGGATGTAAACCCTCGGAAAACTCTGAGACTGGACAGCCGAACACTGATCTCAGTTGATTAAAATAAATGAAATAGAAAGACAAAAGAGTCGAATTTAATCAAACTCGTGGATAGGATCTCCACGCGCTTAGTGCAGCCAATGGACCACAGCTTTAGTGCAGCCAATGGACATGGGCATAGTAAAAAATTTAAAGACTTTTTATCGTGCAAGGTCAGTGAATTACGTCCTTCAAGAAATTGAAGAAGGTTTACTGACCACATCTTCAGCAGCTATAGAAGTCAGCGCAAAAGTCACAATTTTAGAAGCAATCGTATTTGTGCCAATAGCTGGAGAGCACTGAGCAATGAGACGATTCAGAACTGTTTTTCACATTGTGGCTTTAAGCATTTGGTTTTGAAGAGGTATGTGGCCGTGCTCATTGAAAGTGAAAATGGTGGCAGAATAGAACAACTTCAACATGCCGAAAATTATGACGAATTTTTATCCATCGACAACAAGCTACAATGCTTCGATGAACATGAAGATTACGACTCTGCAGTTGTTGCTCGAATTTCAGATAAATACATGACAGCATGGGAAGATCACAAAAGTGATGATGATACTTCTAATGTGTTGGAGCAAATGACAACACAAGATGCAAGGAAAAGCATTGATACTTTACGCCGCTATTTTTTACAAGAAGGAAATGAAGGCAGTCCGATGTCCGATTGCTGCGTTAGACGTCTGTGAAGATTTTGTGGAAATGAAATCAGTCGAGAGAATGCGTCAAGCGACGCTAGATAACTTCTTCAAACGTTGATTAAATGTGTTAAGACCATTTTTACTATGCTTTTGTATGCTTGTGTATATACTGTGTAATTGTTTATAAAAATTGTTTGTGAAGTTTTGCAAAGAATAAAGTTTGTGGGAAATTGTAATTCTTGTTTGTATTCTCCTCAGACATGCGTGTCGCACAATAAAGATTTCAATGTGCTGCTATATAATAAATAGCATATTTTCTGTAATTTTGGAGAATGTTCCTTTAATCGGACCAGCCGGTTAATGGGACCAAAACGGTCTCTTCCCGATGTGGTCCGATTAACCGGAGTCGACTGTATATAAGGGTGGATCAAATGAAAACGGAACAGTGATCATAATTTGGTGTGTGTGTGAGGGTGAGTGTAATAAAACTGTGTTTAGAGATAGAGTGGGAGGTGTAAGAAGAGAAACCTTATTGAAGAATGGGCTTGACCCCTTTTTACGCGCGCCAAACCGCGTGATATATGTTGGTGGTCAGCCAGGTCTGTTGTCCAGGGAGAGGACCAAAACAATATTAATGTCTTTTTCTTGATTTTCTGGATCGTCGTCAACAATCAGCATTGTTGGCTATAAACGCTTTACTCTAAGCTTATTATGAGTATTGCATTACCCTTGCATGTGCTGCAATCAAAGTCATGCTTTCTGGCCTTTTGTCTTCATGTGTGGTTTTGCTTCACGACAAAGCGTGGCCGCATACGGCCACTCGCACACTCAGCATGCTGGAGCAGTTTTTATGGAGTGTATTGGAATACCATCGTACAGCTCTGTCCTTTCACCATGTGATTTTCACATCTTTGGTCCTCTAAAAAAGACGTGGAAAGGTCGACGTTTTCACTTGGACAGTGAAGTCATGGACAATGTTTGAAACTGGTTTCAATTTTAGCCAAATTTTCTCTTAGAACGAGGTATTCACCTCTTGGTGCAATGGTGGGACAATATATGTTGATGATTACATCTAGCTTCTATAATGTTGATGATTACATTTCAAAATAAATAATACCTTTTAATTCTGTAGCTTTTGTCCCGTTTCCATTTGATTCACCCTAATATATATATATATATATAACTCAGCTGTTCGAGCCTCGTCAGGGAGAGACCCCTTGAATCCCGCTAATTTTTACTTTCCGAACATGTACCATGTAAGGAAAGGCGATAAACGATGTCGGATAAACGAAAATGGCGATTAATTGGGAAGCGTCAAGGAAAAGCTTCTTAAACGTTAAGCTACATTGTATCATGGAACATAATGCATACATACATACATATAACACAATACTATGTTGTATCATATTCATGCTCTACAAATACAAAAAAATAATGGGAAAATGAATTGAAAAAATGAACTTACAGTTACAGAATAATCTATTGTCAGAATTTACGAGTGCTATATGTTATACTTAAATTTCAGTCCTGTGAGGACTTTAAGAAATTTTTTATGGTAGTCTGTTTTCCCGATGAGTGCCGTTTCTTCGCTGCCAAATCTTCCCATCTTTGCAGCATCATTATGTAAATTCCTGTAGCTTCTTCTTGTTGCTCAATGTATTGAACTGTAGTCTCCAGAGCCTTAACTCAATTTGTCAATCATGTCTCTCCATTCATTGATTTCTTGTATCACTGTTGACAGTAGCTTCCTGCGGTAATTCTTTCTAATTGTCCGACGAATTTTATTCGACGTTGCATCGCCCGATGTCGTATAAGCGAAGGTCGGATAAGCGAGACTCTACTGTACATGTAAAATTATGTCGCATACTTTTATGTCGCTTTTTTATGTTACATTTTTGGGACACATTTTTCATACAATTCAATAAAGGGGGCGAGAGATAAAATGACATAGTCATTAATATAAAATGTGCTCTTTTGTGTTGTTAAGTTTGTATAGTTAGGATTATTTAGAAAATGTACTGTTAATTTCAAGAAGCTTTTCATATTATGATTCTCCTACAAAATTCCACAACTTATCAGAAATTGAGTTATATAGTTGTATATTTTAACATAAAGAATTACACAGCTTAAAAATATCTTGAGAACTAAATTTGTCAGAGAAAAGTTTAGTATAAAGAAAGAACCTTTGCAATTTAGAATAGAGAACTAGTTTAAAACAGTGGTAGTGAATTTAATTTAAATTAATGCCACTGTCCGCAGTAATACTAATGTCTATAATATACGTATATATATGTGTGTGTGTGTATGTATGTTTTATATTTGCTTATTTGTTTTTAATAGTATTAATTTTACTTAACGATACATGGCGCGTGTAGAATGTTCCTTGTGGTTCTGAACTATACTTTTTGGGTTGGTAGTGGTTTTCTAATTTTAGGTGGCGCTAGTGAACCTTGTTTGTAAACTTGGGATTTACAAATGCTTAGAGTTAGGTTACTAGGAGATCAATAAGATATCCGTTTCGTCATAAGGGAAGATTGCAATCTTATTCCATCTTTATACTTGTTTTACTAACATGCTTTTCTTTTATCTATATTTTCAAACTTATTTTTATGTATTTGGATTTTTGTGGTTTTCTATTTCATTGTAATTTCTGTACTAATTTCTGACACGTGGAAAGTGATGGTCACGTTATTCTTGCTTTATTATTTGAGATACTTTTAAATTTTGGACTTTTGTCAAGATTTATGTCTTGATGGATGATTTTTGCGGATTTTTCTGGATCAAGTTTTCAAATTCTCAGATTTGGCTGGGTTTTTCTTTTTATCTTAATAGCTTGTTTTCATCTTATTTACTACTGAAAGTTGTGGTTTAATCATTAAAAACGCTTTAGGCCTCATTGTAGGTCCAAATGCCGGCACAGCATTTTGATCAATGAGATGTAATGTATTTCTTTAAATTTTCAAGTTTTTTTTGTATTTCTATTCATGTAATTTTATATTGTTCCATTGTGTTTTCTTCTTCTTTTTATCTTTTTGTTGTTTTTCTGAGCGCTTTAAGGAACGCCTACATCTGCGTCGATGTGTTAACATAAATGTGTTCAAAATTTGAATTAATTTGAACATCAGGAACACGTGTGCTATCGACGTTGAAAGATTTTTTCTAACTTTACAAAAATTCTTCAGTGTCCATTTTTTGCAGAATTAGCTGAAATTACCCGTTGTAGACGGTTTAGAATGTAATGCAAATTTCCAAAAAGCCTGAATTTTTCTCAGCATTGAAGAGGTACAAAGAATGAAATTATAATATTAGCAATAGTATAGAAAGAAAAGTCGTGACTTCTGTGTATTGTTAATAAATTGCACGTTAGAGAGAGCTAAGTAAAATCAACAATAGAGATTTTTTTCTTATTTTCAAAATTAAAGTTTCATTCTTCTTGAATGAGCTTTTCGATTCAAGAGGTCATTCCTGACTTGTAACTAATTTTGTCGGATTCACCGTAGATATTTTAAAATTATGCACCAAGACACTTTTGTACAATTTTCACAAAATATAAAAAATCAGATAACAAAAAATTATTCAAATGTTACAAAAAATTCTGACATGTAATGTGTCAGTCGTATCATGTTGCAAAATTTCATTCTATTCTCTTAAACAATTTTTGAGGGATGCGAGAACAAACATTTATACGATTTTCACAAAATTTCAAAATATATTTATCTATCAAAAATTCTGTACTTTGACACCTATAGTTTATATTACCACCTATGATGATACTAAATTTTATTTCAATCGCTTCAGTAGTTTATATGTGATGGCCAAAGAAATATTTACACATTTTAAAGAAAACACATTTTTTTCACAAAATCTCAAAATCCATGTTTACAAATATATAATATATATATATAATATATATATATATATATATATATATATATATATATATATATATATATATTCAACTGGGTATAGTTTAAATTGTATGACCACTTACAATGTCATTAAATTCATTTTATTTGTCTTTATTTTGTGATGCGTGGACAAATATTTGCGTATTTTGAATAAATTTTCGCAAAATCTCAGAATCTCATCAAAATTTTCAAACAATTTGACACCTATAACTAAGTGTCCACCTATCATGTCACCAAATTCCATTGCATTACGTGATGCTCGAATTAAAGTTCAAGCAGTTTAATTTGATTGTTTTCAAAATCTGAAAATCTTATATTTTTTTTTAAATCGACGCCTATAGTTTATGTCACCTCCTATCTTGCTAAAAACTTCATTTCGTTCCTTTTAGTCGTTTATTACGTTATGTGCAAACAAAAATTTACTCCATTTGAAGCAGTTTTTGCAAAATCTCAAAATATAATCATAATTTTTAAATTATTCCAATATATTTTCCATCACTGGCAGCTCGTGACCCGTTTCAGTGCTGGGGCCCGAAAAAAATTGTGCCAGTTCAAATCGGTAAAATACATGTACATAAAGAGCTGTGGCGGTTCGTTACCCATTTCAGTGTAGGGGGCTTTAAAGGCAGCAGATTTATTTTGCACCAAAAAACCTTTTCCTCCATTTTTCCTCCTCTAATAGGTGCAGTATCAAAATTTAATTTTTTTAATACAATATTAAAAAAGTATAATTTTCTTGAATACAATATTAAAAAAGTATAATTTTCTTGAATACAATATTAAATTTAACAATTGCATGTGTACATGTTGAAAAACGAATAAATTTACTTAAATAGAAATTCAGTTCGTCGATTCTTTTGGCGAGCAAATTTTTCAATAACTTTTGTATTAAAGTCTGGAAATTCTTGAATGATGTTTTTGTGAACAGAGAGAGCAGCTAAGGCGTTCAGCCTGTCCTGACCCATAGAATTTCTAAGAAAATTTTTCAGTCGCTTCAACGTGCTGAAACACCTTTCTGTTTCTGCAGTGGAAACAGGAGTGACAATAATAATTTCTAATAATTTTGAAACTTCTGAAAATTCTTTTAAAAGTTCATTATCGTTTAAGAATTTGCGTAGTGAACAGGCAGATTTCATGTTTTTAAATGTATTGTTACTATACAATACCTTCAATTCATTTGTTAATTTTTCTTTCGCAATCATGTTGTAACTTTCAGAAACTGTGGAAATAAGCTCATCTGGAAAACTGTCTTTGAAGGAAGCGAAATTTGTGGGATCTAACAGAGCGAATGAATTAAAAATACTATAATGTCGAAATCTATCTCTGATTTCGTTAACTACAATATCACACGCTTCTTTTGCATTTATTTTTACGATGTTAAAAGAGCTTAGCCGCATTCGCTTTTTCTTATTTAAATTTTCACTCTCGTCAACTGTTTGATGCACACAGATTTTCTCTCTAATTTCACAAATTGCCTCACTAAAATATTTGATAGTCTGAGGTATGCTTGTTGATAGGCAGTTTCTTGCTTGAATTACATTAAAAAAGACGTCCACATGCTGAAAGACAAAGTGGAAAAATGATAATAAGAAGATAAAATCTTCTAAGATTTTTTTCAAATAATGCGCTTCACTAATCGTTCTGTCATCCCAATGCATTTCACTCTGAATTCTATCAAAACACTCTAACAGTTCAGATTTATTTTCTGCTATACAGCTAATAATTCGAGAAGGAAAGTTCCACCTAGTTTCTGATGGTGATGGTATTCTTTTTGAGCAGATTTCTCTAAATTAATCACTACGTTTAGGCGACACAGAAAAGAAAGTACTGAAAGAATTTGCATTGGCAAAGAACAATGTGATAGAACTTATAGATGAGCAAGCTTTTTTTAAGATTAAGTTCATTTGATGGGCATAACAGTGGGCATATAGGAAAATATTCTCTCATGCGCTTTTGGACTCGTATTTTGAGAACCTCTCATAACGGCAGCACCATCATACGCTTGGGCGATTATTTTTTAAATCAAACTCGTCTAAAGTAGATTTTATAATTTTTGTGAGTCCTTCTGCTGTTCGATCGTGTACATCAATAAAACTTATAAATCTCTCCACAGCTTGATTGTTGTTTAGGTATCGGAGAATTACAACGAACTGAGAAACGCAAGAAATGTCAGTTGTTTCATCAGCTTCTAATGATACAAAATTAGCAATGCCAATTTCCCTTTTTACTTCTTGTATATATATTTGATACATGCAATCTAAAAGCTCATTTTGAATGGTTTTTGAGGTATTTTTTGAAACAGTTGCGGTATTTAAATGATTTTCTAAAGTATTATCCAGTTTTGATAAATATGTTAACAGGTCTAAAAATACTCCCCGATTTGTTGACTGCTCCCTTTCATCATGACCTCTTAAAGGCAATTCATGGTATCCGCAGAATTTTAAACAGTCAATTACACGATTTAACACGTGCCTGTTCTTCTCCACTAACTCGTTGTGTTTCTTTATTGAAGTGTGATAACCATCATTTAATTCTGCTAAAATATTAATTGCTCCGAAAGTTTTATATTGAAGGACATTACTAATGTGAGTAGTACTCGACTCATGTTTTTTAACTCTTTCAGAAAAATGTTTCAAATCTGTACAACCAATCTTGGTCCATAATGTTTCACCCCCAAATAGTAAACAATAAAAACAAAAAACAGAATTTTTGCTTCACTTACTGAAAGCCATGGTGCTTTACTGTACCATTCTAGTTGAAATGATCGTGTCCTTTTGCCATCTTTTTGTCTAAGGACAAAAATTTTGGTTGATAGGGTCCCAAGCATTTTATTTCAAGCTTTTCTGCTATGTTTAACCTGCTGACAGGAACTTGTAATAAACTGTCAACAGAATTCACTGTCGTCAAATATATTTATAATTTGACAAAATATTTTAATCTAGAGCCATTTCTCACTCAATTAATACTTTCACTATATTTGTAACCTAAAAAATAGTAAAATGAAGTCTGTTTTGAATGAGATAAATAAAAATTCCTGCTTCTTAAAGATCATAAGTAATAAGAACAAAAAGTCACGATCAGCAGCACCTTTTTTTCGACCTAAAGAACAAAGCTCGCCAAATAGAGGGTTTCCATCGAAACACTTTCATTTCTCCTATCGGGCCAATACTAAGGGGCCCTAAATTGGTGCTAAATTAATGGTGCTTTCGCATTCTTTTTTGTGATAACCAGCCAAATATGGTCATCTTTTGAGAAGTGATCAATGGTACTAACATTACTGTGCTGTGCTTGGCGCAAATATAATAGGGCTTCATTTCTCCGGCCCGGCCCCAGAGTGCTTCAATGGAGATGCCGCGGCGCGACCGTAGGATTTGAATGATGGCTGGCTCACTTTACATAATTGGTTAAAGGGACAAAGCTGGTGTAAAAAATCAAAATAGAATAAAAAACACGCATACACCTTTATTAAAGTAAACTGATTTTAAAAGAATACAAATTCTGCATTATAATTAAAAAAGCTTTTGAAATGTCAGGTGGGGCCAGGCCCCTCTGGCCCCTAATGACGAGCCGCCACTGTTTTCCATATTATGCATTCCATGACCCCGTATCATGTCACCAAATTTTATCTCAGTCGCTTCAATCGTTTTTACGTGACACGCCAACAGGAAAGCGGACAAAATGAACAAACAACAGACCGACAATCGACAAAACGACAGACAAACATTTTTTTTTCCTACGGCCGTAATGTACAGATAAAGGCTATAAAATAAAATTAGACATATATAATTACAATTATTATACTAGGCACAGTACCCGTCGTTAATGGGTGAGTATGCAATGCTAAGTCCCCAAAGCCTGAATTTTCGCCAGCATTGTTGAAGTAAAAAGAAGGAAATTAGTATATTGGCAATAGTATAGACAGAAAAATTATAACTTCTGTGTATTGTTAAAAGAGTCCAGGTTAGAGAGTGACAAAGTGAAGAGTAAAACTGACAATAGAGAAATTCTTTTTTTTTTAATAATTAAAGTTTTATTTTGGTTGAATGAGTTTTTCAAGTCAAATGGTTATTCCTAACCTGTAACTAAATTTTATTTGATTCACTGTAGATATTTCAGCATAATGCCTCAAAAAAGAAGTTGCAGAATTTTTACAAAATCTAAAAAAACAAATAAACATTTTTTTAAGTTTTAAAATTTATTCAATTTTTCAAAAAAATTCCGGCATTTGTTATTTCCGTCGCTGCTGATCTATAGGTGTATGTTTCTACACTTCATTGTATCCTCTTAATCCCTTTTTAAGGGATTCTTGAACAAACACTATACGATTTTCACAAAATCAAAAAATATATGAAATATTTAAAGCAGTCTAGGCATCTAGAGATTAAATTAACTTGCATCCAACATAATTCCAAATTGCAT
Source organism: Cheiracanthium punctorium (assembly GCA_038373885.1). Taxonomy (NCBI): domain Eukaryota; kingdom Metazoa; phylum Arthropoda; class Arachnida; order Araneae; family Cheiracanthiidae; genus Cheiracanthium; species Cheiracanthium punctorium. The sequence goes on from JAWZYV010002970.1 coordinate 253,594, forward strand.
TCTATTACCATTGCCACTTTTTAGGAATGGAATAAACATGTACTCAGTTTTCACTAAATTTCAAAATCTATAAAATAAAAATTAAAGTACTTGACACCTATGGTTTAAGTGACCATCTGTCACGATACTAAATTTTATTTAATTCCCTTCAGTGGTTTATAAGTAATAGACAAATATTTTCGCTTTTTGAACAAATTTTCACAAAACCTCAAAATCTAATCAAACTTTTTTTAAATTCGACACCTATATTATAAGTGGAGTGATCACCTATCATGTCATCTAATCTCATTTCATTCGCTGTAGTCTTTATTATGAGACGCGCGAACGAGTATTTACACATTCAAAAATTAAAATACTTTGACGCGTAAAGTAGCCTCTAGTGAGGATACTAAATTTTATTTCATTCGCTGCAGAGGTTTATACGTAATAGATAAATATTTTCATATTTTGAATAATTTTTGCAAGATCTCAAAATCTGATCAGAATTTTTAAGCGATTCGACACCTGTAGTTTAGTTTTGTGACCACCTATCATGTCATCAAATTTAATTTCATTCGCTTGTTGTTATTATGTGACGCGCGAACGAATATTTATGCATTTGAAATAATTTTTTGCAAAATATCAGTCATAAGCAAATTCTTGTAAAAATCGATGCTTATATTTTAAGTTGAGTGACCACTTATTTTGGCATCAAATTTCATTTCATTCCCTTTAGTCTTTAATTCGGGATGCTGGAACAAAAATTTAAGCATTTTGAAACGATTTTCGTAAAATCTCAAAATCTAATCAAAATATTATAAAAAATCAAAGCTTAAGTTCAATTTGACCAACCACCTACCATGTCACCAAATTTCATTTCATTCGTTTTAAATCTTTATTACTTGATGAGCTTTGAAACTATAATACAAGATATATGTGCCACAAGATATATGGGGGAAAATATTTTTGCTGTATTTTCGACGACAACCCCTAAACATTGCGCCCTTAAATCATTGCATAAAATTGCCTCCATCAATTGCTTCCATCCATTGCATAAAATTGCGCTTTTCCTTTTAATTGGGAATCACAAGCGATACCACTATGCAACATTGCGGTGTCCTGCTTTGCCCGAAAAATAATCATTTCTCCTTCCGTTCAAGTTTCGTGACGTCACAGTGTAGAAAATCACGAAAAAACAAACCCGCGTTTTAATCGTTCTATTCTTCGGCTTAAGGTCCACAAATTTCTTTTTCGTACTAAATGGATGATGCTCTACAGCACTGTAAATTACTTTTTTTTTTTCCTATCTCGTTCCGTTTCCGAGATAGGGATGCTAACTCCGCAGTTTTCCACCAGATGGCGCCGTAGGCGGTTTCATTCAGTAGCGCATGGGTACTTTGCTGTACCTAGACATCACTTTTAGGAACATAGCTGCAGCCACTCCGAAATCAAGTGGGTGGCAAGGGACTTTAGTGGGCGTACTGTATTGGAAGACGGGGTAGGATGAAACAAAATTTACCTTTTTTTTTTTTTCGGCTGACAAATTTGCATGTTCAGAAATAAAATTAATCTATACTTTTAGCCTATTATTTTCCCCATCTAAATGAATTTGAATGAGTCTGTAAATAGCATCTTCACATTTAAAATAAAAGGGCTAAAGGTAAATGTCTAATGGTAAAAGGGCTAATGGTAAAAGGGTAAAGGTCACATTTAAAATAAAAGGGCTAAAGGTAAATGTCTGGCAGTGTTTCATTGTACCACGTATACCGGGGTACAAAGAAACACTTAATAATACTTCACAAGAACTCAAATAAAATGAGTCGAAATTTAAGTATGTACATTTTATATACTTTTATAATAAACAGTGAGACATATATATGAAATTTAAATGGAAAAAAATTAATTATACTGTTATAGCTTAGGATGCTTCTTCATAATACTTTTATTAGAGATTAATCTATCCTTTTATTATTTTATGTTAAATTTACGTAAATTAAACTCAAAAAATAACATTTCTGCTTTCCTTTATGCACTACCTGAAGAAACGGTCGGTGGCAGCTTTGATATAATTTTAGTTTTTTCAAAAATATATATGTTTCCGAAGAACGCACAAATTTTAAGATTGGGCGTAGTCGTTTGATGTACAAAACTTCGCATTTCTTTTGATTTAAGTTTATTATATCCCCCAAGAGAGTACATGTGTTTACGTTTAAGTTCACCTTCCTTGATTAAAACATAAAAAATTCTTAAAACTTTCAGAAGACGAAAAAAAAAAAAAAAAAAAAAAATTATTATAATATCAGTAGCTTCGAAAGAAAAATAAGCAAAGTTTGATTTTGCATGTAAAATATAAATAGACCACTGTTTGGCATTGATGTTGCCACTTTCTTTTTGTGAAAGTATTTTCATGTGCTTAATCGAGATCTCGCGATCACTATATTGCCACTTTCTATTTGTGAAAGTGTTTTTATGTACTCTATGGAGATCACGATCTAAATATTTATTAGGAACATCTTTTTTTTAAGTGAATGCATTCAGACGGGGTACGATAAAGCATGTTTCATTGTACCCCGCATTGAGGGTACAAAATAAATAAATTTTTGATAATTCATAATATTTTTTTTAATCTGGCTTTTGGAGTGTGAAGACTGTAGCATAGTGATCACAATATTTGAAAAATAAGTAATTATACATATGAGAACAAAGAGGTAAAACAAAATTTCATTAAGTAATAAAACTTACCACCAATCATGAAAATCCAATAATTTTCTTTAGCTCTTGTTGTAAAAATGCAATCGTCTCCAAATTACATTAGTGACTGGAAAAAGTATTTCTATAATAGATGCGTCAGACACAACTTTCTATGACAAATCCTACTGATTTCAGACAGTATGTTTCATTGTACCCCAACTTCCCCTATATTACGCAACGCATGCTTTTTTTTAAGGAAATGGGTTGTTTTAATGAAAACGCTAAAAATGTATTAGGATATGAATATGAACTGAAATATCAATTAATAATACGCATAACTACTCAAAATCCTTTCATAATTAACAAAAATTTGTAAATATGTAATGAAAGTCAAAATCATTAACTCCAGCCATCAGAATGAGACGGATCATTACTCTTTTTTTATCAAGAGCGTAAATCTTTTTTCGAACCCTAAAAAAATTCCCTCCCTAATCCACTGTCTATTTTGCGGAAAAAACATTTTATTCTTTCAGTAGCGATGACAGCTGAGAGACGTGTAATTGCTTTTTCGTTTTTACGATAAATGAGTCGTTAACCTTAATTAAATGGTGCAGTATGATTGCCGTACGTAACGAAGACAGATAATTTGATATCTTAAGCACTCTTAGAAGGTCATTTTCTTATAATAAATTAGTTTAATTGATATATATTTGATTTTTTAAAAGTTCCCAACAGAACACATTTTTTCTTCCTCACAAACACGGATAGCTTAGAAATGTAGTTCACCGCGTTAGTTATTTTAATTGTTTCGTAATTTGTTACAAGCTAAAAAAGTTATACAGTCCATTTGATTATATGGTAGTCAGTAAATCTTTTAGATGTGATATATTTGTAATAAATACACTGCTGGCCATCGTAAATGCAACACCCTGAAGGAAGCATGCAAATAATATGAAATTTACAACATGCATTAGCTGAGGTGAGATATGCAAATGATTAGAATTTCAGCGCAGACGCACATCAAGCGCACCTGTGGCGCCACCTCAAAGCGCTATTTAAGGCTTGGAGATTTCGACGGTTTCAAGTACAGCAATTGTGTTTTTCTTGCTTTTTTTTCAAAAAAACGATAAATTATGCCTCGTAGGAAACAACGATCATCTTTTGATCAAGTATCCGAGTTTGACAGAGGAAGGATAGTGGCATACCGAGATTGTGGGTTATCTTTCAGGGAAATCGGTCGTCGTATTGGACGAAACCAAACAACTGTGATGCGGATATGTGATCGTTGGGTGCAGGAGGGTACGACGGACAGACGTGATCGACCGCATCGACCTCAGTGCACCACGTCACGTGATGACAGGCAGATTGTACGCATGGCAGTGACGGACCGCTCAGTCACATCACGAACCATATCACAGCAGATTCAGTCTGTAACGCATCATCCAGTGTCTGCGCGTACCATTCGACGTCGTTTACAGCAGAATGGTCTGTCCGCAAGACGTCCGTTGCTTTGTCTACCTCTGACGCGGAACCACAGACGTCTCCGCCGCCAATGGTGCGATGAAAGAAGGATGTGGACGACAGAATGGAATGAAATTCTCTTTACTGACGAGTCACGCTTCTGTATGCAACACCACGACGGTCGGATTCGAGTCTGGAGACACCGTGGAGAGAGGATGCTGAACAGCTGCATTATGCACCGTCACACTGGTCCTGCACCGGGTATTATGGTATGGGGCGGTATCGGATATCTCTCTCGCACTCCTCTAGTACGCATTGCCGGTACTTTAACCAGCCAGCGCTACATCTCCGAGGTGTTGGAGCCAGTTGTCCTTTCTTACCTTCAGGGCTTGCCAACAGCCATATTTCAGCAGGATAATGCACGGCCACACGTGGCACGCATTGTCCAAGGGTTCTTCGTCAATCACCAGATTGAATTGCTTCCCTGGCCGGCGCGCTCTCCGGATCTTTCGCCGATAGAAAACATGTGGTCCATGGTTGCTCAACGACTGACCCAGAGTTCATCCCCAGCTGTCACACCAGATCAACTTTGGCAACGTGTGGAAGCTGCTTGGTCTGCTGTACCCCAAGAACACATTCAAAGTCTCTTTGAATCAATGCCGAGGCGTGTGGCAGCTGTGATCTCCAACAACGGCGGCTACTCTGGGTACTGATTTTGGCAGGAACCACGCTTCATAGAATGCTGTAAATTTAATCATTTGTTACTTGGTCAACATGTTATCTACACAATAAATTTTGTTGTGATATCTCTTGTTTTTCTTGGTGTTGCAATTTGGGTGGCCAGCAGTGTATTTCCAATACATAACAAACTGAAAATGCTTTATATTCGTAATGTTTAGACTACAGCCGTTAATTTCATTTTAACCCTATGAGGCAGTTATTGCAGCTAATATGCAGTTAATAATAAACACCCTGTTACTCGCTTTCGTTTCTGTTTGCGTATCAAGAACATAATTTGCCATCGATTTAAAATGAACTTCTCTATGAACTATAGAGACTTCAAACTTTAAACATGTCTCGGAACTGGATAAAAATGCAACATTACCTGCTTTCTTGTAATTTTTTTAAATCTCTAATTCTTTTAACTAATTTTTTAATCAATTTTTTAAATCTCTAATTCTTTTTTGGTTTTTTAATGAATAAACAGAGCTACTTACTTGCAGCATTTCGTGTCAATCGAAGCAGTACTTGTCCCTTTTTTCGCATTTTATCGCTCTGTGCTTAACTTTTGGAAGTGAATGCATTTGCACTTTCAGTAATAAAAACTTACGTTACAACTGCTTGCACAAAATTCTTTCATTTCACCCTGAATTGGGGACAATTGTAACACTGTGCGTTGGCGTACATAAATTGGAATTCTACCCTCAGCTGTCAATTGTTATTTCAAAATTGCATTATGCAAATGTTTGTAAACGCTGTATGATGTCTAATTCAAAATTTACATTGAGTTCTTCCATTAAGTTGTGTGAATATTGATTATACAAAAAATATGTGCAAAATGTTACAACTGATACTAGTCTCACCGAACACGATTAAAAGCGGAATGAAAAGTATACAATAAATTCTCCTAGCCCCATGCAGATTTATAACCGCATACATATTGTCCTAAAAATTTATTGGCGTGAATTTTAACGAACAATGAAAATATTTGTAAGATTAAAAACGAAAAACGTGACAAGAATAGACACTGGCAAAGAGCTTAGAGAGTAGCTGTCGTTAAAAGAAAACTCACACAACATTCCTTATCATTTTCAGTGCAATAAAATGGTTAGTAACTTAGACGAACTATTCATCCATCATCATTATCTATCATCATATACTTTATCTATTTAACTAATTCCAGATGAAAGACCTTGCTCCTATATAGAGCAGATTCACATTATGTCGATATCCATTCGTGGAAAAGACATTGTATTAATATAAGGTTTCTTCTGGTTCGTTCATGTTTTTGAAGGACAGGCATCCTTTTGAAAATGACTTTTTATTATAGATGGATGCTAGACGATTTTTTGGAAGACGAAGCAAAGATTTACAGCTTTTTTTGCGAGACGAGACAATCGTTTTTAACATTATGGGGATTTTGGGAGACGAAACAGAGCTTTTAGGTTGTTTTGCGATACGCGAGACACCTATTTTTCGTCTCGCGTCCATCCCTACTTTTTATTGGTAGAGTCCATCACCGGCTAGAATACGGTGATGGACTTCGACACGTTTCGTTGTAGTCACATGTTGAAGTTTCAACACGTTGTTGAACTGCTTAATTTGCACCTCCAGAGGTATCGTTTGAAGATGGAACAAACACATTGGAGCTACGACAGCTTTTACCTAATTTTACTTGTACCAGCTCCCTTTAGCTCACACGGTCCCACAGAGGTCCAGTTGAGACCTCTGTGGTACCGTGACTGAGGACAGCGCATGCGACGTTGCCACCCTCACAAACGCTAACCAAGGTCAGAGCTGCTCCATTTTCGGTGTTATGGGACCCGAATTTAAAAGACTGCGCCATTGCCGGACTTATGCTTAATGTTGTAAATAGAAGAGTTTATTAAACAAAGCGACTTGTACTGCAAATCACAGCCAAAGGCAACTCCTAAGATATTCACGAATAGTAGATATTGTACTGAATTATTTTGGAAATTTATTGCAAGACTTCTCTACGTATATTATGCAATTTATTAATTTCAAAGTGATATTTTACATAACATATTTTTTTACAATACATGATATATATTTTTTTGACAGTTGCGCAATGAAGTTGTAAATTTGTTTACATTCGTTTCGCTTAAACTGTTAATTCGAACATTATACTTACAAATTATGCTAAAAAGAAAAACATCAGTGCTTGTATTTGACTGTTACCTTTCCCTTTTGTTTTGTGATTGTGAACTCCGCGTACTAACTTCAGCTTACTGTATGATTAACAAAAGCTAAAAAAATAACTGTTCTGTATATTTAAATGAAATAACTAAAATAATTGTTATTTAGAATATTTTGATCTTTACTCACTTTAATAGTTGAATTTTAAAATAATATCATACAAGTAAAATAATTTGTGCTGTTAATTCAAAAAGTAAATACTAATTGCAGTAGCGTTTATTTGCAAATTATTTTTTTTTCTCGTGCACAGCTAATCCTTCTCTAAATCGAGATACTGTTTTAACACAGAAGGTATTATCAATGTGAATACGCTATGGGGAAGATTCCTGTTTTGTGCAAAGCTTGTCTTATGGTGCATTGAGAAATGTGTGTCAGCTCTTGGAGTCCATTACATCTCAACTTTAAGTAAGGCAAATAACACTCAGTTTCTGTATAATTTTCTGGATAAATCGGACTTTGTTTCTCAACTTCTGTTTCTCAAGAAGACTTGCGATATTGATACGTGGGACAGCTCTTAATATTCCCTGCTTCTATCTCTCGTAAAATATGCAGTGTTGGAGCAGAGCTTTCTTGGTTAGAATTCAAAATAGCACCAATAACACCATTCAGGAGTTTTCCGATGTTGATGTTAGTCTCATCCCGAATACCTAGTTGCAGAATTGGTAAAAAGTCCATACCGTAAAAGCTCGATAAGTACTTCGGGATATCTAAAGTTATTCGAGCAGGAAACCACAAATGCTTATCAAAATTCTTTTTTTTTATGCATTGTAGAAAGTACCGCTCGGATAAACGTTCTACACCGAAAAGAGCTTTCTTTTTGTTGGAATGTCCAAGGAAATATTTGAAAGGAAAAATCTGAAATAATAAATATTTTATGATTTAGTTTAGATGCTAAGAAACAACGAATAATATTTGGCTTGGCTTTTTGCTTGGGTTACATCAATGTCACATGAAAAATCTCAACATAATTATATGTCTTAAATAAAATATTTATCCCAGATGAAGGCCAGTTGAAGTATTTCTTCATACGCGCGTCCTAATTTTTGTTACTTAAAGGAACAAATAGACTAAGCTAATTTTCTTCTTTTATCATGTTTCTCCTAAATGAAACAAAGTCATGATCACATGACTTAAGAACTGCTAAGATGTAAATCTTGCCTTGAGAAAAAAAAAACTGTTTGTTACTGTAGTAATAAGTGTTCCTTCAAACTAAATATTTATTATAATTCTTCTCGTCTTCATTCTTTGTACCGTAAATTGTCAGCAATAGCATTTCTTTCAAAATGTAGTTCAACTTGCTTGCCAATGTATTAAAATGACTAGATATAATAGTGCTTATAGTAACGTAAAGAAAAATGACAAACACAGAATCTAAATCGGATTACCGGAGACAATTATTTATATCTACGCTGATGCCTTTAAGAGTAAACAATTGAAGTTTGTCCCTTGAGAAGTCCTCAGCCCAAGGCAAATGGACCTCGATAGGCTTGACTTAACACAAAACGCATTAAATTAAAAACATAATTCATAAAGTGATATTTGGCAATAAATCTAAGAAAGCTGATATAGAAAAGAGTAATAGATTTTCTTGGGAATATCTTATATACTCAGGAATGCAATAAAAAAAGTATAAATGTGTATAGAATATAAAATGCAGAGCTTCTATTAATAATTATGCCACTCTGCGGTGTGCACTCTGAGGAATTATCTCCAAAAATATCTAGCGAAACCGCATTAAAAAGTTTTTCAACACAAAAAAAATCTTTAAAAAACGTTTAACGTTGTTTCAACTGAACCCAGCATAGGGTAAGTTGATACATGAATGCGTCAAACTGATACGCACTTGAGTTTGATGTTACGGTGAAAGAACAAATAATGATATGAAGTTATAAATTAAAAATTACAGAAATTTGATTAGAAATCATAACATTAATCTAAAATATTTGAAATAATACTTAGAAGTTATTTAAACACTGCATTAGTCTTAGATAACATAGCCAGTACACTAACAGCTTACTTGTAGAATAAAAAATGAAAAAATAACTAATTTTATGTTATGATCATTCCCTTAAAGCATTTTCAAATAGTTCATTTAAATAAAGAAAAGTCAGTGATGTGAAAGGTTTTATTTTTAATGGTGCAGTTTGAGACAAAATATGAATCTGATTTACAGTTAACACACGTACAGGTAGGGCTATCCTTGCCACAATCAATATGTGAGCCCATTTTTTATATGAAATACATTGAGTCAAGTCTTGTCCTAGTTTAGCTGTTGAATAAATTTTCAAACAACCCAAACAAAGTTCATCTTCGTAAGTCTCCAAATCTGACTGACTTTGGTTTACTTTTTCGGATATGAGCTTCAAGAGGAATTTCTCCTCTTCCAATGTTTTGTTTTGTTTCTCTTGTAAAATCTTGGGATCACTGAAAAGAAAAGAAATAAAAAAGAAATCACATGATTAAAAACTTGTGGGTTATTTTAACACACCGTATGAACCGGACCCAAGCAAAAAGTATCAACTTGACCCTAACGACGCCACTACACTAACCGTAAAACAGCGCAAAAACAACCAAGAACATAAACAAATTTTGCTAGCAGAAATCTTGCCACCTGTTCAAAGACAAAGTGATATCTTGACATATACTGTAGAATGAATAAAATAGCGAGTGGGAGAACTCAAAGAACAGCCTAAAAATTTAGTTATGGTCACGAAAAAGCAAGATTGACGAGTAAATCAATAGCGTACAACAGAGTCTTCTGCGCACGTTCTACGAATGAGCACCAAATAAAAGTTTTCTTCACCGCCTCTTCATCTTTTAGTGCACATGCGTTCAGAAAAAAAAGGTACTGTATCAACTTGACCCAGTATCAACTAGACCCGGTCTCCCCTACTATTACATTTCTGAAACACAAGAAATGTAATAGTAGGGGATATTCTAAGATATTCCAAGCTGACAGATCGGGACAGACGTATAGTGAATCATCCCACCTATCCTTAACATTTTCACTGTCAGTCTGAATAACATTGCATTATTCGATTTCGTTAAATTTTATATGCACAGAATCAATATCGAAAGTTCATTTTTAATTACAACCATCGAAATTGAAATTGAGAGAATGTGATGAAAACGATTGGAATTCAAAGGGTTAAAGCACAGAGTGATCCCAAAACTAAAAGCAATAGTTCCTCAAAATCCGACCTGAACAGATATCTCCAGATCTTAGTATTTATCATCACTGTACAAAGATAGCATCTTCATGCTGAAAAGTTCTTACTAAATCATGTGTAATATATACATTTATTCCACATAGAATATTTTGCAATTCAGAATTTTCTTCGACCTTTAAGAATCTAAATCTATATTATTGGCATACAGGATGTCCCAAAAAGGTTGTAACACGCTTTAATTTTTCTTTATCTAATGGGGATAAGAGGGCAATATATATTGAAAAAATGTTCAAAATAAAGTAGGAAAAAATACTGTGAGAGAAAAAAAAAAGTTCTTGCTATTAATCTCCAAAAAGTTACACCTTTTTAAATTTGCATACGATCCCCGTTCGAAAAAATTCCCAATTAGTAAATTGAGGCACATATACTAATCACTAAGAATACTAATCAGAGGATGTACAAAATTCATTTATAACCTAAAGGGTGTCACAGGTATGTAGATAAATATATGCAGACTTAAACAACTTTTCAATGGCTCTCGAAGGGGAAAAAATTATGTTGGGTTATCATGTTTAAGGGGTCATACGGAAATTACAAAAAGAAAAAATTATAGTTTGAAAAAAGAAACCCGCTTTTAAAGCAATATAAACTAAAAAGTAAAAAATAACCTTTAAATGTCCAGATTTCGTTTAACAGCAATATGATGTCCCAAATCTAACACTTTGAAATAAGTTTAAAATCATAATAAAGTGATTGACAAAATAATAACTTTAATGTTAATCAAGCGTGAGTTGCTTGATATTGGTTACCTTAATTTTCTTTAATTTATTTCGAGTTATTTGTAATGACTGTCGCTATGAAAATGTAAATTATTCCATTACCGTAAGAATATTTCATTGCAATCATGCGTATACATACAGATGAAAAGAACAAAAGCGTATTAAAGTAAAGAAAGGACACCTTTATTAATGTAATTATGCGAGATCCTGTAAAAAAACTCTAAATATTATTTCCATCCTGTACATCACATATGGGCAACCGCCGGCCCGCGGGCCGGATGTGGGCCGCGACAGCTTTTGATCCGGACCGCGGAACATTTGAAAACTCCGTATAAACCATTCAGTATCCCATATAAATCCCAATTATACGGCCCGCCACTTCGCTAAAATCCGGAAGTTTGGCCCGCGACTTCGCTAACATCCTAAAGTTTGGCCCACAGCTTTTTAAAGGTTGCCCATACCTGCTGTACATGAAAAGCAAACCTTTATAAATGTCTATATACGTATTTATTGTATTGCTTGAAACTGATCAATCTCTCTTAACTGCCTAATCCCGTAATGTGTTGGAATGATGCCGCGTACTTTATTTTCAATGGAAAGCTTTATTTTGTAATCTTTAATAACCTGTATCAATTTTGTTTTCTTTGAGAGAGATGAATGTCTCTAAATTGAGCTTTAAACAACGGCTGCCCATAGTAATATATTGGAATTCTTTTGCATGTATCTGTAAACAAACTATAAATGCTAAGTACATCATCTTCAATATTATTGTATTGGGATCTATTCTTTATGCACCTGAAAAAAAAAAAAAAATGCGGTTATTAACCAACCCAAGGGGCAACTTTTCCCCACTAGGCTTTCATGAATATCGAAAGTCGGTGCAAAAATGCATATTCGGCACGCCCTTCTCTACGTGCCAATGTCACTAGTATAGCTTAATGATTAGCTGATTTAATCAAAGTCGTTGAATAGATGTATAAAGCTTATCTAAACAACTGTTAAAGAAACATAACTTGTGTATTTTAAAAGCTGATTCTAGTTAAAGTTTTGGGTAATGTTATTTATATAAAAAGGCTAGGTACGATTAAATGATTGTTTTTCATTTTCGTTTTTTTTTTTTTTTTTTTTTTTTTCGCCTGCTTGAAGTGAAACCAAGATTTTCGTTTTAGATTTCAATGCTTTTCCCTTTCCCTTCTCTTTCAGATGGCAATTTCAATTTTATTCTAGAGTCAAGAAATAAATAACTTCCTATAAGCTCCCTTCTCGTTTACGGGGATTGAATAAATTCTCTTTAACAAAGGGTTTCGACGACAGGATATCCATGTAAACGTAAATTTACCGATTTCGTTGAAAAAACTTTTAATATTGCAAAGTTAAATGTGAAAGAATACCTCTGTTGTAAATTATTTTTTCATTTACAAAATAACTGTTCAGTAAAATTTCTTTTGCAGTATTTTGTATTGTAACAAGTAAAAGAGATTTCTCTCTTTGGAAGAATCACAATCCAGGATTTAAGTTTAAAAACTTTATTTGAAACAAGTTTTTTCCCCCAAAAAAAGTATTAAGTTGTTGTAATTTTGAATTAAATACACGACTGCAGAAATAGAAAGAAAAAATAACTAATGCATTAGTATCTAGCGACATTTTTAGGGAAGCTCAAATTTTAGCATTTTTTCTGTCGATCGTAAAAACAGTTGCGCGCTATTCTATTTCCTAAATTATTTCCTGAAATAATAAATTTAATTTCCTCGTATGCTTAAGGTGAAAAGTGACACATGTGAATCTTTCGCATTTAATAGATATTTTACTTAAATATGAATCTATTTCCATTCTTAATATCACTGATGTCGAACATTTATTTATCATTGCTAGCATCAGCACAAATCAGAAAGTGTCATAAGAATTCTCGATAATTAATGGGCTAAATTTAAAGCTAATGACATGAGCTACGGGAGTATTCAAAGTACATTTTTTTAATATTATTAAGAGACTTGACTTTCAATAACATTTTGTGTAGTTTTGGTGGTCAGAAACTTTGTACGTATTATATAGACCCTTTAAAGAACACAATCTTTAATTTTTCTCCTTAAAATACTTTTTTCTTCTTCAGAAATCCTGAATTTTTTGAATTGTTTTTAGTTTATTCTAGGCAATTCCTCAAGGTAACGGGTAGCATAAAACACTTGTGTAATATTGCAGTCATAAATATTTAAGGTTTTAAGCGAAATATTCTGAAGGGGCTTCTTTTGGTGGATTAGATAAAGAAATTTCCAGAATAGTTTTACCGTTTTTTAATCTACCCGGTACTCACGGATGTACCCTGAAAAAAATTACGGGGAGGGTCCAAAACCTTTGGGGGGTGGGTCTAAACATTAAGAAGACAGAATTTTTCACAGAAAAACTTCATCATTATTATTTTGTAAACAAAAACAGAAATTTCAGAAGGGGTCCCGGACCCCCTGCACCACTCTCGGGGTACGTCCTTGCCGGTTCTTGTAATCATGCAGGCTCTTCTACATACACTGCTCAAGAATAATTAAAGGATATTGAGGCTACTTGAGGTTACACTGCGTAAAAAAAGAAGAAGGACATTTAGATTTTTTAGAAAAATAAGGAACCTTTTATTTTTACTGAATTTTTTTTTTCGTAATCAACATTTTACAATTCATTTAATAAGAAAATATCAATATCATAACCATGATATTCAAAAGTAAAACATTAATGACAAGAAAAATAATTCTACCACTTGAAACTCTGTAAAAAAAGTAGAAGGACAGTAACCCATTGAATAAAATACAAGCGATGTTAGTAAGGAATACTCTTCCCATCAGATTTTATAATTGCGAATATTCTATTTGGCAGTGAATCATACAAAGATTGGATGTCTGTTTGGCAAAAATGATCCTATTTTGGCAAAAAAAGATCTATTTCAGGCGTACCCGGGGCCGTCGCTAAGCAACGGGCCTGCGCCTGAGTTGCCATCGCTAAAAACGAGTTAATCATTGAGGCCTGTTTTCGTCATTCGCAGTGTTCTATTTTATTATTCTAAGTATTATATTATTTTATTATTTTAAGTATTATATTATTTTATTATTTTAAAACATTTTTTTGTAGTTTTGTCGTACTAAAGAACTTTAGATGTAGGTAATCGTTTTATGAATCTTGCGCCGTTTTCTTTCATAAAAATTTATCATAAAATTCGAACATTTTGCTCTGAATGTAAAGGTAAGTGAACACTTTTATAATTTATTTAGAAATTCTAAAAATATGTATGTAAATCATGTTTAGTGAATAATTATTCATGTGTTATTTATAGATAAATTATTTTAATCAGAAATCGTATTACTTGTGTAGTTTATTCTTGTAAATAAGCATGACGTTGTGATACTAGTTAGACAATTTAATTTTGCCAGTTGAAAATGTTATTTAACATTAATTACAGTAAATTATAAATTATTGATTTTTACTCGTTTTATAGAAACTTCAAATGTAGTTAATATTTTGTACAAGCGTTCATTATGCTTACTCAATTCCAAAGTTCGATTGAGAAAGCGACAAAAGAATAACATATAATACATGAAATGTCTTTATTAAAGAATAATTAATTCACGGATCGCGCTATAGAGCGTATTTTATCAATTTTCTCCAATATATAGAATATTCCGAAAACACAAATGCGCATTAATACATCATTTGTTAAAGATTAATGTTAAATTGTTTAAAATAACGTAGGAAATACGACTAATGAAATATTCATTATAAAATGTCTTTCTCATTTCTCTATTCAGTTATTTTAAAGTATATTAAATATCCACTTGTGAAACTAAAATAAGCAATCGTGAATGATGAGAGTAAGCGCTACTTTGTTTTTCCTTCAAATTATATGCATCTATTTTCTTAATGCCAATATGTATCATAGCAAATAAATTAATAATGAGTTCGTACTTGAATTAGTAACACAATTACTACTTAAAACTACATTAAATAACGTTTGAAAGCACTGGGAAGCTTAAGAAATGCCTGATGTATACGTGAAGACTTGAGCATCTAAGCCTCTTTGGATGACTCATCAAAATACACGCGCAGGCCCGTTGCTAATTGCGAAGGCCCCGGCGTACCTCGTACTGGTCCAAGGTACACTACCATTGAAGTAAGTGTAGTATTTAACAAAAGAATTTTAATGAAATCGTCTGCTTTCTGTTAATTACTGCATTTTTGTTTTCTGTTTTAATTCAATGGCATAATTAAGAATTTTAGTTATTATTCCAAGATGTTTTGAAGACAGAATTATTCTAGTTTTCCAGCAATAAACTCCGTTTAGTGTAATTTCTCTGATGTTTTTTTTTCTTGCTTTACGCGTGACAAGTGCATATAAAAATGATGGTAAATGTGTTAGAGAGATTGTTCATATACTGCACCAGGGTTTCCGCTACGATCGCATTTTTAGCAAAATGCGAAAAGACTACACAAAAAAACGAAAATGAAACAAGACATTTTCGCTATTTTGCTAAAGCCTTTGTTTTGAATAATAATAAAAACATATTTTATTTGTTATTTTCTTTATTCTTAAAATTTTTCTATAGTAAAACCAATAAAGTATGGTAAAAGCTTGATATAATGCAGTTCCTATAAATTACAACTAAGACATTTAATTTACTATAAATTTCAACAATATTCAGTGTATGTTATGTTGGGCTTGTACTGTCTTAAAATTAAACTTGTTTTCTCTTAATGATAAGTACGGTTATTAATTTTCATTTCAATTTTTAAAACATGTTTTTTTACTGCTGTGTATTACTTCTTTAAAGATATCATTTCTATATTTTGATATTTAATTTACAAGTGTAAATGAAACACTATTAAGTCATCGGAAATGCTATTTGAGCTTGTATTTACAGACCTATTGGTATTTTAGCATGAAAATGTCATTATATCTTAATTCTTTAAAGGTGTCACGCCTACATTTAATATACAAATGTAAATGAAACACTATTAAGGCATCGAAAATGCTATGTGAACTTGTATTTACAGGTATTTTAGCATTTTGCTAAAGCTTTTTTTCTGATTTTAGCTTTTATGCTAAAGAACTTTTGAACTCAGCTCAAACCCTGTACTGCACGTCAGCTCTAATACAGCTTCTAACTTTATCAGAAATCCAGTTAGAAACAAAAAGAGAAAGAAGACTGACAGACCTAAAAAGTTAACGCCTCGCTATGAAAGAAAAGTTGCTCACGAGCTTAAAAAGTGCAATGGAAGTATTGCAAAGGCTCGACTTCAAGCAGGACTTACTTATGTGTCAAGGCAAACAGTTTACAACTACATTAAAAGATCCAAAAAATTCATTTTCAAAAAGCGGAAGCATCATCCAAAGTGGAAACAAACACATATTGATAACCGTTTATCTTGGACTAAGGAACGCATGTCATGGACTACAGAATGGACTACTGTGATATTTTCAGATGAGAAGAAATTCAAATTAGACGGTCCAGATGGTTACCAGTACTACTGGCATTGGCTGAAGAACGAAGAACAATTTTATTCAACTCGACAAATGGGGGAAGGAAGTTTGATGGTCTGGTTAGCAGTTGGATATGAAGGAAGAACAAGTCTGGTCTTTCTGAGTAGTAGGCAGAAGCATACAGACTATATTCAGCTGCTAAATTCTGAGATTCTTCCTTATGGCTCCGAATTAGGGGGAAAAGAGTGGATCTTTCAACAAGACGGAGCCTCCATTCACACCGCTGGTGGAGTTAAAAACTGGTTCGTTTCAAAAAATGTGCAGGTTTTACCCTGGCCAGCTAAAAGCCCTAATCTTAAAATAGTAGAAAAAATCTGGGCAATACTTGTTCGTCGTGTATATGCTGGTGGGAAAACAGTTTGAATCCATCACTGAGCTTCGAGAAACATTGAATAGCTCATGGGATCATTTTTGCCAAACAGACATCCAATCTTTGTATGATTCATTGCCAAATAGAATATTCGAAATTATGAAATCTAATGGGAAGAGTATTCCTTACTAACATCGATTGTATTTTATTCATTGGGTTACTGTCCTTCTACTCTTTTTACAGAGTTTCAAATGGTAGAAATTATTTCTGTTGTCATTAATGTTTTATTTTTGAATATCATGGTTATGATATTGATATTTTCTTATTAAATGATCTGTAAAATGTTGCTCACAAAAAAAAAATTCAGTAAAAATAAAAGGTTCCTTATTTTTCTAAAAAAATCTAAATGTCCTTCTACTTTTTTTACGCAGTGTATGCTCTCCTACCCGCTGGACAACACGATGATAGCAATTGGAAAAGAGTAGCATTCATCGTTTGGTTTCTTCTGACTATCAACCTCAAGTACTGGTCCTCACTTGGCGTTGTTTCTACTCTGTAAGCTCTACCTGGTCTTCGGTTTGTATTTGAAGTTTCTAGAAAGCAGTTACATCCTGGCTCTTCCCTTGCTTCTAAGCAACCGATGGTTCTCTACACTTACAATTCAGTTCAATGATTTCTTCCAGACATCGTCCTCACTAACACTAAGCACGCAAAGCAAGCAGATTAATCCTTTTCACCCTTTCTTCGCATGCTTTTATTACTACTTCCATCTGATTGTATGCATTTTCACAGTTCGACAACTGCTAGGGAAATACTTTTTTCAAATTAGCGTTTCTGACAGCAGACCAATCACCGTAAAATGAAATGCACAAGTCGTAATAGGGAAAGATCTGTTATCTGTATAAGAGGCAGATCACAAAAGCTCTTCATTCATTCGAAAGTCCCTCAGCATCTAGGTGTTTGATGAAAATACCGCAGTATGTTGTTGAAGCTATTTATGTGAAGTTAGATGCAATGTGTCAATAATTAATGGCAAAATATCTTAAAACATCAATAGAGTTCTTACGATCATGGTTGAACAGTTGAATGGCTCGATGCTGGTCAAAATATCACTACTGTGGCCAAAATAACGGGAGTGTCAAGAAGTTCCATTTTGCGGTTAAAAAAGACTGCTAAATGGGGGACTGCTAATGGGGGCTATGCAAAAGCATGCCGGTGCTCGTAAAAGTAACACCAGAACTCAAGAAGATTATAGAGGGTGTATTACAATTTCCTCCCGGGTTTGGAAGGCTTATAAGTATATATATAGTATATTACCAATAAAGCAACAAAGTTGACTTTATTGGAGGAAGAAATATTACAAGTTTTATTTCACAAAAGTCCAATATGGGAACCTTTCGTAACAGCGAGGGATTGATGCAATTTGGCCGGGGGTGGGGGTGAGCGGTGAGGTCAGTTAGTTTGTCGGTAGAGGTGTTTAGTTAGAAGATTGGCATATACATCCATTTTATGGAAATAAAATAGGATTTTTTTACATTAAATTATTTTTTCTCACTTAGGGCGGTGGCCCCTCTGCCCCCGCCCCATAATCCGTCCTTGTTCCGTGATGCTGAAGATTCGACAAACTAACTACCCTCTCCACCCCAACCCCCCCCCCCCCCGACAAAATTGCATTAATCCGTCGTTGTCACGAAAGGTTCACAAATTGAACTTTTGTGAAATAAAACTTGTAACATTTCTTTCTCCAATAAAGTCAACTTTGTTGCTGTATTGGTAATATCTATTTTTTATAAGCCTTCCAAACCCGGGATGGAATTGTGATACATCCTGTATATTTTCAGTGGCAAAAAAGAACAGGCATCTCACACTGAGTCAGACAGTGCAGAACTTTACGCACGTTACCAGTACAAATATATCAGTCTACGTCACTTCGATGTAACTAGTTTAAGAACTCTTTCGAAACTTAATCAGAATAACAGACTTTCAAGCAAAAAATACGCCACGCACGAAATAATTCCTCATTTTCTCATATTTCCAATTAACTGGGGATTAGCATTTGATGTTACGTATTATTAATCACAAATTTTCACTATTGCATCCTGAAATCCATTAATCAGAATGCTATTTTAATTTTGTCAAATAATTAAATGAACATTTAGGTATTAAAAGGTAAGCGACTAAGAAATATCAATTAAGAAACTTTTTACAAATTTTAAAGTAAAACAACATTTTGAAATTAATTAGCTGATTCGCGAAGTTTTTGAAAACAAAGTTTTTTGTCTGCGTTTTCTTAGCAACGAAAGGATCGAATAATTCTGCAGTAAAAGAAGGTATCAATTAAAATTAAAGGACAAGTAGATTAAAAGTTCATTGCATCTGCTATGGGTAAGACCATAATAAGCATGTGCAACTTCGGGTAAATTAAAACATTGCCAGACATACGAAGGAAAAACTGCAAAATAGCTGCAGTAACATTAAGAATCTGAGAATTTGTAAAACTCCAGTAAGATAACGTCTGTTTGTTTTATTTTCCTAATCTAAGAACTCTAAAAATTAGCTTCTTTTTCATTTCATTCTTGAATTTGGCATCTTAAGTGGCAGTAGTGGATAGAGTAGTGGCCGTAGTCAGAAAAAAATTTAGGAGGGGGTTCAAACGGGGGAAAAGGTAGAATTTTTCACTAAAAGCTTCATCATCGTTATTTTGTTAACAAAATTGAAGTTTTGGGAGAAAAAGAGAGACTGGACTCTCATCCTTAAATAAATCCTTGATAATGGATTCTTTTACTACTATGGTAAAAATAATGATAAAGATGAAATTAGTTTCTAATTCTTAATTCTAATTCTAAGTCAATTTTACATCATTCTGATGTCACGAATTTCAAATTGCATCACAAACTTAGTGAGAGTAATGCGCTTTATGCAAAAATTACTTCACTAGGGGTTACATTTTCGACATCCATGATTGCCAAAAAAATCACGAAACAGTGAATATTTCAGATAGATATTTCTACGTCTTTGATATCAACAATATTTTAAGATATTTTTGTTCAGTAAAGTTTTACCAAGGTGGTCTGCAGAATAACTGAGATTACACATCGTTCACGACTTAGAAATTTGAAGATGAATAAAACAGTTTTTCACACCATGTGACGTTATTTTAGAGCTTAAACGATAAAGACAAAGTTTATCTTGCAGGAGCACTTTGAAAATAAATAGATTTGTTTGCAAAACACTTTTTACGTTCTTTTTTATCTCAAGTAACGTTCACATAGTTTTTGTGTTATCATTTTGCAGTTCCGCTGTATACTATCTCTATCTAATGCAAAGTTTGTGTCACTAGTCATATTTTCAGTCAGTTAAGAATTTCTCATATTTTGAAATTTCGTAAATATGGAATTAATTTCACTTATTTGAGTAAGTAAACATTTGATTCCTTCCGTATGAAGAACAGGTACGTAGATAGTCAGTTATTAAAACCTGCTGTTAATGAAAATCTTATTAAATTTACAAGTAAAAATCATGTATTTTTACAGTGATTACATGAGAAAGTTAACAATTATTCCTCTATTTTTTAATTTTAAAAATTTAATTTAAGCTTGTTTGTGATTACGGCAACCAGCGCTAGGGCGATCTGCCAAGGATGAAGGGGTGCCTTGGTAAGAGGACTTTCTAAGTGGTTCTAACGCGTATTCACGTTACATCTGGAGAAAACCTACCAAAACTCCAGACTGTTAGATCGACAGCCGCGCGATACGACCCGAACACGGGGCCTTCACACTTCGGCCGTCTACCATTTTCAGTGACATTGCCACGGTGAGGCAAATTTAATTTAAGATATGTGCTCTTTCTCTTCATGTTATATAAAATTTCAGCAACGCTTTCTAGTGAATACCACGTAACGTGTAACATTTATTAATAAGAAGTTAGTAGATGATATTTTTACTACACACCATAAAACTTTGGATTGTACATTAAGTCACGTAAAAGAGTAAATAAACAACAAAATTTCGGTCAATGTTGTAAATAAGCGTGAAACAGAGCATGTCAAAATTCTCTAGGAATCAGGAATACTTTTTAAGGGCTGAAAATATGAGGCTCACATAAGATATTTCATAAGCAGTAATATTAAAAATAAAAAAATCAAATGAAAAACAAATATTTTTGAACTGAATAAAAATAATGTTCAAGCAATTTTGAACCATCAAGGAATGTCTCTCAGCCATGGAATTCACAGAAATGTTTCTTCAGATGTGGCAGAAAATTCGATTTGAAAGAAAAAATAGTCGATTCTGAAAAATGATTAAATGAATTGAATGACATTTGTATAGCGTTGAAAAATGATTTCGCACTCCAACGTTGTTCTTTAAAAAATTTACATTTTCTATCATAAAGGAAGATTTATAAAGTAGCCTGTAAAACAATGTACGACAGGATTTTTTTTTACTTTTATCAAAGATGAAACACTGAAAAAAGTACTTTTCAAGTAGCTGCATACATCTGCAGAAATTTGGACAGTGTTTCAGCAACAAGTAATAAAACTTTAACGTAGCCTATTTTATATTGCAGAAATAAATTTTAAAAATATAAAAACGCTTACATATGATGGGAGAAGGTGTCCTAAAATGATCCCCTTGAGGAGAAAACTTGTATAAAATAACATAAACAATTAAATAAAGCTTTGCCTCTTTTAGCCCAGGCAAATAAGACTTTTGCTGCCCGAAAAATAGTGCAGAGCTGGAGATGATTTTAATCCACCGTTGGCATTCCAAGTAAGTGCTGGGTGGGTTTTGCGAAGTAAATTTAGGTGGGCTTCACTTTTAGGAGCCAAAAAACCGCGAAATTTTGGCACTTTTTTCAGTTTTTCTCATATACCTTAAAAATGGTGCATCGTACCGCAAAGGGATTTGTTACAAAATTAAAGAGCATGAAATTCCGCGTCTAATGAGTCCTTAAAAGTTAAATTCGGTTCAGCGGTTTAGCCACAATCGATTATCAAAAATGGGCAATTTTTGCCAACTTGGAGGAAAAGCCGGTTTAACGCCTGTAATTCAAAAACGGCCAGCCCAAATGAATAAACGCAAAGAGCTACCACATAGGTCAAGTTATTCGAACTTATATATACTTATGTTTTGCATAATATCATTATATATATATATATATATATATATATATATATATTACCGTTCGGTTTAGATATGCACTTCCAATTTGAAAAATGTTTTAAAAAAGGTAAAGAATGTTTTTACGTGCTTTTCAAACCAAAAAAACCCATTTAGAAAAAAATTACAAAAATTAAATTTTTATACGGTCCCCAGGTCCTATCACTTATATTTAGGAAAAGATGCAGTGCACAAAAACAAAGTAAACACAAAAAATTTCATTTTATTACGATAAAAACTGTCCGAGTTATGGAACTTTGAAAATCATACATTTCATCCATTTTCTTGGCCAATTTCAAGAAGCTAGTAAGGGACTGTCTCCAAAGTGAAATTAATTGGAACTCTGCCAGGAAACTTTCGCTCTTGCACATCACTCTTATGTAAATCGTTTTTAAATTTAAAACTACATACATTACGTTAATATTACAATAATTGAGTACTTAAGAAATAAAATTTATTCTGTGTACGTGTAAAACATAGATAAAATAAAATATTTTGGACGAAGAAAACTTTTCAAAAGCAGTTCCGAAAAAATAGGCTTATTTGCCTGCGGCTTCAGACTGATTTGCTGCGGTACTGATCATGGCGAACGTTAAAAATCTGTTGTGTAGTCGCTTGCAATTGCATACAGTCGCATTCTAATATTACAAATTCTAGTACGGGAGAACGAGATGTATACAAATGAAGAACACTGCGAAATGATACTGTTGTATGGGCAGAGTAATAGAAATAAGAGAGAGGCGGTAAGACTTTATGCCATTAGCGAGCCAGAGCGAAAGTTTTCTGGCAGAGTTCCAATTAATTTCACTTTGGAGACGGTCCCTTACTAGCTTCTTGAAATTGGCCAAGAAAATGGATGAAATGTATGATTTTCAAAGTTCCATAACTCGGTCAGTTTTTATCGTAATAAAATGAAACCTTTTGTGTTTACTTTGTTTTTGTGTACTGCATCTTTTCCTAAATATAAGTGATAAGACCTAGGGACCGTATAAAATTTTAATTTTTGTAATTTTTTTCTAAATGGGTTGTTCGGTTCGAAAAGCACGTAAAAACATTCTATACCTCTTTTAGAACATTTTTAAAATTGGAAGTGCATATCTAAACCGAACGGTTCGGGAATTAGCTATTGGGTCACATTAAGGCTGGACACCCTGTATAATGATATTATGCAAAAGAAGAAGAAAAAATTAACCACATTACATTGGTCTATGTCTATACTATTTACTCGAATTTAAATCTACCATTCTATAATATTATTACATACAATTGGTATGTTGTTATTACATTATTATATGGCATTCATTCCCTGGGACCCCTACCAATAGCCATCAGGCTTGCTCCTTTTCCTTCGCCACTACGAGCAGTGAACTGCAAAGTGAAGATTAACGGTGGAGCGGTCCCAGTCAGCCCTAATACAATTTTCTGCAGAATCCCTGTTCGCATGAAATCACCAAAGGAGCTAGAGTCATACTTGATGAATGAGCAATGTGAATTAGCTCCCTATCCATTATCTTTTTTCGATGACAGTGGAATGCGGAAGACTAGAAAATCCGATCTCTGTAAGCTGTTCAGTCCAATCGATGCTAATACAAGCAATGCTATTTTCGTTGTTGATGGCGGGTTCTTGTTACATCGATTTATGTGGAATACCAATGAAAAATTTTCCACTATCATTGAAAAATATATCAACTATGTTAAAAAACACTATGGGTCCAATTGCACCATAGTGTTTGATGGACACCCTGAAGATGGTACGGAGAAAGGCATAAAATCAGCTGTGCGTATCCGAAAAGCCCGTGCTATATCATCAGCATTTGTTTTGTTTGATGAAACTACGAGTGCAACAATGCCGGAAGAACGTTTCTTATCAAATGAAAGTAATCAGAAACGTCTGACATCCAGAATTACGAATAAACTGACTAGTGAAGGTTTTCGGGTCAAGCAAGCCATCGAGGACGCAGATCTCTTGATTATAACAACTGCATTAGAAACATGTACACTTGAAAAAAATATGTTCATTGCCGGAGAGGACATAGATTTATTGGTCCTGCTGACAGCCTATGTAGCTCTCTCATCTGCAACGACTCTTTTTTGCAATATCCATCTCTTAAAACCTGGTAAAAGGAATCAGGATACCGTGATTTATGATCTCAGGCAGTGTAAACTTTCAGATGGCACAAAAAAACAACACTTATTGTTTCTGCATGCCTTCAGTGGGTGCGACAGTACATCCCCTCTCTTTCGACAGGGCAAAATAAAATTTGTAAAGAAATTACAAAATAACTTCAGCCTTCAAAATGCAATAGCCATTTTTTCAGATCCCGATGTAACACCTGGACAGGTTGGTGAAGCAGGAGTTAAGTTTATTGTGTATGTATACACGGGCGGCAGCGAAACATCGCTAAATTTCCTAAGGCTACAATTATTTTAAAAATCCCTCCCAAAAAGTGCATTCAATTTAGCTTCTTTGCCTCCCACAGAAGCGGCTGCTCGGCAGCACTCCCTGAGGGTCTACTTGCAAGTGCAGGCTTGTTAGAAAAAATTTCTAAATCCAGAGCAGTGGGGATGGACGACCACCCGAAACTGTCTGATTCCGTATACATGTCGAAATTCCCTCACCGCAGAAGCGGTCATAGAAGACGCGCCGTACGATTGCGATTTTCGAGAGGAAGAAGAGGAGGAGAATCCCTTCCCTGACGATGATGATGAAGAAGACTTTAATGTCGATGGTGCATTTTTGCCAAAACGACGAAAGACATCATAAGTAACTTATGCACATAGTCTAAGAGCCAGCTTAAATCTGACAACACATTTTTTCCGGTATCTGAAATTTCGTCCAGTGAGACTTCTATACCCAGTAAACAAGCAATGGGTACTAGCTAAGCCCGGCCGCGGTGGGTTTGGGGTCCCTCAGGTGAGTCAGGTATGAAAATTAAGTAAATTTTTAAAGTATTTTACGGCGTCTACCGTTTTATTATGTTATAATATACTTCTAGAAAAATTGAAAAATAACTATGGCTGCTGATTTTAAAGGTTGCAACATCCTGGCAGCCACTTTTCAAAATTCGGGGGGAAAAAAAATTTAAGTATTTTACGGCGTCTGCCATTTTAATATATTATTTATTGAACTATTTTAAGCTAATATTGAAAATGGCTGTCATTGTTTCCGGTTGTAACTATCCAGTTTACAGCGAAACATTACCTGCAGTCCGTGCATACGTATGTCCGTGCGTACGTATGTCAGTTGTAATTTTCACATTCGTAAAATCTATATAACATTAAAATTATATTAGTAAATATAAAAATTTTTATAAATATACAATTAAACGAACACATCTACTACTTTAAATGTGCATAATAAGGAAAAAAAGGTTCATTATAAGGCTGTAACAAATATAAAATTTTATAAAGATGTAAAAAAAATCAAACATTAATTAGATATATTCATTATTCATATCAGAATATATTTATTTTTGGAAATAATCTATAATGATGAAATAATGATGAAATATTTTATAATTAATTTTCATCTTCGGAATCATCTCTAGAAAGTGACAAGTCATCTTCATCCACCAAGTCAGATTCTGTAAAAATAAAATACAAATTTTTAAATAAGCTTATGATAATTAAAATGCTGTTACAATAAATATTACAATGCTGTCATTACCTTCAGGATTTAGAATTAAGTCGCTGACAAAGCAAGGAAGTTGGTCTCCTTCGAACCACTTAAATACGTAACGGTTTTCCATCTCCATCCAGCCATATTCAAGGGGATTCAGTGATGTGGGCTCTTTCGTATGAGCATTTTTCCAAATGCTGGAAATATAATGCGTCCTTAAAACTTGTTGGTACAGTTCAGGTTTACACGGAGGGATCAAGCTTGCATCAAAGCTTCGGACTTTTTTATTAAAATTTTCGTTCATATCTACAGCCTTGTAGAAATTAACGAACAGTTTAAATCTCCCATCATCAACATCGATGGATTTTTTAGCATTGTACTTACTGCAAGTGTACTTCTGGATAACATTAAACAGTTCACGTAAGGTATCCTCAGTCAGGCCAATGTCACCGAAAGCAGCGAATGCTTTTTGAAATTCAACGTTATTTTTTAGTAACGTGAAAGGTTTCAAGGAAGCTCTTATTTAATTTTTCACTGTACATAGGGCAACGGATGATGTTTCGCCGTTTATTGGAAATAAACTGATCCATTTGAGTTTCAAAAATTGTTATTCATATAGATCCAATGACGGCAAAGTCGAGTCAAGTATCGTCGAGTATTTGTGCTGTGAATCTCATGAAGAAGCAGACAGTAAAATTGTTTTCCATGCTTGTAGCATTATTGATCAGTAGAATATTGTTATTAGAGGTTCAGATACTGATATTTTAATAATCATGCTGGGCAATATGGTTAACTTGAAAAATCCTTCTTCTCACATTTGGATGCTAACCGGGACAGGAAACAACGAAAACAATGTCAGCAAAATATATACACAACTTGGTCCACTTCTAGCTAAAAGCTTAATTGGCTTCTACGCTTTCACTGGTTGTGATTTCAATCCAGCTTTTTATAATCGGGGCAAAAAAAAAAAAAACCTTTCACGTTACTAAAAAATAACGTTGAATTTAAAAAGCATTCGCTGCTTTCGGTGACATTGGCCTGACTGAGGATACCTTACGTGAACTGTTTAATGTTATCCAGAAGTGCACTTGCAGTATGTACAATGCTAAAAAATCCATCGATGTTGATGATGGGAGATTTCATCTGTTCGTTAATTCCTACAAGGCTGTAGATATGAACGAAAATTTTAATAAAAAAGTCCGGAGCTTTGATGCAAGCTTGATCCCTCCGTGTAAACCTGAACTGTACCAACAAGTTTTAAGGACGCATTATATTTCCAGCATTTGGAAAAATGCTCATACGAAAGAGCCCACATCACTGAATCCCCTTGAATATGGCTGGATGGAGATGGAAAACCGTTACGTATTTAAGTGGTTCGAAGGAGACCAACTTCCTTGCTTTCTCATCAACTTAATTCTAAATCCTGAAGGTAATGACAGCATTGTAACATTTATTGTAACAGCATTTTAATTATCATAAGCTTATTTAAAAATTTGTATTTTATTTTTACAGAATCTGACTTGGTGAATGAAGATGACTTGTCACTTTCTAGAGATGATTCCGAAGATGAAAATTAATTATAAAATATTTAATCATTATAGATTATTTCCAAAAATAAATATATTCTGATATGAATAATGAATATATCTAATTAATGTTCGATTTTTTTACATCTTTATAATAATTTTATATTTGTTACAGCTTTATAATGGACCTTTTTTTTCTTATTATGCACATTTAAAGTAGTAGATGTGTTCGTTTAATTGTATATTTATAAAAATGTTTACATTTACTAATATAATTTTAATGTTATATAGATTTTACGAATGTGAAAATTACAACTGACATATATACGCACGGACATACGTATGCACGGACTGCAGGTAATGTTTCGCTGTAAACCGGATAGTTACAACCGGAAAAAATGTCAGCCATTTTCAATATTAGATTAAAATAGTTCAATAAATAATATATTAAAATGGCAGACGCCGTAAAATAATTTAATTTTTTTTTCGAATTTTGAAAAATGGCTGCCAGGATGTTGCAACCTTCAAAATCAGCAGCCGTAGTTATTTTTCAATTTTTCTAGAGGTATATTATAACATATTAAAACGGCAGACGCCGTAAAATACTTTAAAAATTTACTTAATTTTTATACCTGACTCACCTGAGGGACCCCAAACCCACCGCGGCCGGGCTTAGCTAGTACCCATTGCTTGTTTACTGGGTATAGAAGTCTCACTGGACGAAATTTCAGATACCGTAAAAAATGTGTTGTCAGATTTAAGCTGGCTCTTAGACTAATAATGATGTAAATTCAAATAACTTGAAAGTACATTCAAATAACACGCAAAGAGCTATGTGGTAGCTCTTTGCGTTAATTCATTTGGGCTGGTCATTTTTGAATTACAGGCGTTAAACCGGCTTTTCCTCCAAGTTGGCAAAAATTGCCCATTTTTGACAATCGATTGTGGCTAAACCGCTGAACCGAATTTAACTTTTAAGGACTCATTAGACTCGGAATTTTATGCTCTTTAATTTTGTAATAAATCACTTTGCGGTACGATGCACCATTTTCAAGGTATATGCGAAAAACTGGAAAAAGTGCCAAAATTTCGCGGTTTTTTGGCTCCTAAATGTGAAGCCCACCTAAATTTACTTCGCAAAACCCACCCAGCACTTACTTGGGATGCCAACGGTGGATTAAAATCATCTTCAGCTCTACACTATTTTTCGGGCAGCACGTTTTTATTTTGGTCTTATTTGGCTGGGCTATTTGCTATCATATTTCACATCATAAACATATTTTAGTGATATTTTAAAAGCACACTGAGTAATGAAAAAAAAATAGAATTTGAGAGTGTCCAAAGGATCATTTTACCCTTCCCTCAGCAAAGGGCAAAATGATCCTTCATTTGAAAATAATTGTAAATTTTTTTTAATCGGCAAAATAAAAGATGTGAAAGCAATTATGACTGCACATAATGAAATGAAATAAGTTTTAGTATCATATGGTACACATAATTTAATTTATGAAAATTTTAAAATAAAAAGTATCGCAAGCGATTAAATGGAATATCTTAAAATTATAATTCAAAAATGATGGCCTACATGAGCGAGCGCAGAAATAAAATAAATAATGTAATGGGGGAATCACTCATTTTTAGAATAGATGAGGGGCTGGCATGATGCCTGAGACCAGGTATTGGCGAATCTTTAGTCGGTGGATCATTTTACCCGACAGTAGGGCTGCCCACTTTAGGTCATATTACTGGATGACACCGAAAAACATAGAAAAAAATTACCAAATGTAAAATTCTCTTCTGAAAACACACTCCATTCAGTAAACCAAGTCATATTTCTGTACGTGAAAGATTGTATATCTAAATAAATAGAAAATTAGTGTTTTCCTTATAATAGATGTTATAAAATCCAATTTTTCGGAGAATTTTTATAGAAGCGTAATACTCTGACCTCTTGAATACTGCCATTTGTTCTTCTCAATTGCACAACTACTAGTTTATGTGTCACTCGGCAGATATCGCCACCTGTATCTAAGAAAACATAGGTGGATCGTTTAGCCCTTTGGGATCAGTTTGGGCCACCTTCCACTACATTTTTTTTCCCTTGTGTAAATAGCACTGAGTGAAAGAAGTATTATAATCACTAAATTTTCGATATTCAGATTTTTACGGAAAAATTCATTTTGGCCATACCTTAATCATTTTTTTCAAGTTTCTGTAAGAGGTCGGTACAAACTCTCAGAAAAGTATTAG
Organism: Cheiracanthium punctorium; assembly: GCA_038373885.1. Lineage (NCBI taxonomy): Eukaryota > Metazoa > Arthropoda > Arachnida > Araneae > Cheiracanthiidae > Cheiracanthium > Cheiracanthium punctorium. The sequence goes on from JAWZYV010002970.1 coordinate 282,993, forward strand.
AATGCAAGTAAAATTTCCTATGTCGATTTCATATTTAGGGTATTTGTATACATAAAATGTGAATCATGTAGTATACATTCACAAATTTTCATATTACTTCTGTTTGTTTTTTGAAAAATTAATCAGTTATTCCCAAAATTTAAATAGGAAGCTTGGTTCACACTCGAATATTTTTTTGAGTTGCTGTATGTACTATCCATTTTGACTAGAATCCTTACAGTTACAGTTCGGTGCAAGCCTCCATTTTTAAGAACAGAAGGATTTCGTCAACCTGTACCTTGGCGTGATTAACTCTCGCTTTGGTGCTTTCCAAAGGAAAATTCAAGGATGTATTCAAAAAGAGATTTTCCCAGTCTATTCTTTTCTTTCTAAATGCCGGTTCAGTGACCTAGAGCCACAGCTATTAGTCATTTCATTACGGGGAAGCCCATTATGTGGACCATCATAGCACCCTATGTGTGGTCTCCTAATTTTGAACCAATTCGTGATGAGAGACCTAGCACTTGAAATCAGCACCCCCAGAAGTATCGTTTGAACAATACGGACATTGGAGCCACGAACAGATATTACGTGCGCCAGCTCCAATTAGCGTACATGGTCACACAGCAGTCCAGCCAAGAGTGGAGTCCAGCCTCCCGAGCACTGGCCAAGCCGGTGTTGCTTCACTTTACATGTTCTTGTGCGAAGGGATCCCAGTCTATTCTAGACGTTATAATGTGTTTATACTGACTAAAGAATAATAAAATAAAAATATTATTATTATACTGAAAACTGCGAAGCATCCTATTTCTATCATAAGATAAACAAAGGCAGCAAATTATCATATTGGCGAATTGGGAATGAACTCTTGAAACTTCGCCAAAGTTCACTGCCTATCGCATTATTTTAGTAATATCTGAAGAAATTTTTAATTTTTTGTTATATTTCTGAGAGTGATTAGAGAATTTTGTTGCTAAAAAAACTTTGTTGTTCCTATTTTAAATTTCATTAATTAAAAAAGAAAATGATAATTTAACGTCAAAATTTCACAATACATCGCCACGCTAAATGAACACAGCGTTGGGTGCAACTTGCATCTATTAGGTACAAAACATCAGCTTACGTTAGCTCACATATCTAGGAGCCTTAATTTTGACCATCCCGGAATTCATACAGTCTACTTTCGGCATAAGATCTGTACATAGTTATGTATATATTGTTAACGGGAAACTCTGCATAGTTTTTGGTTTCTTCACTTAAGAGTCCAGCATATATGGAAAGTTCTAGTAATCAGTCCAGTTAACGAAACGAAACACACATTTTATTGATTCTGGAAGTTTGCCAAATAATCTTCAATATACAAACACAACTCACAAAAATTAACAAGAAAATAGCTCGATTTTTAACAGTCAGCTGATCGCAGTCTATCTCAGATGCTGCATCTCACATACAATGAATTCCTCCCACAGACTAATACACAGTGGAAATTTTCGAACAGAACTCTTGACTACTTCTCAGCATACAGCAATAAAGATTTCACAAACAGCCTTCAAAAATAAACTTCACAAAACTAGGGAGAAAGCATTGCTTATAATGACGCGATATAAAGAAGTTTAGATCTTCGGCTCACGGCAGCTAACGCATTCCCATAGAAAAGTCATAACTAAACTCAGGATGGGGCAAACTGCTCTTTTTAAAGCTTTTGGTGAAAATTTCCAGGAATTTCTAGATAATTCTTTTTTCAGGAACATTTCCTCTGGTGCCTCCTTTTCTTTTGAAGTAAATACAAAAAATATTACAAACCATCTGAAATAGTGCATTTATAGTTCTTCTACAGGAGGACTTAAAAGAATACCAATGCATTAAGCTCTATGAGTAGTCATTCGTTAAAGTGTGAAGAATGCATTTGAAAATGATTATGAGGAATGAAACACCATGTATCTGTATATGGCTGAAAGAACAAGATATTATGCTTTAATACACGAAAGTTACTGATTGTAATTTCATTACACACACACACACATATATATGAACGTACGTCATACATATATTGCGTAAGTTAAACTATTTTATATTATATATATATATATATATACATATATATATATATATCTAATATATAAAATTCTCCTGTCACAGTGTTAGTCACCTAACTCCTCCGAAACCACTTGAACAATTTTAATGAAATTTTCTATGTATATTCGTTAGGTCTGAGAATAGGTTTTTAACTATGTCTCATACCCCTAAGTCATAAATGCGGTCCACCCCAAAATGTTTAGCCCCAGAGTGCTATTAATTTCAATCAGGATTTCTGTGTAGACATTAGCGTGTCGAGTCACTTTTTAAATGTGTTTGCCAGATAATGTGGAGAGGGAGGGGGCGTTAATAAAATGTTGAAAGTCGCACAAGGTTTGGAATTTTTGGTAATTGATCGCTAAATGTGGTGCCAAAACGTGACAATTTATTATAAATATATTTCGCGTATAGTTAGAAAATGCCTGGCGTATATTGTAAAAGAGTTTTATTAGGCGATTTTAATATAGATTTTTATTCCGAAGAAGGGTTCTGTGGAACAAGAAAGGAAAACACGGTACACTCATGGATTATGATGCCCATTCCAAACAGCATTTAAAATGTCTTTGCGGTATAGTTGGAATATGCCTACAGGAAGAATATGCCTGGCGAAGATTGTAAAACAGTTTCTGTAGGCGATTTTAAGATAGATTTCGATTCCAAAGATGTGTTTTATGATACAAGAAAGAGTTGATTCCTATTTTGACGCCCCCACTCTCACCAACCTAAAAAATCCCCGTACTTTGGCGAGCTTTGCAGTCATGGGTCTCTGGGAGTTATGCACAAGTTTCAACGGTACTTACGTATTATCCCGGCGGTCCGCCATTACAAGCAATTTTTCACCAAGATAAATGCTGGGCACATGAAATTGTTGATGGTTTGGAATACGATTGGCAACGTATTTAAAATCTACGAAAAAGTAGTTTGGCGGAAGTGACCGCCGGGATAATACGTAAGTACCATTTCAACGCACCCAAAAGAACTAGGTGATAACTAAAGTAAACAAACTAGCGATAAACGCGCCAGTTAAGGAATTTGAAGACATTTAATTATTAAAACTACATTAATTGGTAATCCAAAATAAATAAAAATGTAACGGCATGCTGTACTTACATGTTGTTCCAAATCGCCATTTTAATTCTAAATTACGATTTCTACATAAATGCAAAAAATCGTCATGGTAACTGCATATGTTTAATCATCGCCTCCTTGGCGAGAGTCGAGGCGTTAAAGTAGGAAACAATATATAAAACGGTGAAGTATAGTTGTGATATACTTGGCGAAGATTGTAAAATAGTTTTAGTAGGCGATTTTAAGATAGATTTAGATTCCAAAGATGGGTTTTAAATAAGAAAGAAAATACAGCAAAGTCATGAATAATGATAACACTTTCCAACTTAATGAAATAAGGACGAAAAATAGGGACGACGCATAAATTATGATACTATTTTAATATATAGCACTATAGTGCGTATTTAAAATCTGAAAGTATTTCAGATTTTCATCCTTTTTTTTGGGGGGGGGCAAAATCTTTTATGGAATGACTATCAATAAGTCTCAAGGCCAAACTATGTCTGTTTGTGGATTAGATTTGAGCACACCATGTTTTTCACACGGACAGTTAAACGTGGCATGCTCTCGAGTGGGCAAACCATACAGTAGCCATCCAGTTTGTGTTATCTAAAGATGGGATAACAAAAAAATATTGTATACTCTATTGCGTTAAGGGATTGATATTATTTTTTAGTAAAATTATTGTAATTAGCGATGTATATAAATTTAAAGAATAAATTACAATGAATTAAAAATATATGTTTGGTATTGTGTTATTTTTATATTCCAGCATCGTTCACAGCGCTCCATGCCTCTTCCATTCATATACCACATCCTCACAAACTTACAATAAGTTAGTCATTTCTTTCTACTAAAATAATCCTAGGAATAATTTATATGGCAAAACAACGTCTGCCGGGTGAGCTAGTATATATATATATATATATTATATCTCTACTTATTATAAAAGAAGGTGTCTGTGTGTCTGTCTGTGTGTGTGTGTGTGTGTCTGTCGGCAGCGTTACGAACAAACGGCTACACCTAGAAACACCAAATTTGGTACTCGGGAAGATGTAAATATGTAGTTGTGCACCTCGAAGCGATTTTTTCAAAATTCGACCTATAATTTTTTTTATTTTATGTTTTATGCGATTTTTGGCATTTTTTCTCACCTAATTCGTAATAACGGCGGAAATTACGATCGCAGCAAAACGGCATTTGTATCATCGGATAGAGGAGGAAATTTTCTTTTAAAAACAGTTTGTTCTGAATACGTAACATGATTTACCGATTTTTAGGAATCTTTTTACTAAGCATTTGCTTCGCGCTTGTTTTTCGTAAAATAATTTTAAAACTGTCGCATCTTGAATTCTATCCGTCATAACTTTTAGATATTTTGACAAATCGTGAAACATTCTTTTCTCCCTCTTTTAAAATAAAAACGAAAAAATTATGTAAATAAGATGATTTTTTACGAATTTTAATGCAGCCTAATGTTTAGAATTTAATAGCATGAACGCGATCTTACGCCATTCATTACATTGCGATCACGACACGAGAATTTATGTACGGTTGTTGCCACAGAAAGGATAAAAAAAAAAGGATTTTTTCAACCAATCGAGTTTTTAAATGGGATATCAGAATTTCAATTCGCAAGTGAGGATCTATGACGTCAAATGCTTTAAGATACGTAAAAATTACTCCATAATTTTAACTCATTTATTCCAGCTCTATTTTCAACACAGCGAGACGATATTTTGATTAAAATTTACTGTAGAAATAAACTAAGAAATTCACGATTATTATTATTAGAAGTGGTATTTTAATCCGGTGCTTATTTAAAAATTGAAATGTTTTCACGGCGCTGAAAATGTTCATTTTAAAAGTTACAAAGTTCGTTTCAAAGCGCGATATATTAAATTTTTTCAATTTACTATTTTTATTTTTGGCATTTAATTTAGCGCAGGCGTTGCCTAACATACGCATGCAGGTTGCGAGTATAATTTTATTTTTACGTTGAATTACGTTCCTCCATAAAGGTTACATAACGCAAAGTTTTAATGATACCGTTTGAAAACAATTATGCGAAATATCGAAATTAACTCCCTCAAGCTACCGGGGTATCCTTTACGGCAGTCAAACAGTGTTCGCAAGTGAGGATCTATGACGTCAAATGCTTTAAGATACGTAAAAATTACTCCATAATTTTAACTCATTTATTCCAGCTCTATTTTCAACACAGGGAGACGACATTTTGATTAAAATTTACTGTAGAAATAAACTAAGAAATTCACGATTATTATTATTAGAAGTGGTATTTTAATCCGGTGCTTATTTAAAAATTGAAATGTTTTCACGGCGCTGAAAATGTTCATTTTAAAAGTTACAAAGTTCGTTTCAAAGCGCGATATATTAAATTTTTTCTATTTACTATTTTTATTTTTGGCATTTAATTTAGCGCAGGCGTTGCCTAACATACGCATGCAGGTTGCGAGTATAATTTTATTTTAACGTTGAATTACGTTCCTCCATAAAGGTTACATAACGCAAAGTTTTAATGATACCGTTTGAAAACAATTATGCGAAATATCGAAATTAACTCCCTCAACCTACCGGGGTATCCTTTACGGCAATCAAACAGTGACGTCATAAATAAAAAAATGCGTGAAATTTGTAAACTCTGCAACTCTAACGCCCTGTCACAATTAAATAGGGAATAAGTAGCTCCTCGAGATTACACAGTTTGATGTTTTTCAGGAGACAGGACTATGGAGGATATAAAAGATATCGATATATTAGATACATGGATAGTTAAAATGGCACCCCTTGGATATTTTCTCCCCACAGTAAGATGAAATGGTTTGCGGCGCTAAATACGCCCATCTTATAAAACTATGTATAAATTAAATATATATGGAGAGTTTCCTTAATGGCAACCATTATGTGAAATGATTATTATTTATGCTAATGCGTAAATTGCAAAGAATCGCCACAGAATCAAAAGATCCCATTGAGGCCAAATAATCTAAGCTGTTTCTTTAAAGGGAGCCTTGAAGAGGGAGAAGCGAATATAGATAGTATTAATGTCCATAATAGGTAGTATTATTAGATTTGTAAAGATAATATGAATAAATCGCAATGTACCACGTTAATAAATATTTCATGAAATTAAAAGTGTCCTGTTTCAACGGTTGTCTTACAACCAACTAAACAAAAAGTAATTCTAATTTGCGTTAATATATCCCGCAGTAATTTCAACAGAGGAGATTACTTGAACTTTTTTAAAAATGAAATTCTGTTTTGTCACATGCAGATATGATTTTAGTAGTAAAATATTCCCTTCTTCCCGTATGAAGAAAGGGTGCGCAGCTATTTTAAAAACATCTCTTGAAAATAGCATAAATGAATTCAGAAGACCTCAAAAGTGTCAATACACCAAAATCTCGAAGTCGAATTTTTTCATGATTACAATACTTTCCTTATATGGTACATGTTCGGAAAGAGATAAATGGTGCTCCATTTCATGTAGTGTCTTAGGTATTTAATGCTACAACTTGAGCCTAAAAAACAGTATGATGTAGAAATAAGACCAGGTGCGTAGCCAGGAAATTTTTTCGGGGAGGGGATATATCCCGATATCCTCCCCTCTGGCTACGCCCCTGAATAAGACATTTTGAAAGCCAGGTGTTCTCTGCAAACCATTAAGCTTTCCACTTTTTTGATAGTGAATGACACTGACGTAGTTTTTTGAGTCATTATACTGCAATGATCAGGTTAGTACTCATGACACAAATTTTACATTAAGAGTCAAATAATTGTGCTCCTTTTTTTTTAATTCCACATCACGAATAATTTCGAATTACACATGTAAGGAAAATTTTAGTTTCCTACCGTGCGAAGAACGGGCACGCAGCTAGTATATAATATGGTAACGTATGCTGAACCAAAACGATATTTCCTCGCTGCGAACGGCAATAGTGATGTCAGTGATTCAGTGATGTCAAATGGAGCAAGTATATCTACTTATATAATACACGTATGCGGTACCAAAGTCGATGATATTTCCAAGCTGCGAACGGCAAAAGCTAGATATAAACATTAGTGCAATAACAATAACGCAAGTGCAAAAATCCAAATTAACAGTTCAATGACGCCAAATGGAGCAAGCATATGTCACGCAGTCGCTAGATTACAAAATAACAATATTGGATACACAAAAATGCAAGTTATTTCGGACTTTTTCACATATTTAAAATATCGAATTTACAATACTTGGCGGATTAATCGTCCATCTAAAAAATGTCACCATGCATTGGGATAAAGCACATATTTAGGTTAATAAATTAAATTTATTTATTAATAAATACTGTTAAAACTAAGAAACATGATTTTCATTGAAGTGGGCCCAGAAATTTAGTCAACACTGTACTGAGTATAAGGAACAGTAAGGTGAACCACTGTGTGTAAACAATCTAAATCTGACATATGTCATCGTAAGTGCATGTGGCTGGTTACATCCTTATAAATAAAAATGAAATTCTGTTTGTTTGTTTGTTTGTTTGTGGATTTGATTCGTATACAAATCCACAAAAATGGACCTATCAGCCTGAAATTTTGCACAGATATGTAAAATAATATAGAATAAATCGTAGTCCACTTTAAAACTTTGAAAGTCCACCCGTTCCCGGAATATAAGAGATTTTTTATGTTCTCCACGCAAAAAGCTTTCCGTAAATGTAACCCCTGTAGTCAAAAAAGTGTGAAATAAGGATCGTGGTTGCCATGTGTGGCGATTTTGCCGAATAAAATGTTTTAAATTCTCAAAGTAAAAATAAAAGAATAATAATGATTTTTTTTTTGTTAGTTTATATTCGTAAGGTTATTTTTTTTAATTATTAGGTTGTAACGAAAGTTTCCCGCCACCGCAAACACCGTCAGCACACAGTTCGCGTTGGCGTATTTGCTCATATTTTGTCAAACGATTTTTGGCATTTGAAAGAAAGAGGCTTACTTTATAACACTGTGTTGTGAAATCTGTAAAAAATATAGTTATCATTAAGTATAAGGTGTCCCAAATGGAACTATCACTCTAGAGGATTAGAACCATCATTTTCTTCCATTTGTGTTGCAAAAAGTCAGCTGCATAATATCAACAAATTATGAGTACAGCTTTAAGTACTATTGTTGTATCATGTGACACTGTGCAGGTTTGCTACCGAAAGTTCAAAATCAGTTATCTAAGGAGTTAGAAGTTAGTTTTTCAGGCAGATATGGCGGAAAACTTTCGTGACAACCTGATATAATATCGTGTGCATGGGAAATCGGAGCAGGAATGAAATGTTTTATACGCAAAACAATAAGAATTGAAGATTTCCGAGGCTAATATGTTAAAATTTTTTAGTTTGGCGAAAAATAGAATGGCTCAAATGCCCAGAAAGTGAGTTCTAGCGGTTTGCACTGTTTCCGGCTTGGCGCAATTTACTGAGAGCTTAAGGAAACGGATTTTTGAAAACAAGTGCAAAGGTTTTATTAGAATACAGCGTTAAATTTTAATGATCCGTGCAGAAATAATGCAGTTATTAAGGAATTTCAAGCGATCTATATTCAGCATTCTCGCCAATTGAGTGCATTGATTTAAGTTGGGGGAATTCCGCCAAATTTCAGATAATTGAAATCTTCGCATATAGTACATCGGAGTAACGATGAATAAAACATGTTATAGTTGATAATTTAAAAAATGAGCCTGTATTAAGGGATTCCACTTTTCAAAAAAATGCCTGGCGGTCGAACCATTTCCCATTTTGATTGCTGCTAAGTCAATGCTTCGAATGATTCCCTGAAAAAACTCTTGCAAAATGGCGTATGTTGGCACTTTGGCGAGGCTTAGATTTGAAACTGGATTTTATTTGAGACTCGCAAACGGGTGGTCGTAGACCTACCAAATTTTGAACGGAAATTCTCCATGACAGGTCCCGACACACCTCGAAGCGATTTTTTCAAAATTCGAACTATTTTAGGAAATATCGATAAAAACGTATCGCAAAAGGCTAATTTTTGCTTTCCGCCATACGTAATTGTAACCCCACAGTGAATTAAGCGACAATTAAGCTTATCTAGGTTGCCACATTCCGTGTGCATGTGAAATCAGAGCGGGAATGAAATGATTTATACTCAAAAGAAAAATAGAATTTGGAAATTTTCCAAAAATAAATGTGCAACTTTTTAATTGGGCGAAAAATAAAAGGGTTGATGTGCGATTTTGAGGAGGATTCTAACGCTTGGCGCTATTTATCGTAATTTAATCGTCTGCTATTTGGGTTATGAATACACCTGCGTATAACTTTTTAAATTTTCATTCAGTTGGAATTGTGCATTTTTCTGAGCAGCTTTTCTGCATCTATTTGTAATACATTACATCCAGAAAAAAGGATGTTAGAAATATCAAATTTAATTTTGTTTAATCACACTCATGAATAATGATAAACTTTCCACCTTAATAAAAGAAGGAACGAAAATAGGGAAGACCCATGGATTATAACTCTTTTTATGTATAGCACTTTAGTGCGTATTTAAAATCTGAAAGTGTGTCAGATTTTCTATGACTCTAGCGCTCGGCGCAATTTATTGAGAGGGTATTTTTAAAAACAAGCGTAGATTATCTTATAAATAAAAATGAAATTCTGTTTGTCAATTTGTTGATTTGGGTAGTATACAATTCCACAAAAATGGACCTGTCACCCTGAAATTTTACACAGATATATGTAAAATAATATAGAATAAATGATAGTCCACTTTAAAACTTTGAAAGTCCACCCGTTCCCGGAATTTAAGAGATTTTTTATGTTCTCCACGCAGAAAGCTTTACGTAATTGTAACCCCTGTAGTGAAAAAAAGTGTGTGAAATAAGCATCTTGGTTGCCATGTGTGGCGATTTTGCCGAATAAAATGTTTTAAATTCTTAAAGTGAAAATAAAAGAATAATAATTATTTTTTTAGTTTATATTTGTAAGGTTATTTTTTTAATTATAATATCGTGTGCGCATAATAAATGAGAGCAGGAATGAAATGTTTTATACGCAAAACAATGAGGATCGAAGATTTCCGAGACTAATATGTAATTTTTTTTTAGTTTGGCGAAAAATAAAATGGCTGATAGGCCGATTTTTAGAAAGTGAGTTCTAGCGGTTTGCACAGTTTTAGGCTTTTTGGCGCAATTTACTGAGAGCTTAAGGGAATAGCATTTTTGAAAACAAGTGCAAAGGTTTTCTTAGAATACAGCATTAAATTTTAACTATCCGTGCAAAAATAATGCAGTTATTAGGGCATTTCAAGCGATGTATAGCTTCAGAATTCTCGCCAGTTGAGTACATTGATTTAACTTGGGGGAAATCCGCCAAATTTCAGAAAATTGAAATCTTCGCATTTAGTACATCGAGGTAACGATGAATAAAACATGTTATAGTTGATAATTTAAAAAATGAGGCTGTATTAAGGGATTCCACTTTTCAAAAAAATGCCTGGCGGTCGAACCATTTCCCATTTTGATTGCTGCTAAGTCAATGCTTCGAATGATTCCCTGAAAAAACTCTTGCAAAATGGCGTATGTTGGCACTTTGGCGAGGCTTAGATTTGAAACTGGATTTTACTTGAGACTGGTATATATAATAAGACTGGTTATAGATAAAAATGAATGTCGGTATGTGTGTAGGAGGTTGAAAAACTCAGCACCGTTTCACCGATCTTCATGAAATTTGGTTCACCTAAGTCTTTTATCATAGAGAAGGTTTTTATGTATTCCGTTTTCCTCTAACTTGCCACTAGGTGGCGCAGCAGAACGTCGAATTCTATTCCGTTTAGCCGTTTGCTATGCGAATATCGTCCAGCCAATTTCGATGAAATTTGGTACACGCGGATATTAGAACACGGAGAATAGTTTTCAGTATCCATTTGCTGTAACTTACCGCTAAATAGCGCTGCAACGCATCAACTTCTATACCGTTCGACTGATCGGCATAAAATTTTTTATACTTACACATTTGAGCACGAAGAATATATTCTGTGTTACTTTTGATGTTACTCACCACTAGATGGCACTGCAATGCATTATTATTTTAACTCGCCACTAGATGACGCGCAGCAGGCCAAATTTTTGACCATTCAAACGGTGGCTATGAAAATCAGTACACATAGCTATTTGAACAATGAGAATATTTTGGCGTTATCCATTTTGCTATAACTCGCCACATGACGGCGCTGTAGCAAATCATTACTTTAATTAACCACTAGATGGCCCTGTAGTGTATCACTCCTTGAGTGCGAATGCTCGCTATGAAAATAGGTATACATAGATATTTGAACACGGGGAAGAGTTTGGCACGATCTATTTTCCTACAACTTGACACTAGATGTCGCGTCAACACATGAACTTCAGGACTATTCAGCCGATCGTCATGAAAATTCGTATACATCGATATCTGAATGCGAAGAATATTTTCGCCGTATCCGTTTTGCTAAAACTCGCCACTAGATTGCGCTACGCCGCATCGCCTTCTGCACCATAAAAACGATTGCCTTGAAATTCAGTATGCATGATTATTGAACACATTATAACGCGATATCCATTTTGCTATATCTCTTTATTACAATAATTAGTAATCACAACAAATATTAATGTCAAAAAGTCCATTCATTCCCGTGCGAAGAACGGGTACTTCAGCTAGTACATACATATTTAATTAATGGAGAGATGAAGGTCTTTATTTCCTCTAGGAATCCGTATATGTATCATGAATTGTGGTTTTGAAAAGGCATCAGCGAAGCTTTTTTCTGCCATGGGACGATGCATTTTACACAATATGTAAAAGAACATGAAATTGAGAGGGCATATTCAGCGATCTTGTGAAAGCAAGAAGATATGTGCTTAGTTTTTAACATTTGGATGCGTTTTAAGTCGGGATATTTGCGTTTACTCTCTTCAACTTTAATTTAAAGAATACAAGCCACGCATGGATTATGATACACTTTCCAACATAATGAAGCAAGAAAAACAAACTGGTCCCATGCATGGATTGGATATTTTTTAATGATGCATTTTCCAACATAATTAAAAAATAAATGGAAAGCACACAAATGCGCAGTGAATCTTAAAAAGAATTTAAGACTTGTGAAAATGTAATTTTTAATTAAGAAAAAAAATTGCGCGAATCATTTTATTCCATCCATAAATCTTTTTAAACAAGGCAGGGTGAAAGTGTTTTTTGTTCCTCCACTAATAGAAAATTCTATTAATGCTCCGATTAACTCATCATGTTCAATGATTAAACTGCTTAAATTTTTACGGATTTTTTACCAACTATTAATATTAAATATTAAGTGGTTTTTCTATGTACGTCACTTTATTTCAGATACCTTTTATTAAACGTGAAGTAACCAAGAGCAGTCATATGTTCTTAAAATAAGCCATCAAAATATCCCATTAAAATTGTCTTACAGAGTCTTTGAAGTTTAAATTCAAAGTATTTATTGCTAAAACGTTTTATTAGAACCGAATTTTGAGCTCAAACTGTTTTCTTGGAAGTGTCTTTTTTCCCCATGGGTAAAAATTCATGGATAAGAAGATGTTGATTGTCTATGAGTTTGAATATTTGCTTAGATTCTTCAATATTTATAAGATTTCGATGTTTGAAATCCCCCCTGCGAATGTCGTTGAACAATTTTACTAAAATCTCTGGTTATTGTGAATTGTCAAAAGAACAATTAATGAAAATGTTACTCATTTGATTTTTCATAATGCTTTTACCTTTATAAGCTTATGCACAGATAAAAATATATGATCTTTCTGTTTCAGATTACAGTTTGTTTGGTTTTTTTAATGTTATACAGGTAAAGAAATAGATATTGATGGTTAAAGAATACAAAAAAAAAAACTCACAGTTGGTACAGAATTCTAAAATTATCAATCTATTGCCCGATTTTCATACATTTTAATATGTATGGTTAGTGAAATTTTAGCTCAGACAATGGCATATTAACCCATTTGACGGAAATCTTTTAGATCTCAGTTTCTAGTTCTCGCAAATACCAGTAATAAAATCTAAATTTCTGGCATTGATTTTATTGACCACGTAATCAAATCTTTTTTTCTACAGCGAATATTCTTTCCTGGTAAATTCATGAGCTTAAAATTTTCACATGAAATTGTTTAATAACTAAATTATTGCTAAAAAAAGAACTTGAAAATTTCACTAAGCAAGCTCAAAATCATCTAAAACCCGAGAGTGTTATTAGTTTAAACTTATATCGAAACTAGTCTATAATTTTAACTGCACATTTATAGTGATCTCCAGCATATTTAAAAATGCGATGTATATCTTTTTAATCTGAAGAATAAGCGGTTTTTCATTTAAAGCATCCCCGTTTTTGTTTGATTACTGGTCTTGACCATTCCGGCAATACTGAAAAAAAAATGTTTCGTTGATTCAGCAAAATTTTGGTTGGCTCTATTTCAGAGAAATATTTTTTCTTGAATCGGTAGCATTTTTGTTAATTCAACAAAGTATTTTGTTAATTTAACAAAAATTTTGCTAAAACCAACAAAATTATTCTTTTGAAATAGCGGCAACCAAATTTCCGTTGAATCAGCAAAATTTAGTTAATGCAACAAAATATTTTTTGCCGTGAAGATTTAATTACGTTTGCCGGGTTTTTTTTTTTTTTTTTTCCCGAAAACATACCTTAAGACATGATTCGATCTTTTAAAGATTTTGTATGCACTGTTAAAAAGTGTTCATAAATACCTAGTTTTCCGTAATTGCATATTGATGGTTGGAAAGAATCTCATTGTAATATTTTTTTTTTTTTCTCTTCTACCCATATTCTCTTCGGCACATTCATTGTTTCATTTCAATTATGCATTCAATCACACTTTCTCTTTCGTTTACAATTAAAACTGTAGATCTAGGCTTTGTTTTGATCCTTTTATTAATTAAAAAAAGTTAAGTTCTTAAGCTAAATTTAATTATCTCTCCTCTTTTGTACAATGCAGAAAAAATTGTGATGAAAAATTTTGGATTCATTTTTATTCTTCAGTTTTAAGCTTTTAAACAGCAAAATAAAAGAAAATGAGGAAAAGTATATATTAAAATAAAAACAACCTTTAAACTTTGTAGGCTTAAAATGGCAAATCGAAACATTTTTTTTTACAGTTTTAAAGAGAAACTTTTTTTTTACTTACTCCTTTATCTTTATTTGAACTTAAGTCATTTGGAGATATTGACACAAAGTAATACGTCTGGAAATTAATTTAATTTTTTCACTGATTCTTACGTATACCTTTCTTTTGCTTAGAAACATAAAAAACTTACTTTTTGCAAACATTTATTAAATATGTGAAAAGCTTTAAATAATTGCATCAAGTATCGAAAAATTGTATTTTAATTAGGTTAATTATTACTTAGTTTTTCGAAGCAGATTTAAATGCATACTGTAAATACATTTTACCAATATTTGAGTAAAGCAATAATATCGTTTTATTGAAAATATTATCAAAAGTGACTATAGCAAGAAAATAACTACTCAGCAAGAGACAAATAGATGCTCTATTGTAACAAACAACTTATAAGTGCACAATACAGCAATAATATACACTAATTTTTATTACCTTAAGTTTTAGATTTTTATTGAATGACAACCAACTGTCATTTTTTTTTTTTTTTTTTTTTTTGTATTAGAAATCAAAAATGGCAATCTCATCGAATCATTAAGTTTTAAATTAAGTTTTCCATCTAACACTATTTATACGTACATGCATTTTGTTTAAAAAGAAAGTGTTGCCAAAATTGAGTAAGATTTTATATTTTTTTATTTATTTAAATAAGAAAAACAAATTCGCGCTGAATGAATCGATAAGATTGGCACAGAATTAGAAATTCCTGACGTTCGCGTATTTGCCACGATGGACGCAAACAGGTTTTAACAAATAAGACACATATAGTATTTATTTTTGACCATTGCTTAAGAGTCTCGACATTTCATTTGCCCTTTTAAAACCGATATTAAATCTACAGACACTACTTTTGACGATAAGTATTTTTTCTAAACTTCAGTGCATCTTCCGTTTTTCACAGTTATTAATTTGATGCAGCATTTAAACTAAACATGATACTAGAAAAGTTGGCTCCGTAATATAGCGAAACTTTCTTCTAACACTTACAATGGGATGGGTTCATTCATTTCCTTAATTTGCTAAAATTCCGAATTTTGAAATTGTTTCCTAAAACACTCTATTATTTGAGATACTCAATAATACTTTATGTATTAAAAAAAAAAAAAGAAAATACAGGACCACTTTTAAAATATCAGACCACCTAAGGACAACATTTTCAAAAACTCGGAATTTTAGCAAATTCAGGATCCGTATGAACCCTGATTTAGTGCTCAAGTTTGTCGAAGCATAAAGGTTGGTAGGGGGAGTTGAAGCATAAAATGGAAAACATTGAACAATACATTGGTAAAACATTGCATTGTTTAATGACAAATATGCTTAAAATTGCGTACCCAGTGAAACCAATTTCCAATGACAGGAATCTGCATTGATTACATCTTCAACAAGCAGTTAAATATGCGTTTGGCAACAATGGAGATGGAACACAGTACTACTTACACGTTAGCCACTAGACCGAAAGGTTTCTGGCCAGAAGTTCATAATAATAGTTTCTCAGATTCACCCTATTCTACGCTTTAATTAGCAATAGAATATTGCCACATGATAGTGAAAAGTTAACCATGAATGAAATTTTCCAATTTATAGTGAAAAGTATGATGATGAAAAGTTTAACCATGAATGATAGTGAAGTATGATGGTGAAAGTTTAACCATAATTGAAATTTTCCAATTTACATTAGTTTTGAAAAATCAAATATACCAATTGACATGCGCTTGCGTTTATGCCTGCATCAAATGGTTCGATGTTGAATGAAAAATTTTTGAATATATATGAACGTCTTCAAAAGGTACTTTAAGAAGTGGAAACTCAGAGACATTAATGTGTTGCAATTCGCTCGTGAGCTGCTGTAAAGGAACTCTTCAAGCTATTTTCAATGGGGCACCTGAAGTAGTTTATTTTCAATAGGCAAAACTATAGCATTCGAGTGTGAACCAAACTCCATATTTTGTTTTGTGTCTATTAATTTTTCAAAAAGCACACAACTACGAAGAAATGTGAAAAATTGTTATTGTATATTGCATGAGTCACTTTTCATGAGGAACAATATAAATATAAAACCGACGATAATTGGAATTTTTAAAACTTTTAAATATGTTCAGTAAGCAGTAATACGATAAGTAAAATGAATTTATACTATTTTGATGTAAGAAAATGGTACCTATAAAGAATTAAATAAAGAATTTGAAAATTTGCATGCTATGTATTTTTTACAAAAGTTTGGTACGTGATATTACTAAAAACTAATTGAATCAAGGAAAATTTTATTGGTTAAATTACTTTCTTGTAGCCACTTTTTTACAGAAATTTTAAATGGCATTATTTTAATCTATTAACTTAGTTGAATCAAAGAAAATTTTGCCAATTTAATTAAGTACAGTAGATCCGAGTTACATCGCGCTCGACGGAAGAAAAAAAAAGCGGAGTGGGGGAAGTAGATGTGATAAAATTTTACTTTTACAAGCCTATTCTCTTAAAATATAATAAAATTAATGGTGCGTATACTGTAACAAAAGATAATCACTTAAAAATAGCACTTAGTAAGAATTAAATAAAGAATTTAAACTATTATGGAAAATAATCATGGAAATTAAATTTTTGAGCTCTAGTCCTGTAAAGTGTTCTTTTTGTTGTTGTTGTTGCTGTTGTTGTTGTTGTTTTCTTTTGTTTTTTCTGAATTTCAACAATGGTTCGAATGCCAAATTAATCAGAGAGAAACACTACCGCTAAAGAGATAGTCACATCAAAAATTCTAGTGTGGATTAGCCAATGAGATGTGAGCGATTATCCGCAGACTTTCTTTTTCCCCTCATTTTCTTCCATACCACCCGTGTCTCTTATTGTTACATTTCAACAAGATGCCAGCTATTCATACACCTCTCCCAACACCCCCCCCCCCCCTCATTCGTCATAAATCTCGAGAGGTCTTTGTCCCAATTCGCATAATTCATTGCGTGACACATTGAACTTTTTTCCTGTTGAAGCAAAAATGAATAAAAGTAGGGCGGAGGTAGGATGGGGAACAAAGAAAAAGCATGATATATCTGAATGCACGATATAAAGGGAGGGGGGGTACCTTATTCTGTTATAATAATTCCAATCAATGTTTTTAATAAGAAAAAAATTCTTTTAATTTTCCATTATTAGAGTGAAGTAAACTGTTACAGACTTAAATCACAATTTGATTACAAGATTTTTAAAAACAGTCCGCGGAAATTTACTAAATGTTGTGACAAACTAAATATTGATTTTTTCGCATTGAAAATGGCACTTAAGTGTCTTATTTTATTTTTATTTATTTATTTATCTAAGCACGGACTGTTTGTGCCAACTATATTGCCACTTTGGGAAATAAAAATTATTGTGGTAGTAAATAATGTTGTTGCTAAATGAAAAATATTTCTATAATCACACAAAATTGTTGGTTAATTCATCAAAATATTTTGTTGGTTCTTTTTGTTGTTGTTGTTGTTGTTGTTGTTAATTTAATGAAATACATTGCTGGTTCAACTGTATTATATGGTTAAAACACCATCAACCTTATTTTCTTGGATTAACAAAGTCTTGTTCAACAAAATATGCGATGTTCCTTTTTTTAATATCAAAAATATACTAATAGACTTACTTTAAATGTTCATTATTATTTTTATGTTCATTATTTTAAATTTTATTATGTTCATCATTATGTTCATTATATTAAATTTTATTATTTTTATGTTATTAAATGTTCATTATTATTAAATTTATTAAATGGCATTGTGTAAGATAAAATACGAGTCTAAATTGCGCCGAAAGATCAATTACGCACATGTTTCAACTTAATTATTTCTGAATAAATGCTCCTAATCACTAAAACATGTTTTTGTTGCTAGCTAAAGTCTAGATTTTATGGAAATTTCTGCGATCAGACGGGACAGAATCTGTACAAATAGTTAAAGAAAACTTTAAAATATACGTAAGCAAAAATAAATATTTTTTAATTTTCCATAATTTTCTATGACACAAGTAGCTGTAAAAATGCAAAATTTTAAGAATCTCGTATATTTTCCACCCTCTGACGTAAACCTGAAACTCAGCTAATTTGAGTAATTAAACTTTCGTTATGGGATCTTAGTAATTAAGTGGTAAATTAAGTAACTACAATGACCTAATGCACAAAAGGGGATTTTTTTCTGACGAAGATTTCCTAAAATGAAGTATACGAATCATCAATCTTAAATATGAAAGCGCTTATATTTCCCTAAAATAAAGTTATTTATAATTGTATTTAGAAATAGTTATGCAAATGATTTGAAAAGAAGTTTTTCATGCTGCTTGAAAATACCTTAAGCAACCTTTGTTAAACTTTTCTGTGTGTGATAAATTATTAAAATATCCGACGTTTTACTAATACTTGAAAGTGTGCAAACTTTTCCAAAAACAGTCATTAATTTCGCTTTCACAAAATTTAAGTTCGAATTTTTTTTTTTTTTCACAAAACCTGCTAGAATAAGAAATTTTTCTAACGAAAAAATGTATTCTAAGAATAAACACACTTTTACAAATTACTCTATTTTAAATAAGCTCTCAATATTTACATCGTTTTGTTTAGGGTATGAAACAAAAAATAAAATCTGAAGATACATTTTCTGTAAACCGTTTTACAGCATACATGCAGCCTTTGAAACTAACTGTTTTCTCATATGAAAATGCTTAAAATTTTACAGCACTTGTTACATACATGGATTCATAGTAATATACCAATATTCGGTTACCGACATTTTTTAATTATCTGTCCAAATACTAAGAATTTATTGGATATGAGTGCGCAAATAGTTCCAGAGTAAAACCGACATTGATATTATATTGAAAACCTTTATTTCCTCCAATATTTAGATAATATATAGCAACCATTTCAGAAATATCTTCGTTTCATTGGATCTGCTTTGGTAATATTTCAAATATATGCATAATCATTAATACTTAATAAACGTCAATGCTACACTGGAGATATATCCGATGTACTCATAATTTTCGATATAGGTCGATGTTCTATTAGAAGCATTTCAAATGTATTCGGAATACTAAATAAATTTTCCACAAACACCAACACCTCCGACGACCACTGCTGCTTCGCAGTGGAGCATTCGAAAGACCCAAGTGCAGGAGCAAGGCTATGTTAAGAATAGGAATTTTCTCCGTTAAGATGCAAATCGGCTCGAGCAGAGTTTCTTAAACTGCGGGTCGCGATCTCAATTGGCGTCGCAAAAAATTTTAGCAATTTTGATGTTTCCTTAACTTATAATAATTTTACGACATTTTCGTCTTTAACCACCATAAAGTCAAAGTGTGACGATCGGATCTAAAGAATATTGAAAAAGTGCTTCGCACTGCGTTGTCGACTTTTTTGAAAAGATTTGATAATATAAGTAAAAATAAACAGGCAAACCCTTCCCATTGATGCTTAATTCTCGCATCAATGCTGTTAGAAGAAGTCGCTGTTAGAAGTGAATGGGTTTCACTGTAGAGACCTTCTAAGTGGCTACACTTAATGGAAAGACTATAGTTAATGTTTGAATTTATCCAATTAATCGAATTTATTTTTATAACTGTATTATACTTTTAAGTTCGTTACCTTTTTTAATTTTTCACATTGTTCTATGTCTTAAAATTAAAAAAATTAAAGATAATAACCCAAAAGGGCAATAATATATTACAATACAAGTGAAGAAACTGGCAGATTCACTCAAGCATGGATTTGCGCAGTGCTTCATGGAGTCCCACGAAATTTTCCTAGATATTATGGTGTCCACACACTAAAAAGTTTAAGAAACCCTGGTAACCGCAGGTCGAGCAGCTGCCTCGACCCACGGCAGAAAAAGTAGAGACCAAGCAACGTGTTGAGACTTGCCGTGACTTGAACCAAACGAGGCGGGGATGCAGCGAGCCGAATCGTGTCTATAAATGCCCATGCTCAAAGGCGTCTTAGTGTAAGCTGTGTGCTTGGTGGAAATGGTCTTGTGTGTTCCGTAAACGGCAGAATGGATAAAGATAAATGTTTGGGTTATGAAAAACTGAGATAATTGTGGCTCGGGTTGAATCTTGTTGATCGATGCTCTATTGTGTGACTCAAGTAGAGATGTATGAATTTTCCGCAGTCAGCAGCATGCTCTGGATTCGGCGTCTTTTGCGTCCCGCAGTGGCTTTGTCGCTAAGCTCCTTTCTCATAAGAATACGAAACGTGAAGCAAGGCCGGCTTGGCCAGTGTTTGGGAGGGTGAAAACTTCTCTCGGCTTGGTCGCCGTGGAACCGTACACGCTGACGGTAGCTGATATACGTAAACTGTGTTCGAGGCTTCAATGTCCTCCATGTTCAAACGATATCTCTGGGGATGCGGAATTCAGCTGCTAAGTCTCTCACCTGGAATTGGTTCAAAATTAGCAGCACTCGAGCAAAATCGGATTTCCTCCCACTAGGGCTCATAAAAGTGAAAGCCGTCCCCTTTCGCCCATCGCCGTCCTATATGGAGGATCTGGCATCGCATCGCGGTTGCCAGAGGGTCTAAAAAACAACAACAACACTTCTTTTACAGGGAAGGTAGCATGCAAAATAATTTCTTGTTTAATCTTCTGTGTGATCTGGTGATTCAAAGCAAAAAGTAATTGAATTTAGGCCTAAAACCTCTCTCTCTGAAAAACCAAAATTTCTGAAATATCACAGAAAACTCCTTTTATTTGTTTATAACGCAGCAGTGTTATCTCGCCTTAAGTAGCAAATCCGAAAAAAAGTAATTCTACAAAAATCAAAACAAATGTTAGAAGTTTCAAGGATACTAGAAATAAATCTAAACCTTTACACAAGCCATTTTTGATTTTTCTATTATAGGAGTTCCTTTCACTATTTTTCTCACTAAATTTCATTCCTCGGACAAAAAAGATGTTTTAGATCAAAAATATAAGAAACTGGCTGCAGTCGTTTATTGATTTATTTTCTATTAAAAACAAATATTTACTTTGTCTCTTTTAACTTTAGCAAACACTATTTTCTTCAAATACATGAAAGTTTCAAATATATAGACTTCCTTTAGAAAATATTCAGGTAGTGAGTCAGTAGATCAATGATTTTTTTTTAAATAACCAACTCTGCTTGTGTATTGCATTACTGATGGATACAAAAAATAATCTTTCAATTTTCTTCACAAGACACTTGATTCTTACTTATTTTCAACATCAATTTTTAGAATTACAGCCATTGTAAAGGCCATTGATTCATAGGATGTAATGATATTTGATATCAAATATCAGAACTAGAAAGTTCGTAAGTGATGTCGTAGCTCAAGTGGAACGAAATTTGATTCTAAATCAAATTACCAGGTCTAAACTAGAAAACATTCTAACATATATACACAACAAATGTTCGGTAAGTCTGTGAGACAGGAATTCCTCTCGGTATTAAAAATAAGTACAGGCGCTGAGCTTCTATGCAAATTAAGCCCTCGTTTTGAGAAATACTTTTAAAATGATTATTTCGATAGGTTTGCAAGGATTTAAGATCTATATTTAACACTAGTGCTCTCTGAATTTATTTTTGCAAAAGAAGAAAATCATATAAGAAGTTATCTTGCGACTACAGCTTGAAATCAAAATTTGTTAGTACGGAATTGGCAGAACTTCCTATTTCAATAAATGATGAATATCCCCTTCCAAATGATAAATCTCAGCATAGTTTATTCCATTTTCGAACTATTTTCAGTAGAGATGTAACGAATAGTGATTTGGCCGAATAGCCGAATACCGAATATTCGGCCAAGAGCTCAGGCCGAATACCGAATATTCGGCACATAGTTTAGGCCGAATATTACATTTTTTTTCAATTTTATTTTAACTGTAATTAAAATATTGCTTTTCAATTTTGTAATTAAATGCTAAATAAAGATTAATTAAAATTCATTTTATATTATTTGTAGGTACTTAAAAACACGCAACAGTATATTATCTGTAAAACTAAAAAAAATATTGGTTGTGATAAAATATCTTTTACAAAGTTAAACACTAATAACAGCATAATGTTGCAGCTATTACTCTGCTAATTCCTGGATTCGTCATTCTAAAGTCTAGTAGGTGTAGAAAGTTCTAGGAAAGAGACCACTTGTCAGGATGGAACACAAACTTTACTGCTTCTAGAACTTCGTAGAACAATCAGCTGTGCAAAATTCATAAGCACAATCAGAGAGTAATGTGCTTTTAACAGTCTGCTTAGTACAGAAGCTTTCACAAATTCTGTAATTCTAACACAAAATAAAACACTTCCACAGGCAAAATTTAGTAAATATACGAAGGATAACAATAACAGTCCCTCAAGACTCAACAATGAATAATTTACACACAGCACTTAAAAATCAGCTTCATAAACAAGCGAAAACACCGCTTCTGTAGCATCAATACAAAGCCTTAAGCTTCACGAACATCTGCTCTTGGCGGAAGCAGAAGCAAGACTTAGACTATCAGGGTAGTCCGCATATATTTATAGGAGAGGCAGAAGCTACAAGGAGCTTCCAGAAGAATCTACTTCTCAAAGATTCCACATAAAGCAGGAATTTTGATTATGTCATTGAAGAGAAATATTAAACTATTATGCATGTTAATGCAGCAAAACTAACTTTACAAGCCCCATTGGGAAAAATGTGCCAAATGACCAAAATGTCGCCAAGCTTGGCGACTTTTGGCGAAATATTGCCAAATTTAGCGCCAAAAGTGAAGTTACGGAAGGCCTAGGACCAATATTTTTCGAGATTTCTAGAAATGACATACAAATCAGTTGGAAAACTAAACCTCCGTATCTCCAGCTCTAGTTGACCAATTCTGATGCAACAAAAAGCGCATTTAACTACTTGAAGCGTAGAATACGAATTTTAAACTATTTTAAACACCAGAACAGCGGGTTGCCCGAAAATTCGTAACAACAATTATATTTTGAGATATTCATAATTTAATAAATATGCTATGGTAAATATCATTAATCTGGTAACTAATTAGGGTGGAGCGAAAAACACTTTTCTCGAAATTCACATTGCCTGAGTCATTAAATGGTGCGAAACTGGTAAGAACAAATGGTCTCCAAATTTCAGCTCAAAATATTGCCATCTTCAGGTTCCACACCTCAAGCGAATATACGAATCGTATTCCCAGTGTCTTTTTTGAATTTCTATTGAAATAATTACGCTTAATTAATTAATTGAATAATTAATACTCCGATACACCTGCTCTATCAAGAACAACGGCTTGTTCGGGGATTCGGTCTGTCATAGAGATTTAGGGAACCTCATCGTCAGTCGTTTTCCGACATTTGGCATCCTGACTGACGAAATCGTCATCATTTTCTGAGATTCATTCCATTTCCGAATCAGATCCTAAGTCGGCGTTTGCTTCTAAATCTACGATTTCCAGCACTGACAATTACAATAACATAGTAATAAAGCAATTTAATAATCGAAACATAACTAATTATTCAATTAATTAATTAAACATTATTATTTTAATAAGCTAGAAATATATTCGCTTGAGTTGTAGAGCCTGAAGATGACACTATTTTGAGCTGAAATTTGGAAACAATTTGTTCTTATCAGTTTCGCGCCATTTAATGACTCAGGCAGTGTGAATTCTGAAATAAAGATTTTTTCGCTCCACCCTACTATACATAATCACATCATGCTTTGGGCTTTACAGACTCTGAGCAAAACATATTTAGAAGCTCTTCAAAATTATGTTTGTAATTAAGAATCTGAAAAAATTCCTTCTACCCCCATCCAATAAAGAAATGAGAAAATCAAGTCAAGTAGTATCACCAGGTAGAAAAGTCTGCAGTAATATTATTAATGCGTTAGATTATGTTTCATTCAGCTTAAAATTCAATAACTTAGGATATTTTATTATATGAGAAGTATAACTGAGCAGAATTATTTGTAAATGCATTTAAAAAATATTTTTCTCTTTTTTTTTCTAAAATTATTCAGGCGAATATGTAGCAATATTCGGCCACAACTATTCGGCCGAATACCTGTTCAGTATTCGGCCTACCGAATATTCGGCCAACTGAATATTCGGCTTACCGAATATTCGGCAAAACAGCCGAATAGGCCGAATACCGAATAGTGGCCGAATATTCGTTACATCACTAATTTTCAGTCGTTGCGAAGCTGGATTTTTGGCGGTCACTGTAGTAAAAAGCAGGCATAAAGCAAAAATCAAAGTGGATAAAGAAGTTAAGGATAGCTGTGTTCAGTTTAATTCCACGATTTGAGAGAACGAGCAGTGATTTACAGGGTCACCTATCGTATTAATTATTAATTTAATGTTAATAAATTAAAAACATTAAAGAATGTTAAATAATAAAGATGCAACAATTTTACTTTCTTTTACCTCTTACGTACGATTAGTTATACTTAATGTAGGGCGCCAGAGAAAAATTGTTATTAAAACATGATGTCGCTACTCTTAAAGTTTGGGAACCACTGAGACAACTACTGAGATGACTGTAAAATCACTGCTTTTCAAATACCTAAGTTATTGAATTGATAATTTACGAACTCGGTTAAAGAAATTTAGAAAGATAATTTTACTTTTTTTTCCCCAATGGCGAGCATTTGCCGTTTATAAGCGTTGGCCCTTGCAAAGGCCGGAATTACTGGTCTCTTTATTATGGAGGTACCAAATAGGTGGACTAGCGTCCTTACCCCTATCAAGGGATGGACGAAGTTACACTCAAGCCCATGGCGGGAATCGAAACCGGAATGTGGTAGAATGGGTCTCTACCAGTACGCAACGCGGGCGGCAGATAACTTTATCAGAAAGAAGTAATTAAAAAATGAATTTTAAAAAACTGAACAATTTTAATTTATAAAATCAATTGCAAACGGTAAAACAAGATTTATAATGTCAAAGAGCATATGATCAGCAACGTCTTGAGTGGACGTACAGAAGAGGAGTGCTTAGGGGGCCTGGACATCCTTCTTAGTCCCAAAAAACCGCTAATTTTGGTCACCTTGTATCGATTCCTCAAAATAGTATTTGGTAAAAATTTCTTTAAATTTTGAATTATCATATAAATTTTGAAAATTGTAAATTAATTTTTAAAATTTATACTATTTCTTTCTAACTATTTACTTTAATGAATACTAACGAAAATTTACTATGAAGAATATTAAAAATTTGTAATATAACTGATTTTTTTATAAAATATTTTTAATTAACTTATTTGTAAATCAAATTTTATAATAGGAATGGACCTCTTCCTGTAGCTGATCCCCTCTCTCACTTGAAGCTACGGCCATGACGTATTGTATCTGTTTTGCATATTTCCGAAAGAAGTAAACATGAGAGTAATTTTTTAAAAATATCTCCTGACATAAGGCAAAAGGAGTTTATACAATGCGAAAAGTTTATCCACAATTCTTTTTATGCTGACTGCATCGTTAATGAGGTAGTTCAACATTAAAAAACTAATTATCGGAAAATTAACATTTCTGGAGACAGAAATTTTTGTTATAATTTAATCTATTAATGCTCATTTCTCCACGCTTGCAAAACTGAAATGTTCTTTACAATGCAATTTACATTAATAACAAGACATTTTTTTAATAGATCATTAATTTCGGTGAACTTGTTATTAAAGTTCAAACCAAATATCTGCAATGAAGTTAACGCTCGTATTCGGATAGATTGATATTTTTCTTTCCAATAAAACATTTAACCATTTAATTGGGTTGGATATAATTTTTCATAAAAATTTGGCAATCTCTAGATATCTAATACACATACACTTAAAACTTGTTTTCGTAAAAAAATCAGCAGTTAAATGAAGTTTGTTCCCCTTTTTAAATCGCTAATTATCTATGCTTTCTTCACTGAAACTTATGTTTCACATTTTTAAAGGCTATTGGGAGAGAGATAAAGTGCATTAAGAACTCTTCCTTCAATTAAAGCTTCTTAATTGAATTCGAAATTTATGAAATACAAAATTAATATCATTCCTTTTATCTAGGATGAATTGAAAATTAATTTATATATCCTAATTGGATATGTTTCGATGACATATTTTTTCTCCTGGGTTGTTTTGTATTTTAATTCTAGTATATTTTTAGCACTTGAGTGCTATTAATTTGAGACACGGATATTTGACTACTCAAACAATGGCGTATCACTTTTCAAGGTTTGCCAGACAGAAGAATAGTCAAAAGTTGCCAATGTTTGACATTTTCGGCGATTTATTGCCAGGTTTGATGCCAAAAAATAAGTCCCCAAAAATGAACTAGTTTCGGTATATTCTACATTTGACGAGAAATCGCCGAATCCTGCTGTTTAAGGGTTTACTGTTACTGGTAATGGAAATATTAATTAGTATCTACAAAATTTGTCAATATTGATGTAAATAAAGGTAAAGTATAATTAGAATATTCCTGACAAAGATTGTAAAACAATTTACTAAATGATTTTGACGTGCATTTCAATTGTAAAGAAGTGTTTTATGGAACAAGAAAGACAAATATGACACACTCATGGATTATGATGCACTTCTCAACGTAATGGAACATGAAACACAAATAAGGCAGCCACACAGATTATGACGCATTTTCCAGCATAATGAAACAAAAAAGAAAGCAAGGAAGACAAAAAAGGGCCTAAGCTTGGATTGTGATACGCTTTTTATAGCACTATAGTGCGAACCCAGGAATTAGCAGAGTTTTTTGCTACAATATTAGTATATTAATGTTTTTAAATAAAAGTAAGATAAAATATAAAATGTTAATAATACGCACAAATATTTTTAAACAATTAAATACAGGGTTGTCCAAATTAAACTTCCCCAACTCAGAGGCCTGTGCAGGATGTTGTATGGGCCATAATGTGATGAAATTTTGAAAACAGACACTTCAGATCACGCGCTCGTGATTTATTTAAAAAAATTATTAGTACAAGAAGTTGCCAATAGGTGGCGCTGCAGATCAACAAGACGTTCTACAGATGTCCTATATGTGTGCCGTGATCGAATAGGGCATATCAACAGCACGAGAAACAGTTGTCACACTGGCAACACCATGTGGCGATTGGCTAGTGGCGTCCACGACCGCCAAAGCAACGTCTTTTACGCGTGCAGAATCTACATGTCGTCCTCTACCTGGTAAAATTCCCAGCAGTCCGGTTGAACTTCTTCATCATCTCTCGTAAAGCGCGTGGTATCATTGGTCCTCGGGGTAAGTTCTTCAGCCGACGGAATGCTCTTATCGCAGCACAGGAGTTCTCGTCATTCTGGTAGAAAAGTTTCACTAACAGAGCTTTGTCTTTCCAAGTCTCCATTGCGCATCAGCGAGCAGGAAACAACTACCTGTGCAACGCCTGTCTTCCACTTTTGTAGGGCTCGTCATTTGGATACGCTGCACAGAAGCTTTATTTCTGCAAATCACGTTGTTGCAATATGCAAATTATAAGTGTTACAGCGCTACCTATCGGCAACTTCTTGTACTAATATTTTTTATTTTAAATAAATCATGAGCGCGTGATCTGAAGTGTCTATTTTCAAAATTTCATCACATTATGATCCATACAACATCCTGCACAGGCCTCTGAGTTGGGAAAGTTTAATTTGAACAACCCTGTATATTATTTAATTGTATGTATCATATTTATTAATTAATTTAGCATTTTAATGCAAAAGTGTGCTACATACTAGAAGTTCGGAACTAGAATAAGGATAGTAATCCTGTCGATGTCGATCAAAGCACACTCACTTTAGAGCTTAAAATAAGACAAAATGGAGCCTCCTATATGTAACAGCTTACGTAATTAAGTGATAATTGCGATATAAACGGAGATTTTTGTTTAAATTTTTTTTGAAGTAAGCTTTTTTATCTAATTTATTGAGATACAAATTGATGCACGCATTTAAAATAAAGGAAAAGAAAAAAAAAATTCACCACTCAAGACGGTGATCAAAAAGCTAAATAGGTAAATTATTTTTGTATGTGCATCAAAACTTAATTTGAAGTCTCCTAGAAAATGTTCAAGATCATTTTTGCGAATTTACTCCACTAGGGGTCCTCTTCAAGCCACCAACATTTCATCAAAATCCATGACACTAACGTCTGAGCCTTCTCTTAGAAGTGTAATTTACATGGATAATAAAAAGCCATTCCTCCTCGCTAAAGATAAAAAATGTATGACCATACAACACGAAACAGCGTTTTGTTAGCTTTTCATTATAGATAAAACATTTTCTTGCATGCAATAAAAAGATCGATGTTTCAGTGCTCGGTTATTTAAATTAGCGCAATTTATTAAGGGAAATGTAAGATTCATTGTATCAATAAATACTTTTACCATTAAATTACTAGCAGCAATCGGGAAAACTTTATTATGCTATTAATAATAATTTTTACTGCATTTTAGATAAGCGTTCCCACATTAAAATAGTACTTTATTGTTGCATTAGAAAAAACATTATTTTTCCTCCTGAATCTCTTCAGATGTTTTTTCTTCAACAAGTATCCGCTATTCTAGAAAACAGAGTAAACATTTGTTTGTGAAAATTAATGTCCTTTCCTGTTTTCTACTGCTGCAGTACATAAAGTATCAGAAAAGAGAAAGTTTTATAAATCATTGATACTTTTTGGATACATTTGCGATGTTTCCGCAATTCCCTTGTATTTATTGATATTTTCTGCAAATGAAGTGAATACTTTTCAAGCAAAGAAAACAGTGAGTGTGTTCAGTGGTGTGTGATAGACTACAGTTCCTTACACACCATTTAGTACGCACATATGTAAGCTAAGTAAATAAATATTTCTTCATTGAAATGCTTGTATTTATGGTACAATAAATTTGATTAGCGTCATTTTATGAAAAATACTTTATATAAAATTCATAAGCATTAAGAAAATGCAACTTTTTTTCTGCATATGAAGTATCTTATAAAAACAGTTACAAATGTTTGGTATTTTTCTGAGCAGTTGCTATTGGTTTTGAAGTAAACTATAAAATTCTAATATTAAAGTAACACACTTTTCCCATTTATATTCATTTGTTTTGCTTTATAAAATAACACTAGAATTGTGATTGATGAAATTTTGGGCGAAAAATTTTACTAGCTGTGTGTGTACAATAATCACATTATTATATTGGTGTTTATTAGGTTATATTTTCTTAATTCTGTGAGAGTCCTTTTTTTTCTTATTCAAAACGTTCTTACAATATCATTATGATGTTGTGAAGATATGATTATTGTTGCAATGCAATTGCTCAGACCAATCGTTGATCACAAGATAAAGACGACATGTAACACTTCAAATATTGCACATCTTTTGGCATGTGGCAGATTATGAAAACTTTCAGAGTTTTTGGGCAAATTTTATAAAACGAAAATTATATTTGTAAGTTTTATAAAAACGAATATTATTTTTGTAAGATAACATTTTTCAATTTTGGCCTGGCATTACTTATATTCAATGTAATGGCGAAAAAGTTTTATTTTGGAGTGGTTGGACAGGGTCAGTGATCAGCGTTAACTATATGTTTGAATTATTATTTCCTTGCCTAACACTTAAGTACTGAGGGTTTATTTTTAAGTAAAACGTGCATGTATATAAAAGTTACAAAATATAAGATGCACCTGAATTGTAATTGCATAACAACAGTTTACTAAATCTTTCTATTTGAATTTCTACATTTGTAATTTCACAGTAATGAAATGAGACTTAATTTATCACTAAAAATTAAATGCTACCTTCCGGCTTGTTATGCAAAATGTTCTGCGAGCTGTGACTTGAAAGATCGCTGGGTAGAGATTTAGTTGATAATGTTTCTCCCGCATTCATTAATTCCAGATGGAATTTTAGGTTGTAAAGATGGAGATTGCAGGGTTCATAATCGTTTGAGGTTTTACTTCCAGGCTGGTACTAACGTGTCAAGCTTTTAATTTCGAAAATGTATCGCTTATTCGTATACTGTAAACTGTAGTCATATATTATAGCGCATATTATACTTCACAATGCATAATGTACACCGAAGAGCCGTTGCATTAAGACCAGCTACACATTTTTCAGTGAACTGGTCTGGGTGACATGAAGAGCACGTAATTAAGTGGGAATGGTAGTTAACTGTTGCTGGAAAAGGTCAAGTAATCATTCTTGCTCTTACGTTTGTAAGTGATGGGAAAGGCTGTTGATCTAAGCAAATTTCATAGAGGGCAGATTGTAACGGCCCGAAGACTCGGAACGAGTAACTCCGAAACTGCACCACTGATCGGTTCAGGCCCGGACTGGCTCCTTCGGGGGCCCTCGGCTAGAGTTTGACAAAGAGCCCCTTACCGATGCATTTACAGAGAACAGAATATTAGAATATTTGGAATTTAATCTTTCGTGCCTAAAAACCGCATTTAACTATTTGAGGGCTTTTGGTGCCCCTGATTTTCGTGGGTCCTCTCGAGCCAACGGAGACGTCGTCTTCGAGTATCTGTTAATGTTCACTTTGGAACGGGTGCTGAAACAACAACGAACTTTCCGACCCTTGTTTGTCTAAAACTAACGTATTCTTATCAGAAATCATGCGCCTAAAATTCATAGTTTAAAAATTCTATTTCATTTCATGGATGAAATTCTTGGAGACGAGCCGATTGTCTATGAAACTTGCTCAAGAAATGAGACAAACACTTCGACACTCTTCATAAAGTGATGATTACCAGGTCAGTGAAAACGGCGTTTCCGACCCCACATTGCTATGAGATTCTGATTCCTTATTACGTGCCCTATCTAAGATTTTGTAAAAACAATTTAGAAAAACCCTGTATACCAAATTACTCTAATTAGAAAATAGTATATTCATTTGGGGAGGGGCTCTCCGGGGCCCCTTGAGCCAGCGCCCTCGGCAATCACCGACTAGCCGACCAGGCCAGTCCGGGCCTGGATCGGTTGTTCGCGATCTGCCGTTGTTAGCATTTATATAAAGTGGATTAACGACGGTGGAACCAGCAGCGTAGACGACAAGATGTTGGGCGTCCATGCATCATCAAAGAAAGAGGACGCCATAGACTGTCCCGACTAGTGCAGCAAAATCGGCGGCAGACAATGGCTCAGCTGACAGCCCAATACAACGAGGTCCAAGTAACAAGTGTTTTGGAACATAAGATTCAGCGGATACTGTTGGATATGGGACTGCAGAGCAGACGTCCCACTCGTGTGCCTCTGCTTACCAAGCATCATTGTCAATTACGCCACAGTGGCCACAACATCGAGACTGGACCACGGATATGTAGAAGAGAGTTGCCTGGCAGGATGAATCCTGGGTTCTCCTTCATCACGTCGATAGTCGCGTCAGGGTACGCCGTCTTCCAGGAGAACAGCAGCTCCCCTCTCCCCGGCAGCTCAGAGCTCAAACACCACCATGTTCCAATATCCCGACTTTATGTGGCCGCTGCTTAAATATTTGGTACAGCCTGTCTCCAGTATCTACCAAGAACTCAGGGCATCCATGCCCAGGAGAGTTGCAGCTGTTTTGAAGACCAAAGGAGGCGGAACGCGTTATTGAGTATAGGCGGTCATAGTGTAATGGCTCTTCGGTGTATGTACGCTGTGAAGCATAATTATGGTAACTCTCTAGACATGACTAAGAAGCATTTTGGTTTTCTTTCGTTAAGTATGTTTTCATTAAACGCAAATTCGTGAAGGCGTTTAAAGAATCTTGCACTCCCTTACTCAAATTTATTCATCGATCTAATTAAATGCGTTGGTGCCATTTATTGCGAATTTTTGGAACCTCAAACATTTAATAGCAAATAAAATAATCGATGTGTCCGAACCAACTCATGTTCAA
The DNA here is from genome assembly GCA_038373885.1 of Cheiracanthium punctorium. Lineage (NCBI taxonomy): Eukaryota > Metazoa > Arthropoda > Arachnida > Araneae > Cheiracanthiidae > Cheiracanthium > Cheiracanthium punctorium. The sequence continues at coordinate 315,156 of JAWZYV010002970.1, forward strand.
AAGTAGCACTACTCTCATGGGCACCCATGTGACTATTTGTAGGGGGGGAGAGGGCAAATCAGGGTCCTGCCCCAGAAAGATACTATAGTTTAATATTGAACAACATCTACATTATAATAGTACGTAAACGTTATACTAGTACGGTAATACATATTTTTCTGGAGAACAAGTAGGACATGGCTCCCCTATCCATAAGTATGGGCGCCCACGCCTACTCTTCTGTACTGGTATGAAGCTAGGGTCTCTGTAAATTATAAAAACATATAACTATTAAATAAATGCATTTAATAAAATAAATACCGTACATCACGACGTATAAAACGCAACAGTAAATTTAGGATATGTCAACCAATTTATTTTATATTTCATCTTCCGCATTTTATGTTCGGTATATAACACGCACGCGAAAAAATAAGTTTTTTTTTTTTTTTTTTAAGTTGAATACGCCAAGATATACGGTATGTTCTGTTTTTCATATAGCTGGTTGAAGAAAACAAAAACATAACACTCATGTCTTTCATTTCTATTTTGTGTCACTTGCTTTGAAAAAATAAATAAAATAATCGAATCCATGCTTGACGAACTGAATGTTACCATTTTTTTGAAGTCAATTCAAAAATATAACTTAATGTTCACCTACTTTGAAATTCATAAATAAAGTTACATTTTATTTCCGTAACTGTCGTAAAAGCTTTCACTTAATATTTCAACTGTCTTATAACATTATAAATTTTCATGCTACTCAGAAAATTCCTTCAAAACGAATCTCTTCACTCTGTTTCTTACGAATTAAAAACAGAAAGTTCCAACACAAGCTGTCTAACAAAAGCTATTGTTAAACTAAACATAACGTCAAAAAAAAAAAAAAAATCAAAAATCCAGCTAAGTAGAAAGGCATTACTTTGTCATGTTAATTTTCTTTTTCATTGTCGCCTTTATGTGTAACATTTACTTAGAATAGCACACCTTAATATAAAAATTTGAAACGGTTAAAACTGTCAGACACTCAAAAATTAAGTGAATAAACGCTTTTAGTAAAAGTTTTTTTTTTTTTTTTTCAAGGTATTCGTTGCTTGAATAAAGTTCAGATTACATTGAAAATACACACTCTAAATCACGATATGCTCTTCTTTTTACTAAAGAAATAGAAATCAAACTTTAGAAAAAAATAACTTTTAAAAAAATAACAGAATAAATGTTCCTCATGCCATCCTAACTAGCGCAATGATTTATTACTCAAGTAAGACAGAAAATTAGACTCTATTTGCTGTGAGTGCTTTCTTGGAAGGCGTTACACCTTTTTCCTTTCCGAAGCATTATAAATGAGGCAGTGCTTATGAGTTTTATATTGCACTTGAAGTGATAAAGTACTAGCATTCAGAATTTTTTACGAAGCACATTTATAAACCCTTTAGTTAAACACATTATAACCCAAAGATTAGAAAAAAACGAGTCATGGATAAAGTTCATCGAAACTGTGAATTATACAGGGTGTCCCAAAAAAGTGGTAACACGCTTTAATTCTTTATGTATTGGAGATAAGTGGGCAATGCCACAATTGAAAAAAATGTTCAAAATAAGACAGGAAAAAAAGTTTATATTAAGTAAACATTCCTATCGTTGATTTTCAACAAGTTACGCATTTTTTAAATTTGTATATGACCCCCGATACGAAAAAATTCCCGATTATTAAAATGCACCCCATACAGTAATGAAGAGATGTACCAAATTTCAGCCTTTCATCATAAAATGTCTCAGGGATATCTATAAAGAAAGGTGATGGGGGACTGTTCATGAATTTGAATGTAAACTTTTATTGTTAATGTGGGGGGGGGGGGAGAATATTTTTTTTCATAATTTCTGTACAACCCCTGAAATGCGATCATCCGACGTGATTTTTTTTCTTTTCAGAGGCATTGAAAAGTGGTTTAAGTGAGCATATATTTATCTTCATACTTCCGACTCTTCTTAGGACATAATTCTCAAATTTTGCACATCACCCAATAAGTATATGGGGCACATATTACAAATTGGAATTTTTTCTGTACGGGGATGATCATGTACAAATTTAAAGAGGAACACTTTTTGAAAATTAACGACAGGAATTGTTTCTCGGCGTCGTATTTTTTCCTGCCTTATTTTGAAAGTATTTTTCAATTTACATTTCCAGCTTATCTCTGCTATATAAAGAATTAAAGCGTGTTACCACCTTTTGGGGACACGCTGTATTATAATTAATTGAGTTGGACGGCTAAATATCTTATATCACACGCTGAAGATTCTATCACCGCTGAGATAATAAATAAGACTAATTAATATCGATTTCTGCCATTGTACACCTGATAATACACCCTTAGAAAGCATTCAAATCAAAGTAAACTTTCCTGTATCAGTTTCACAGATAAAGTATTGTTCTTCATAAAAAGTTAGTCGTCGTTAGCAATAACTTCCAGCTTTTTTAGAGCTGTGTGTTTATCGTAAAATTGACAATTCTCAAAACTCGAAAATAATTCTGCCTTAAGATCGAATAGTTTTTTGAGTTGGTGCATTTACTAGAATGTTACAATGATATTTTCATGAAACATTTTATATATACCGGAATAATGAAATAACAATGTTTAAAATATTCTTTTAAGTTTATGTCTGCATAACTTTTGAAAGCATTTCTAAAACAGTGATTCATCGATCCATTCGCTTACCCAACATTCAGGATGAATAATATTTTCATAGTAAAATATGAATGTGCGTTTCAATACATTTTTATATGTGTAGTTTTCCATACAGAATGCCATCAGCGATAAACGTACTTGCTTCGTGTAAGGTACATGCAGGGTCCGATCTGGCAATTCCGCCGCACCGTTCAAAAATGTAAAATTACGTTCTTCTTTGCTATTAAAAAAAAAAAGTAATTTACAAATTCTGCCCAAAATTTTGGCCCTAGGACCACTCCTGGAAATCTGCTTTTTCGAAACATGTAACAATAATATTCAAAATGTTTGGGTGCTGGTACCAAAATCTTTAATGTTTATGCAAATACGAGTTTCATTAAAAACAGAGGAATAGAACATGTCAATAAACCATCATTGAAAACATAAGGTATGTTATATTGGCTTTCAGCCATATTCTAAAAACGTAATACACAAAATATGTCTTGAATATCTGCTAACAAAATACATGCCGAAAGAAAAATCTTGTTTGCACTGCTTATCTATGGCAAAACATAAATAACTCGTTACGCAACAGTCTCTCTCATTGTGCCGAGTAAAATTGCAAGATGCCGATGATGTCTTGTTAAGGCAAGATAAATGCATGTTAATTCGTCTCCCCAACAATTGCAACGCTAAGAATGTCATCACTTCCGTCCAGATAAGGTTCTGTATATGAAAGGCATTGCATTACATTCTGTCACTGGTAATATAGATTACTTAGTTGCCGTTATCACGCTTAGGAAATAACGCTGAAGCAGACAACCTTGTGAAAATATTATTATGGTTATTTCAAGGATAACGTGGGTTTTCTTTTTTTCAGAAATTATTGTAATACGCTAAGTACGGGAAATTAAAACAAAAAAGGAATCCAATGAATTCCAGCCGAACGCAAGTGATATTTCTGGGTTTCACTGGCATACAAAGAAAAAAAAAAAAAAAAGATGTCACTTCACTTTGGTTAATGTTCTATATTGTTCTACATAGTTATATTCTGCTGTATGTAGCCCTGATGAGAGTCATGTCTAGTACAAATATTTCCATTCTTTTAATCATTTCACAACTTGGTAATACGGCGGTTGCCGAGAGGAGACCGTTTTTTCTGCAATTGTCTGTGGACAGAAAAAAAAAAACTGTAATTTTTGTTTTGGTTTGGGACTCACCCTCCATTTTGCATTTATTTAGATTTAATTTCGTGAAAATTTTGGTCGCTACCATAAATTATGTAACTACTTTTTTTACGTAACTTAGAAATTTATTGCATATCTCTATGATCATTATTCAAGGGATAAAAGCCTGGCTTAAAGTTTATTCAAGCATAAATATGTAGATAGCTCTCCAAGTGTGTGTGCTGTGCGTGCGTCTGTGTGTCTGTGTACTGTACACCATACTCTCCCCCTCACTTTGGAAGATTCATACACACTGAAATTTAAAAGATTATCTTAAATTATGTTATATAGAACTCCTTAAAATCAGCTTTCACCTTTACCTTTTCAATAGCTACGGTAGTATCGAATCATTTTGATGTAAAACAAATTTTACCACATAGCGATTTTTTATTTCTTACCTCATGCTGAAATTTTTATCATGATTATTTGACTAAAGTATCCCGAAAAGTCAAAAACTTAAATTAATTATTTTATAGATTCTTTAATAATCAATTTAAGTTACGAACATTTAAAGCATTTTATATTCTAACGTAGGCGTATTGTTTATTCGGGTTTATTTCTTGCTTCTGCATTCATTAACTCATTGAAATGTCAAGTGTAAGATGAATAATTAAATGATCGATTGAACAGATGGGTCTACAGATCGTCAAAATACATTTATTTAATCTACTTAACTTACTATCACTAAAGAAAAATGAAATATGTTATCAGTTGTTCAATGGAAACAAATTTTCCATAAAGATAGAATATTGTAAAACTGCTACCCACCTGCCCTTTTAAAATGTAGAAAATTTAATACGACAACAAAGATAAAATGTACACAGTTTAACTTCTTTTTGTTTTAAAAAAGGAAAAGAATAATTATTTATTATCCACTAGACCTTTGTTTACCTTACATGAAGAAAGAATTCTATCAAAAATATTATTTATTTCAATTTATAAATCTTTCACGTACAGTTTTTCTTCTGACAAAAACTTTTAATTTTATTTTATAGTCAGCGCTGCATATTTTCCCTGGCTTTTCTCCTTTTTAAAGTATGCCGCCTTGAATGCACTGTGGCAATTTCTTTTGCATCTGAAAATTCCTGCCATCTTCAATCAACTTTTTTTGTATATTATCTTTAATAAGAAAGATCAAAAACATGTTTTAAAGTTTGCCGTGGGCTTGTTTTCTCGCGTTTGAAGGCCATTAGGTTAGGTACAGGATCTTGTTTCATATTTTAGTTTAAAAAATAATAATAATGAATATACGTATTTTAAAACAAAAATAATTCAACATAGTATTTTTACGTAAGATTACCTGATTCACGCTTAAATTTATAATACACACATAGGTACCCGATATATACATAATTTACTCAAATAATATTGTGTTTTAAAAATCCTAGTACAAAAATTTTTATTGGTAAATCTTTTCAAATTTTATGTGCCATAAATGAAATTCCCTTGCTCAACTACGTAAATTAAGCTGGTTAATTAGTGGGAATGGATACAATATTTAAATAAGTCTCTATACAAATAAATGTGATAATACAGAAAATGATAGAATCTGGTTTCTGGGTCATTTTCAAAATTGGGTGCCATTTGGAAATTTAAGAAGCAAAAATATAATTTCAGAAAAATAAGTAGTTTGTTTTCATAATATAAAACATACCTTGTTTCTGAACATTATTTGAGTATTATTCATGCATTTTTTCTTTTATTTATTTATTTTATTTTTATTTTTCTATTATAAGACTAGATGAAATGTGTCGTGTCTGTTACCGGACATTTTTTTAAATTTGTACACTTATGTTTCGCACAAAATAATGCAAAGTGATCTTTTACATAAGTATAGAGTCCTTTTGGCCATGCAATATAGTCTTTTTACATTTTTTTTTTTTTTTGTAAGTTTTTGTTTGTCATATCTGTTACTTATTATAGTAAGAGACATGACATTTCAAAGACAAAAGTCGTGAATCTAAATAATCCCACAAAATCCTGAAAAGAGACATTAATTTAGACTAAAAAACTAATGATCTAAAGGCCTTATTACACGGACAAAATTTAGAGCAATTTTGGTTGCAGAAACCAGTTGCTGTAATTCATTCCCACAAGTCAGGGAGCCCAGATGAGCACGCAGGATTGCCATAGTAAACAAACCCTGCTGTGTTCACAGATGTCAGAGATTCGCCGAATTGGCGGTTGCTAGAGCATGTAATTATAAATAGCAAATAGTTGGTTGCTTATACCTCGTGTATATTCGGATCGGATTTATATCAATTCCTTGTCGATATTCCATTTCACGGACATTTTGTTTTAGCACACGCTCATCGCTTTCACTACGAATGGTATGGCTGATGCTGACTCTTCCGCCATCTTGTGCTGTGACGTAGAAATAGGAAGTACCGCGATTGGATGGATTTCCAGCAACCTGCAATTTTTTCGCATCTGAACGAAAAAGTTGGAGTTGACTGTTCCCTAGGTAACCCAGAGAAATTTCCAGGAAAGAGGTTTCTGCAACTGGTTGCAGCAACCAAATCGCACGAAAATTCCTTCGTGTAATAAGGCCTTTAATTAGTAAATTGAATTAACATAAATAAATATATTTTATACAACTAATTAAAGTAACAGGCATGGCGTGCAATAAAAATACTTATTACAAATACGCTTTTCTTTCCCGATCACATTCTAATGGCAAACAGGTGTTGCTATTCTCAAATTTCAATTTAGTTGTTTAAAAAGTTGAAAATGATGTTATGGTAACAGATAAGACATAAATGTCCGGACAGCTATACGTAATTATCAAAAGTCTTGTATTTTTCTTAAAACCTTAAAAAATGCCTTTTCATAATGTAATTTAAACTCTATTTCACAGTATTAAAGAATGTCAGGGCAGAAATTTTAGTTTTGGGGCAGTAATTCTGCATAACACGTTTATGTTCTACGATTCGGACAGTTATATTGTCTTCTCTACTCATTTCTTTAAAAAAAAAATTAAATGGTATGTTTTTTTAATTTATTGTTTCCGTACTGGAAACTGTCTGACAAAATCCATGATAAAAAGAAAAATCATTTAAATTTTCTTATAATTTGTAAAAAACAATTATACACGTGGTCAGTAAATGGCACAGAATTTTGAAAATGACCCTTTTACTTCATGAGGTTGAATTTTAGATACATATTAACCGATGTTTTCAAAACTACTACTAAACAATTTTTTTCTCGGGGGTTTTGAACTATACTAATTCTAATTTTTAAAAATGTATGTATGTCCCCTATTTAATGTTCATTATTAAAATAATTGTGATTTTCGAAATATTCTTTTTTTTTAGATATAATAGTTTTTAATTAATATGGGAAAATCGTTCTCTTTGAGCTTTTGTGTCTTTTTATATACACATAATCAAATAATTTTTTTGTAAGTTACGTGGCATGCGTTCGTGAGACTGCAAAAATAATGAATAAACACAATTTTCTTTTTCCAAAAGACATTCATTATACTGATAAACGTTAATTCATCCAGTATTTTTATACATTTTCTTGACTAGTCCATGTTTTCATGTTTAATTTAACGCATCAGTGATAATCAGACTTTTAATTAAAGAAGACTTATCTGTATCTTTAAACTTGTAACTTTAGGAGATAAAAAATTATTTAGTTTCTTGTTAAACAATTAAGATACTTTTTTAACAACAACTAATAAAATTGAAATTCATTAGGTTCCCAAGATATAACAAATGTTACAAAGTTTGATAAAACTGGCTGCTTTACTATTCTCTTAATTGGCTTTGTTCCAGAAAATCATTGTAAAAAAGCGTTACCTTTTAAACAGTTTCACATTACTGTGAATGTGTCCTAAAAAGGTCCGAAACATTTTTAAAACATTTTTTTTAAGTGGGGTCGGGGGGGAGGCTATAGAAATTAAATGTTTGCTGCTACTTTTTTTAGACACTACTGATTTAAATGCTGATTTGTGGAAAACAGACTGCAAATTTTTATTTGTATAGCTTTCCAAATTTTATGTACCATAAATGAAATTCCCTTACTCAACTATGTAAATTAAGCTGGTTAATTAATGGGAATGGAGACAATTTTTAAATAATAGCATACAAACATTTTTCTGCTATTTTAAAAAGCACACAGTAGGAAATTTATGAAAACGCCTTTAACATTTGAATGTTAATATTTTTTATATGAACATTTCATGTAAATAGCAATTTAAAATTTAATCCAAACAACCTTTTTCAAATATATCCTATTATTGCAAAGAGGCGAATTAAATGTGTTTATGGTGTAAATGATACGTTTTTCGCCATTTAAGTTTAATATTCTTCTGTTTTTATCAAAATTAATTCAATTTCAAGCTTTGATAAATCGATTCTCGAAATGTAACTCTTTCTCAAAGACATTTAATAATTCTATAATTTTGTATTCCGCTATTATAGCTTTGCGAGTATAGAAAATTTTCTGATTTCATTCTGATTCAGCTTATTATATTCTTTTCTTCTCGTTGCATCTACCAAATCTCATTTCAGCAGTCAAAATAAGATTATAATAACTACTGTTACTCTCATGTTCTTCTGTATCTCGCATATATTTTTTTCTTCCTCTTGGCATGCATTAGTTCAGCACTATTCCATTGACACTGCAAATTTCAACCTTTTTCTCAAAAGTCCGTTTTAATATGGCAGATCCGTCTTACCAAAGTGTGCTTTTCTTCACTATCTCCAGCAGCTTGTTTTGCTTAATTCACTCCGTACGTTTTGCACCCATAATCTCTAACGCGAGACATTTCCTCTGACCAGTGCTTATGTTATTTTCGAGCCCAGAAACCGCCAACAGTAAATATGTATCTATCGTCTTTGGAAATAAAAGAAAAAACATTTCATGCTTAAACTTTTTACCGTTCCTTAAGCAGCGAAAAGAAAGTGAAACCAGGGTCTTATTTTTTATATGCAAAGCATTCTCTTACATATTCAGGGTGTTTCACGGAGGTCCCCTAATTTTGAGAATAAATAACTCAAAAACGGTGATTGATAAAAGCATGAAACAAGTGGTATGTTTATCAAAAAAGCCTTAAGAGTTTGATCGAGAAGCCACAAATTTCGGTTACAAATTGCACCGATAGATGGCACTGCAAACGGTAGGACGGATCTAAAAAAATCCTGATTTGCTGCACACATGGCCGTTTTATTGCCTAAAACTCACCGTTTGGGCTGCAATCTCTTGCGAAGGCCTCACTGGACCTTTTTTCCTTCCGAAAAAGGTTCCAAGACGACTGACTGTAGATTGCGTTTTTGAAACATATAACACCACTCAACAACTACTGGATGATCGTGATCGACCGGGTTCAGCATGGTTTATGCAAGATGGGGCTCGGCTACACCGTAAACAAGACTTTTTGACTTTCTGGACGAATAATTTGATGTTATAGCGTTGAACTATTCGACAGTTATGGGAAAACGCATGAACTGACTTCTGCATTCTCCCGAAATCACCCCTTTTCCAATCCCCGAGATTTTTTCCAGGCTATACGGGCCTGGCGTGTAGTGCGGAAGATTCACATATTAAATCGTTTTTGATGCGATTGCTATAGGTGTCTGAGCTCTCTTTCGGGCATCCGTATTGCCACTTATAGCGTCATCTATTGGTGCAACTTGTAACTAAAATTTTGTTTCTTTAGTATCAAATTCTTACGGTTATTATTTTGGTTAACATACCACTTGTTTTATCCTTCTATCTGTCACCATTTTTGAGTTAATAATTTTCAAAGTTAGGGTCTGTTCGTGAAAGACCCTGGACATACATATCATCGTTGTCAAACTAATATCTGCTATGTGCAGTTTGTGAAAATTTCGGCACTTACGACTATAGTTTATTTACTAATCAAATTTTCGTGCAAAAAGACTGCTCTGAGACTCTAAGCATTATACGATGAACTGTGGTCGCTAAAAAAATCTTTGTATACTAAAATTTGTTTAGTAAACTAGTCATAATAGTCAAAATATCGAAAACTCCAAAAAGTGCACATATAGCAGATATAGGTTTGACAACGGCGATGTAGTCTTCTAAAACAACTAAAGTGACTTCCTTTAAGTCTCAATATATTTAACTAGTTGCTTGCACGTTCTTTTCACGGAAAGATTCAGATTTTTTTTCTTACTAGCAATTCCATTGTTCTGAAAGCTCAAAAAAATGCGCAATTCTTTTTATTCGTGGCAAACTTTGCTTTCAGATACTAACTTGAGATGATATACAGGGTGAATCTTAACTCTTGGGCAATACTTTAAGGGTTGATAGTGCACATAATAAGGAATCACAATCACATAGCAATGTGGGATCAAAAACGCAGTTTTCACTTACCTGGTAATAATCACTTTGTCAAAAGTATTGAAGTGTTCGTCTAATTTCTTAACCAAGTTTCATAAACAATAGGCTCGTCTCCAAAAATTTCATCCGTGACATAAAATAGAATTTTTAAACTATGAATTTTAGTCTACTGTTTTCGGATAAAAATATTGTATTTTTATCCGGAACTCTCCGGATTCTCTCCGGATCCGGATTTTTATCCGGAACAGAAACTCTTAGTTTCTGACGAACAATGGTCGGAAAGCACACTGTTGTTTCAGCATTTTTTCCAAAGTGATTATTAACAGCTACGAAGACGATGTTGCCGACCCCACATTGCTATGTGATTCTGATTCCTTTTTATGTGTCCTATCACCTCTTAAAGTTTTGTCCAAGAGTTTAGATTCACCCTGTATAGCAAAATAATGGCATAAAAACTACGCCAGCGGTACTTGCTATCAAACTATCTTTATTTTGGTCAGATTTAGGATTTCAATGGCTTTAAATCTTTTCCGGACAATAAGGATCATTTTACAGAAAAACCGTGCTTAAATCGCCCCAGTAGTTTTTTAGTCAAGAGAACAAATGCACATTTAACACTGCCTTTATAGATTGATTCTTTTAAATCTACCGGATACATTTGAATCCATGAAACGTTAAGTAGAAAGAATTTTCCATTACAAATGATTCCAAGCATTTCTACGTTGATATATATCCACATTTCCCGAACTGACTCCAATCTTTCCAGAAGGTATTTCCCTTCGCTTTCGTAAAGCTCGTAGATTTACTTTTGCGTTAAAGCTTCCAGGATTTCGTCAAGATCTAAATCGTCAAGAAATACGGAGGTCGTTAACTGTCAGTCGGAGAATTTCTAAAATTCCTACCGAACTAAGATATGTTTGTTAATCTAAAACATTTTCTTGAAAAAAAAGGGATAGAATTCACAAATCGAACTTCTTATAATTTCACAGTCAGACTGGGATTTATGGAAGAGCCTTATATTTTAAAATGGTGCTTAGAATGCAAGCTTTGATTTATGTTTGTGTATATACAGAGTACCCAGTAATTAACAGAAAATTTGAAACTGCAATAACTTTTTACTGGAACGTAATACTGGCATAATATTTGGTGGCGCAACATTACGCGGTTTACAATTTACGAAACCAGTGTGAAAGAGTTTGAATTAATACGAGTTTCCATTTTGTGCTGTGACGCAGCACTAGACAGACACGAAGTTGCAAGCAGTTTTCAGTAAAAGTTCGCGTCTTTGCAAGCAGTTTGCAGCAGTAAAATGCCAAATTTCTCCATCGAACATTTTCATTTTCTAGTGAAATTTCTTCCATTTCTGCTGAAATTTCGGCCATCACACTGCGAACTATTATTCAGTTTTGGCTAACTTTGATCTTACGCAGCGCCGTATTTTTACAAGTAATGGAAAGAAAGCACTTCGAAACTCTTGTGCATTAAATCTGAATGAGTGTGATTATACATGAAGTAAATACTTTTTTATCTCTTAACTCTTTTACTAAGCAATTCGAAATTTTTGTTTAATTACTGAACACCCTGTATATACTATTAATTCTTGGAACTACTACTAATCTCTTACGTGAATTTTGCTTATCGTGTCTTGCTATTACGTGAATCGGGCGAGCACTGTGAAGTATTGATGCACATGTGTCAGACTGTCATCATTACCCTTCATCAACTTAGCCCTTCATTCCTTAACCCTTCATCATCGTATTACCACGGAGAGTTGAGCTCAATCATTCAAGAGTTGGATCTTTCATTTCTTTGTAGATATTGACTTCAGTTTAAGGTATGTTGTCTTACAATTTAATTAAACTTGAAAACAGATTTCCTTTGGACTGACTGTTTACACTTTACCCAAAAGAGAATGGTTCACACCGTTGGGGAAATACTTTGTTAACAGCATGATGGTCAACAAGACCTGATTACCTTGCCGGGCAAAAGGTCCACGGCTTAGGGCCTCCAAATGTAAGGGACCCCAAATCCGCTCTTATATTAAACGAGGAATGTTTGTGTGTGTGTGGGTGTGTGTGTATGTCCGAACGATCTCGAAAACTGCTCTAAGGATTCTTTTTAAATTTCGTACCTGGGGGTTTTTTGGGCCCCTGAAACGATTGAGCTAGGTCAATTGATTGAAAAATCTCTAAAACGCTCAAAATTTAAAATTTAAAATTTTTGGACGGTAGCGCCATCTATTGAGCGTTTGAAAAACACACTTGATGCAATCTTCCTAAAAGGGAGGCTCAAATAAGTTTGGGGCGGATTAAAAAATACACGCCATCGATATATAATAGTAAAAATTAATTTCGCAAAGAAACAAAATAAATGGAACTTGATATTCAGTACACAGACAAATAAATATTTTAGTAACTAGATATATTACACCATTCAGCTACATAAATTTGTTTAGAATTAAAAAGTTATTTTTATTTCAAAATATCGTCCTGGCAACCAGCGAAAGAAAAAGAGAAAAGAGTCTTCGTTGCCATCCCCGCAAGCACCTTGATGGAATATACGTAAATAATTTAATTATTCTTAATTCGTAGTTATTAATACAAAACTATTCGTAAATCTTATGTGAAAAATTGCCTGAATTTATTACAATTATCCTTTTGTAACTAACGTAAAGCTAAATGTATTTTCGCGTATATACTAAAACAATAAATATTTTTCATGTATTTTATTGATCCATATGATGCGAATTTCAAAAGTGCATAAAAGTTTCAGCTTAGCCGAATAATTTAAATGAAAATGACACCCTTTTCAGTCATTCACAGTAAGAAAAAAGATCCTGTGACGTAACATGAAAATTCCATTTTCATTTTTTTTTTAAATAACGGCACTAGGTTGAATTCTATTTTAACTGCCTTATTCCGGCAAGTTGACGATAAATATTTAAATGTAGTTACCCTGACGATTTTTTTTTTTTTTTTTTTTTTTAATGGGTCAACCGTTTATAATGAAACGATGTTCGAAACTCCGATGAAAAAATGATACGATCGATTCCTAAATTGGGCTCGCAGCCGATATTCAAATTAATTTTGCAGATGATCAGCCATCAGTTTAGTTTTCATTCACTGCAGTTGATGATTTCAACTCATTTATTTTATCATCGTATGGACAACCTTTTAAAAGTTGCGGGCAGAACTTTACGATAGTGGCCTCCTGGGCCTGACTTCAGGATGTTAGCGAAATCGCGGGCCGTATAATTCGGATTTATATGGAAGTTTGAATGTTTTATATAGGTTTTATACAGGGTTTTGACTTGTTCTGAGGGCTGGTCCAAAAGCCATGGCGGGCCCCATCCGGCCGCAGGCTGGGAGTTGTCCATATGTGGAAGCAGTAAATTGGGAGGCTGAAATCTGGTTACTAAGATTTTTTCTAATAAATTTTCAATTCTTATTTAGACGTGGATTAGGCTGTGTTGTTTTGTGTTGTGTACTATCATTAAACTAAAGGATAAAGCCCTTTGTGGAGACAATTGCAGCGGGCGATAGAATGTCTACACTCAGAATATTTAATATTTACCCACTTAAAATCAAATAACTTCATATTCAATTTTTATTATACATCGAAATTCGAATTGTATAATCTGCAGAAACATTTCGTATTCGAAACATTTCGTTTGGTATCAACATCCTCTCCTATATCCATGCTTAATGCATAGAAAACCGTTTTATTTTTGAAAAAAAGTTAAACTGAGTAGTAATTTAGAAAAGCTATCTTAAGCGAATTGGAATCGTAATTTTTCCTCCAAAGCCTGATAACCGTGACTTCAATGTAACGTCAATGTCACTTGCAATAGATAATTCTGACACTCAAATGATTAGCTTTTTTTATTCTCTTAAATGAAATAGAGCTAAAAATACAAAAAAAAAACCGCTTAAAAATCAGGGAACGGGTGGATTATCAGATTTTTTCTTTCTTTTTTTTTCTTTTTTTTTTACGTAATTATGATAATTTTCAGGCTGATCGCACCAACGAACCGTGTAAATTTTAAGTTATTAGACAATACATTTTTAATCTGTTTGGATGGTAAAAGTTTTATTTTGAGTGGTTGAACTGGAATTGTGACAGAGTCAGGGATCAGCGTAACTATATAGGAGCGATGTATTTTTGATTTATTCGAGGTTAGAAGTCCATTTTCTTCAGTCCATCCGTTTGTTCTATTATTGTCAACGTTTAAGTAGTTGTTAGGGTTATTATAAAAGAATATTTTTGATCTATTCTGGTTTTGATTTCATGATTTCGAAGTGTCCTTTTGTACTAATAATTTAAATTGCGTTACACTTTTTATTTTCTTAAGCGTGAGTTTATAAAATAAAATTATGTTTAAAGCATATTTATGTAAGATTATACTTTTATGGCATCTATATTTATGTATCTATAAGATTGAATTTACGTTTGTAGAATTTGTTTATGCATGATGTATTTTCTTTGAATTAGAAAAAAATAAGTATTTTATGTTTGAATTGAAGCACTATAGAGAAATTTACAATTTCAATCGTAAAGAATTATCATCATAAAGACGTAAATGCATGAAAGTGTAGCTCAAAAACGAGCTGTGGAAACATATGATCACCGACAGCAGCACTTAGCCCAAATGTGTGAACGTGCAGTTCAAACACAAGCAGATGAAACAGATGATTAGTATTTGGAAGGAGAACGACATGGAACAGTTAGACGTCGACAAATACTTCGGATAAACAGTCTAAGTATCTACAAAGCTGCCACAAATATGGGTACTTATTATCACAGTTTAAAACTTTTTAACATGGATTGCATTCACCCTGGAGCTTTGCATTTTTCTGAAGAGTAAAAACAAAAATTAACCGAAACCATTTTGGGGACTGTAATATTGATGTAGGACATTCCGAATTTCCTAATGAATTGGTGTGGTTGTTTCTTCGATGTCACCCACATTCAGGGATGTTAATTCTGCGCCGAGCTGCGCCGAACTGCGCTTTTAGCCGATTTTTGCGCCGGTCTGCGCCGAATACGTCATTTTGACTCTTTCAGGGTGCGCCGAAACACAAATATTGCGCCGAACTGCGCTTTTAGCCGATTTTTGCGCTGGTCTGCGCCGAATACGTCATTTTGACTCTTTGTTAAATTTTTGCCACGCTCATTTATCTTTTAAAGCGTGTATGGAAAGATAGTTAGCAGTAAAGCAAGATTCAAACTGCGTACGAAAGCTGCATTCCGAAGCCATTCTACCCGCCCCGGATCGGACCAGTCGGGCTTTGTTAGTCACCTCAATCAGGGCCGGCCAGATAGGCAAACAAGTAATCATCGCAACGGGCACCGTTTTTTGTTTATGAAGGGGCACGATTTCCAACTTAAAATCATAAAAGCAATTTTGAAAAAAGTAAAAGGGACGTCTTTTTCTACGTTTGCAGGGTGGAGTGGGTGTCATGTACCGCAGGGCCGCCCCTGATCTAAACCAGACCGGTCCGTAAAGAAAACAGTATATTACGGTGACGTCCCAGCCCCTAAAAAATCACGGTTTATGACCCGGCCCGTAGCAAGAATGAAAATTGGAAGCATGACCGGTTTAGAAATCAGAATCTAGGCTGTCTGAATTAATAGAATATTTCATTTCAAAATAATCCGGAAATCCGCTGCCAGTGGTGTAGTCGCGGGGGGTAGAGATCTGTGCGGGCCCAGGCTTTTGCAGCACGATTCATTCAAGGCACGGGCTGACCTCAGCATTTTCTAGAATGGACCGGAACAAGCGTATACTCTTAAAGACGGTCCTCTGCGCTTGCAAAATCGAGCCTTTCCGGAAATTTTTGCTCTCCTAAAATTTGGACAAGACCAAACGATTGGCTTGTGATTCCTCCCCCCCCCCCTCCTTAAATCATGATTAATATACGAGCTGGACCGGGTCTGAATTTTTTATTTTGATTAAATGCCGGGCCGGGCTAGACATTTTCGGCCCGTGAAGATCATGAGCGGGGAGATGCCGTCTCACTACTTTTTCATTCGAGCTTATGTCAGCAAAAGTAAGCGTTCTTCACTTTTTATCATGGACGCATGATTTTTGAGTCTTCAGTTGCGAGTGTTCCTAAACCTTTTTTCTTAAAACTACACCACTGTTTTTCTTTTTGTGTGTGTGCAGGCTCTACGAGAGGGGGCAGACGGGGCGACTCCCCTGGGCCCGTGTTCAGCCAAAGTGCGTCCGCAAATTTTTCAGAATGTGTTACGAATTTCATTTATAGATCCGTAATTAAAATCTTTATTTTAAAATAGACTAAATTTTGAATACATAATTCTAGAATGATATAAACGCTAGAAATGTTAATTCTATCATTTAAATATTAGTATTTTTACAACCTTCGAACATGCATTAAAAGTACCATTGCATATAAGAAATACTTCCCTCCCACTCTCTTTCCATTTAGCATTTATATGAAAACCATTAAAAAGAGCACTTTCACACACACAAAAAAAAAATTCCTTCCGTCCATGTAAATCCATGTATTGTTTTTACCAAGTGGCTGATAGCATAGCCTGTATACACCCTTTTTTTTCCAGAGCTTTCCTAAAGTGCTTTCAAATAGTGTTTTGCTTTTAGCAAATGGTGTTTGCTTGCAAACTTTGCTTTTCTTGTATGCATTTATTGTGTTCCTAAATCTTCAATTTTATGCTCCAAAATCATGTTAATTCTGATCTCGAATCTTAGTTTTCCTCTCGGAAACTATTTTTTTGTGCTCCCGAGGTGCTCCCAAATGGAATTTTTCTGCTCCCAAATAGAATTTTTCTGCTCCCAAATGGAATTTTTCTGCTCCCGAGGTGCTCCCAAATGGAATTTTTCGGCTCCCAAATAGAATTTTTCTGCTCCCAAATGGAATTTTTCTGCTCCCAAGGTGCTCCCAAATGAAATTTTTTCTGCTCCCGGGGTGCTCCCAAATCGAGTGTTGGAGTTAACATCCCTGCACATTTCAAAGAATTCGAAATTTGAAAGCATACTTTACAATGGCTTTGTTCACTATATGACGAGTGAAACTATTTACGATTTTGGTGTGTACTGCTACGTTGCGAACAGTATATAACAGACTTGGTGAATTTTTTTTATAAACTCATTCATCTGACAATTCAAGCAACTCAAATTCTTGATGCTGAATTTGAACGTCCTCAATATGGACAGACATATTTCTGAAGTAATGAAGACGCTGTTAGTGAATGCATCGCCCAAGATCTTCGCTGATACCCTCGTTGATCTGCTACAGAAGGAAAGGAGGCACCTTACGTTAAACTACTTTTTCCTGAACTCTGATGGCACCGACCTTCGAATATTTAGCATCCCTCTTCAAAACAAAGTATATGCCATTGTAACATTGAATGCCGACCAAAGTTTACCTGATAATGTATGAGTGATCGGACAGCGATGAAAATCTTTGGCAACCATGAAGATTCTTGATACGTGCCAAGGCATTTACGTATTCATTATTTTACACTTAAGGAGCCTTTAGATTCTGAGCATGGCTCGGTAACCTGGTACTGAATAAAATAAAAGTTAATCTTAAGAGAGATTATTGTCAAAATTCTTTTAACTAATATTATTATAAGTAAAAAACATACAGCCATAAATAAAAATAAAGATAAATCATGTTGTCGATGACTACAGTTTTATCACTTCTTATGTATTGCAAAATGGTCAACCTTTTCTCTCTCATCGTTGAGAAGACGCAACAGGAGCATCTTTGCAACTATGGGTTAAAACAAACAAGTTAAAACCAATAAGACACTAAAGTATTTCTTAAATCGCTCCCTTCACAGCCTCTCACAAAGAGCTGAATTCTTCGGGCACAATTTTTGGCAGGTATTGTTTTAAAAGCCTCCATTATTACACAAACTATTTATAACTCGAATAAAAAATTGTTCCTTGTATGTGTTTGCGTTAACTAAGTTCGACTGAATAAGGGGGCCCAAAACAATTCCTGGCATAGCGCCTCCGAAGGTCTGAATTAAGTCCTGATGATTAACAATTTGATTGAAATGGGCGAACAAACTGTAAGCGATGGTCCATCTGAGATACATGTAATCCTTTTATTGCCACCGAACTTAACGTTACCTGCCTGATAAAATAACAATAATAATATATTTCATATCAGGATTCCAACTGAAAAACAACTTTTTCTTGGCTGAACCCGTGTAGTGAAACTTATAAAAGCATCTAGTGGTTTCATAATCAACAAAGCAAACAAAATTAATGGAGTGGAGTCACTTATATTCATATGATTGTTCACTTGCTGAAAAGAAAATGCTAATCAAACTGCACAGTACGATGCAGCTATACAGTTTGCTTTATTCTTTTTTCCTTTATTTGCTAAAATGGAAGGCAAAATATTTAAATAAGCATTTATAATTTCTGAAGTTTCTCCTGCATTATTTAGGTGAAATGATTTTTTTTCATTTGCATGATGACCTTAGTATACCATAATTCATTTAAAATATTTAGCTGTAGAAAACTAAAATGATGATATGTACGAATCTGATTGAAGTTATAAATGGAATTCTATAGTTGGTAAGACGGTCTTTTTTACGGTACTACTTCGAAGATAAATCGATACTATCGAAATATTAAAGATAAATCGACAGTGCTTAGACGATAATTAAAATAATTTGATAAAAGAGTTGATTTCATTTATTTCATTTACATCTGTGTTGTGAGAAAAGTTCCGTAATGGATCCACTAAAATAAAGTAGGTGCGAACAAAAGTTATTTCATTCGTTTATACGAATGCAAATAAGGATATGGATGGTTGTGAAAATGGATACTGTGTGATATTTGTCGTCGCTGTGCGGCATTTTCCCCATCGAACTGAACTGAACTGAGAACAGATCACAGATAAAACTCAGACTGCAGAGCGCGCAGACGTACATGTAAACCGTTCCAAATCTTTTAATGTAAATA